>CP139507.1:150525820-150860785 GCA_021014915.2 Artemisia tridentata subsp. tridentata | reverse complement strand
ACAGGGCAAGGTGAAACTACCTGGATCGTCCACCTTCTTTGGTAGCCCTCGTTGAGTCACCACAGAACATTCTTCTCCTAAGGTTACAAGACCCTCGATCCCTTTCCTGTTGGTGAGTAGCCTCTTGAAGTATGTACTATATTTGGGCATATGATAACATGCATCAAGAAGGGGTATGGTGACAACCGAATTCTTCAACTATGACAAAAATCTTTTATTATCATTTTTGACCTTTTGATTCTTGAGGCGAGATGGGTATGGGTCTTTAATGGGTTGCTTGGTAGGAGTAGGTGGGGAGGGAGTTACCAGAGGGGTTTGCTCGGGATTTTCGTCGTTCACATTACCTTCTTCCTCATGAGGGGTGTCGGGTTCCATGACGTTAGATTGTTGAGCTGGGTAAGGTGGATCCTTAGTAGTTGTTCCAGCACGAGTGGTGATGGCGAGTAAGGGATCTCTTTGAGGTTTGCCAAGGCCATCGAGAGTGGCGTTGAGTTCTGCGAATTTGGCCTTCACGTCGGTTTGTTGACTATTGATAAGGTTGTTGAGACCATTTAGTTGCAGATTCTTTTCAAACGTGAAATGCCCGAGATCATCCTCAAAAGTGCTCCTAACCTTATAGTCAGGATATTCTCCTCCTCCCTCTTCTCTCACAAGATTTCCCCAAGGGGTGAAATCATTGTTTTGGTAGAAAGTTAAGAGCGAAGGATCATCGAAGATGTCGTGGCTTGACAAGCATGCTTGTTCGGTGGTGGTATCATTCTCGCATTCCTCTACTTCATGCGGGCCACCACATTGATCACAGATCAAGTATGGGTTTGATAACCGCTTAGTTGGTTGCGACTTGTCTAGATAAGATACCTGATCATTCAATCTACTCACCCGGCTAGCAAAAGGAGGCTCTTTCATGATTTTGGAAACGCTCATGATCGAATCGGGTTCATCCCAGGTGTCGTCTTGATCATTTGCGTATTCCACAATTCTATTCCATCCTTCCTCAACGCTTAGTTTGGCTATTTTCCCTTTTGATGAATTATTAATGCCCAATTGGTCGTTTTTGGAGACACTGTCATAAAAGATTTGGACAAGAAGCCAGAGTTCAATGCCATGATGAGGGACTTGTCTAATTAGATCCTTGAATCTAACCCAAGATTTATGAATAGGTTCTGCTGGTCCAACATGGAAGCGGAGGATTTCGTCTCTCAACATTGAAGTTCTCCCTATGGGAAAGAATTTCTCATAGAATTTTGAGATAAGCTGTTCCCATGTGAAGATGGATTCGGAAGGAAGTTGGTTATACCAGTCTCCGGCTCTTTCATGAAGGGTGAAGGGAAAGAATCGCAACCGGGAGGTATCTCTAGTGGCTCCGTCCGTATGGAGGGTATCCACTATTTTCAGGAAGTCCTTGATGTGTTGGATCGGATCTTCAGTTTTCAATCCGTGGAATTTGCATACATTTTGGACCAGCCAAATATCGGTTGCACGCAAGACCTCATCCATGCGTTCATTTGGAAAAACGATAGCATTGGAAAAACCACGAGGGGTGGGAGAAGAGTAGTCCTTGAGACATTTAGGGATTAGGATTTCGGGAACTTCCATATCGTGATTGGGTTGAGGGCTAGGAGGTGTAGAATGATGATTGGATTCTTCCTCAGAGAGGGCATCATCAAAATTGATCGTGGATGGTTCAGCCGCTTGGTGGAGTCGCCTTAATTTATGCATTTCCCTTTCGGGTTCAGCATAGGGTGTGGCAAGAGTCTTTATTGAGCTTCGGCTCCTAGTGATTCTAAGATTAGGGGGGTCATCATCCAAAATTAGGGAATATCTTCCTAAAGTGCGGGCTCTAGGAGGTGGTTGTTGTGGTGGGTTGTTGGGATCAAGGATATTACCATCTTCCATGATGTCTAATGGTAATGGTTACGAACAAAGAAACGAAGAAAATAGATAGACTAAAGAAAACCTAAAAAAATAAAATAAAAATCTCACTAGAAAGGAATCTAGTGAGTAGACCTAATAGAAATAACAATTCAACCTAAACAATAACTATTCCCCGGCAGCGGCGCCAAAAACTTGATGCGTGGTTTTGCAACCTTATAACAGGTTTTACCTCTCGAGGGATCTCAAGAGGCTTACAACCCCACCAGGCAGTGTACCTGACCGATGTAGTATAGTGTAGTGGTAAGTACGGGGGATTGATCGTTCTCCACAGGGAATAGTGTTCGTTAGGTATGAAAGACTACTCTAATAGGTCTAAGGGTTGAGGAAGATTCTTTTTTTATGTTTTTATATTTTTTATGAAAGCAAGTAAAATCTCGGGTTTGAAAGAGTGGGCGGAATTAGTTGCTAGTCAACTAACCCAAATTACTACGAATGCAAATAAAATAAATAACTGAAAATAAAAAGTTGGTGAAAACTTAAGTGTAGAGAAATATGTTTACTTAGATTTCCTTACTCCCTAACTATCTTTTACCGGTTGATTAGTGTGTATTAGTCGCGTGGATGACGGGTGTATTCCTTAATACCAATCGTGGGGTGGCGTACGTACTTCCCCAACTCTACAAGCTCCTACTTCACTCCTATGTCGAGCCGGCTAGGAAGCTCCTAACATGGGATCACTAGAATTCGCTTGTGCATTAAATACAACCATAAAAACCTTTAGTACGCATTTGGTTCATGTTTCTTAAGACGTTCAAGCAAGTTACCGAATAGGAAGTTAGCCAGTTTTCTTAAGCCTAACATAGATAAACAATCATCCAATACAACTAATAACACACTAATAACCAATAATCAATAGCTAGGTTTCATTAGATCTAAGAAAACACAAGATAAATCTAGCCTAACATATTAATCAAAAGACAAGAACAAGATAGAATCAAACAACACATAGACATATTGAATGATTAATTGATAACTTATCTTCAATGTAACATGGAAGATCTCAAGGCAAAAAGCCTTGAAAAAGATGCTAAAATCGTCTTAGGGTTTTCTCCCAAAAATTCCACACTAAGTTCCACACTTATGACAAAGAATTGCAAAACTATATATAGATTTTTACATCTGACGGCGTCACGTTATGGAGTGTGACGCCGTCACCTCGCCGCTTTTAGGGTTCTCGGGTGACCTTCTTGACGCCGTCCCTCTTTAGCTCTCCAAAATCCGTTCTGGCTTATCAAGGCTTGACGCCGTCAGACCTTGAACGTGACGCCGTCCCTCTTTGAATTAAGCCGTGACGCCCTTGATCAGGTTAAAGCGTGACGCCGTCAGAATTCACATGCAATTTTCACTGGCTTATCATGAGTAAATTTCACATCCACCTTTTCTTGCCAAGCCATGACGCCGTCTGGAGTAAATCCTGACGCCGTCAAAGGTAACTTTCAGCCGATTTTTGAGACTTTGCCGTTTTCTTCACTTTTATGCTCCAAAAACGTCCAAAATGCCTCCTTTTCCAGATTTCTCCTCAAAAGTACCTAAAATGACAAAAGGAACGATTTAGGGCAATATTTGATTAAATAAATACGATTTAGGGCTTAAATGACCCCTTAAAAGCGGTACACTTTTCGCTTCATCAAGGTATTGGACCATGTTATCCTCTTTAGCCACATATTCGCCCAACACATGGTTGGCTACTAATCGGGAGTCCACATGTGCTTCTAGGTTACGTACACCCATTCGATTTGCAATGCGTAATCCAGCGATTAGGGCTTCATATTCTGCCTCGTTGTTCGTGGCTGTGAATTCAAAATGCAGTGCGTAAGTGAATTCCATTCCTTCTGGATTAGTGAGGATAAGGCCAGCGCCCGACCCATCCACGCATGAAGATCCATCGGTGAACAGGACCCATGGTTCTTGTAATTCTACCTTGCTCGGTGGAGGTGCATCATCGGTATCTGGTTTTTCGATGATGAAGTCTGCTAGTATTTGCCCTTTAACCGCAGTACGTGGTCTGTAAGAGATGTTATACTCGCCTAGTAGCACACTCCATTTTTGTAATCGCCCCGATGCGTCAGGTTTAGAGATAACTTGTTTGATAGGTTGGTTTGTAATCACTGCTATTGGGTGCGCTTGGAAGTATCTACGCAGTCTTTTGGCGGCAAATACTAACGCCAAGACCAACTTCTCCATTGGGCTGTAGTTAATCTCTGTCTTCTTGAGTGCTTTGCTTACAAAATATACCGGTGTTTGTACGGAATTCCTATCCGTCAGTAGCACTGCGCTGACCGCTCCATGGGTCGCGGATAAGTAGACGATTAACTCCTCCCCTGGTCGGGGTGCGACTAGCTTAGGAAGCGCTGCTATATGTTGCTTAAGCTGTGTGAAAGCTTCTTCCGCTTCCGCAGTCCAACAAAAGTCTCCCTTTTTTGTACACTTCTTGAGTGTTTTAAATAAAGGAAGTGACTTATCCGCTAATTTGCACAGGAATCTGTTCAAACCGGCTAACTTTTAATTCAGAGATTGAACTTCTTTCAACGTGCGCGGTGAAGGAAGTTGGATGACAGCCTCTGTTTTTTCTAGGCATGGCTTAATGCCATCTGGTTCTATCAAATAGCCTAGGAACATGCCTTCTGTAGCGCCAAAAGTGCATTTCTTAGGATTCAACTTCATGTTGATATTTCGTAGTGTTCGAAATGTTTCTTCAATATCGCGCACCACTTCATCTTCAGTATGGCTTTTTATGACAAGGTCGTCCACATAGACCTCTAGGTTGCGGCCCACTTGCTTTTCAAATGCATTATCTACCAGTCGCTGGTAGGTGGTGCCCGCATTCTTCAGGCCAAAAGGCATTTTTGTATAACAAAAGACGCCTTGGCTTGTGTGGAAGGCTGTTTTTTCCTCGTCTTCCTTAGCCATTTGGATTTGGTGGTACCCTTTGTATGCATCTAAGAAACATTTAAAGGGATATCCGCACAGAGATTCCACCTTCCAGTCTATCTCTGGTAGTGGGTAGCAGTCCTGTGGACATGCTTTGTTAAGATCAGTGAAATCTACACACATCCGCCAACTACCATCGCTCTTCTTGACCATTACTGGATTGGAGAGCCAATCATGGTAATAGACTTCTCGCATGATGCCAGCGTCCACAAGTTTGTGTACTTCTTCCAGAATGGCTTTTGCGCGCTCTGGAGCCTGGCCGCGCTTTTTCTGCCTTACTTGGGAATATCCTTGTCGGATCTTTAGCTTGTGTTCTGCAATCGAGCGTGGCACACCAGTCATGTGCTTTGGTTCCCATGCGAAGATATCCAGATTCCTTTGTAAGAGCGCGCACACGGCCGCTCTACCTTTGTCAGACAACGATCCTCCAATCGATACTTCTTGCTCCGGGTATTCAGGGTGAATTGCAACCTTTAGGTTTGGTACTTTAGCTGCGCTCTGTTGTGGGGTGTGCGTCGTTTCACATGTAATCATGTTACACTCTCCCGGTGGCGCAGCGTTGTTGTAGATGGTGACAATGCCGCCTTCTACTGGGAATTTGAGCATCCCATATGCCGTGGACGGTACCGCGCGCATCGTCGAAATTCCTGATCTTCCAATAATGCCATTGTATGGCGAAGGAGATCTGATCACCATAAAGTTCATCCAGGCTGTCGTGGAGTGTTCCTTATCACCAACAATGACCAGTAGTCGTAGTTGCCCCATGGGCCATATCTTTTCTCCTGTAAAGCCAGTCAACGCAGTCGTGGCTGGGCTTAACTGTCTTTGTATCTCCGGGCTCAATCTCTTGAAACAATGCTCATACATTATGTCCGCTGATGCCCCTCCATCAACATACATGCGGTGGATATCGCGACCCGCCGCATTTATCTCAATGGTGAGTGGTTCTGCCACTGCGTTATCCGCAGCCAAGGTGGGGAAAGAGATTTCGCTTCCATGAGAAAATTTCTGGCTCACCTTTTTCCTAGTCTTTCGCTGCCATGATTGTATCATGTAGATAGTATCAGCTTTTTCCTTAGGCGCTTCTTTCTTGCCTCCGGTTTTCTGTTTGTCTTTCCCATCCTTAATATTTTTAATGAGATGGTCCAATCTGCCTTCTTTTACTAGCTTCTCAATTAATTGGCGCAATTGGACACACTCATTGGTGGTATGGCCTTTTTGTGCGTGATACTCGCAGTACCCGGTCCCTACGCGCTGCCCTTCTGGGGTGCGCATTGGTGGGGGTCTCGGAAAATTCGCGCCTTCCGTTGCAAATATCTCCCTTGGAGTCTTTGTTAGTGGGGTATACTTGTCGTTTCCCCGTCCGCCCCCTTGGCTGCGATAGTTTTTTTTTACGATTGCTACTCTGGTCATTGGATTGTCTCCTTGGCTCTTCTTGTGACCTATGCTTTGAGTAGCCTTTCTTGCTATCCGCAGCGGCGGCTTCTCCTTGGATGAAGGACCTCGTGCGCTTCATCAGTTCATCAAAGGTTTGGGGAACCTTATCATTTAATTTTTTAATAAGCTCCGGGTTATTGATCCCGTTCATAAACCCTGAGATCTTTAGTATTTCAGTACATGCCTTGACATGTATGCATTCATCTTTAAAGCGCTCCATAAAAGCGCTTGCGGATTCCCCTTGGCGCTGTTTTACCCTAGCGAGCTCGACAGGGTTTTTGGCGCACTTCTTCCTTTGAGTAAAGTTTAAACGAAACGCCTTTCGCAACTCTTCAAACCCACCGATGCTTCTGCGTGGAAGCTTACTGAACCAGTTGCGCGCATTCCCTACTAATGTAGAGTTAAACATGTGGCACCACACAGGTTGTGGCCAATTTTCGATAGTGGCTGCTGATTCGAAAATTTTTAGGTGATCATCAGGATCACCTGTCCCATCATAAGTTTTGACATTAGCGGGCATGCGCCTTCTCTTATTTTCTGAAAAATCGCTGATGCGCCGAGTGAACGCATCAACTTTTTGGCGGCGCCAGGGACGAGACATGTCTTCGTCCTCCTGGTCACGATGTTTTTCCCTTGATTTCCAGTGTCCTGTTTCCTTGTCCTCGTTGTCCGAGGAGTCACTTGAGGATGAGCTTACTCTTTTGCGACGCTTGCGCCGACTATCATCGGAATCTGAGCTTGCTCCTCTGTGGCGCTTGCGCCGAATATCCTCAGAATCAGAGCTTGAAGGGCTTTCGCTTGGGGAGCACCGTCGCCTGAGCCTATCATGAACCCTGCGACTACCAAGCCTAGTGTGTACATTGGCGCGCCGTTCCCCATCTTCATGCTCCTCCAGATACTGAAAGTCGGCTGCTTCGTCATCCACAACCTTCCTTCCAATCCTAGTAAACACTGGGTGTTTGCGGCTATCCTTCTGGCGTCTTTCCTTTCGGTAGCGCGGTGGGGATGCTTCATGCTCAGGGTCGAAGTTGAGCCTGGCGTGCAGGCTTTGACTTGACCTCTTTTTCGCCTCCTCTCGCATGAGCGCAGCCAAGGTTTCGTAGTTCTGGGACACGAAATCACTTGGCGCTAGTTCAGGCGCAACTCCTTCTAGCGCGAGAGTGTCTGTTAGCAAATCAGGACCCTTGTTTCGGGTGGGCGCATTTGGCGGTTCAGTGAAGTTTAACTCTGGCATGGTGAGAGGAGTGCGCATTAGATCCACCGTGCTAGTGGTTGTTGTAGTAGCATGGGTAGTCCTTGTGATCGGTTCTACTGGGGTAAAAGCCAGATCTGAGTATGATCCTAGGCTTTTGGGCGCACTGGTTGTTCCAGAGGGCGGCTTAGCGGCAGAATCAGTTTGCTGCTTCTTTCCCAGTAGGTCGTCATGCGTTTTCTTTGTCTGCGAAGTCCGCTGATTTGGGTTTCCATGCTTCGTCATTCTAGTTCTTCGTAGAGTTCTTAGTGTAGGGTCCCACGGATGGCGCCACTTGTTGATACAAAAGTTGGGCGTTCCTTGATTCCGTACCAATCAGATCTTAATGCTTGAGACCTGCGCACTAAGAAAACAAAAAGACACCGTTAGGCTTATCGTGGGATTGTCTCCCACGATTATCCTCCGGCGTGAGAGTAAGTAATCGGTTTTTAGGATTTAGTTGAAGAGTTAGGGTTGTAAGTCGTACCTTTGATGAGAGTCGAGAGACTCTTTATATACACACGAAACCCTAGTTGGTTTCGTGCTCCTCACTCCTCAGCGTATCCCGCATAGGCCGGTTTTGATACATATCCCATAAATAAGAGATATCCTATCAAGACCATAAATAACTTCGGGTTTGGGCCAACGTAAGCCCAAACAGTTATCGTAATAGCCCATTCGTGATGGGCTTGAGCCCATTCGTGATGGACTTGAGTATGGGTCAGGTTCGTGACCCGAATGCGGACTATACGTCATCAGAGAACCCTTACCTTAAAACATTGAGGACAATGTTTCATTTTAGTCTGGGGGGGGGGGGGGTAATCTTTCGATTTGATTTGTGCCTTGCATTTTTTTCCGTTTACTCATGCAACCCCCTTTTTTTCCTCCAAAATTGAAAATAAAAATTGATAAAAATCCAAAAAAAAAATGAGAAAATTTTAAAATTTTTTGCAAAAATATCATAAGTGTTTTGACACATTTGTTGACTTTCCGCTGGTGAGAGTAGGAATAAAATTCTGACTTGACCGGGCGTGTTGAGCCCTAGCTTGTCTCCTTAACCTTTTAAATGAAAGTTGTGCTAGTCTTTTATACAAGGAGCTATAAAACGCGAATTCTTTTCAAGAGTTTGCAAGTTCCCATGATCGACTTTAAATATGCGCTTCTTGATTTTATACTTGGCTATGCATTCGCGGATCTTATTATTTAAGATTTTAAATTTGCGAAGAACGAGAAATTATAGAGTTGTTTATAAGTTAGATTGCTAAACGTGGAGTAGTTGGTTCTCTTTAGAACTCATCAAAGTTATTTGTGGCTTTTTGCTCCCATAAGCTTGCACATCTTAAAAATAGAATCTTAGGATTAATTAAGGGTGTTAGGTTTTGGTGATGATTAGTTTTTGTCTTCTTAAGAAAATTCTTGCTTATAAAAGTTGGGTACACATCAAGGTTACTACAAGTGTCGTGTAACATAAGCGGCGGTTCATAAAGCGGCCCTTGGATCTCTAATTCAGGATGTGTGAGGTCTTGGTCTAACGACCTTGGATCCTCATTTCAGGAATGTCTAGAGTCTTGGAATTATCCGTAAAGTTCTGGTTAGTTTATCTTACACGAGATTTGGAGTGGTGGCACTAAAATTAAGCATAAATAAATAAATCTTAAATTTATGTGCTATAAGTTGTGGATTCGAGATCGGTCCTTGGATTCTTATTTCCAGAAGGTATTTAGGTCTTGGCTACCCTCTTACACCGGCCCTTGGACCCTTGATTCTGAAAGGCGTTAAGGTCTTGGAACTCTCCGTTGTAACGGCCCTTGGATCCTTTATTCCGGAAGGTGTAAGGTCTTGAAATTTCCCCGTGAAGATCCATAGTTTATGGTACACAACTTCAATAAAAAGTTAGGTTGTAAAAAAAAAAAAAAAAAAAAAAAAAAATTGCAAAAGTCAAAAATATAAAAATAGAATAATAAGCCCCATTTTAAATCACCTTGATGTGGACCTCATTTTTATGGCAACGGTTTTCGGAGGAAGATTAGAAACTAGTTAGCATCTAAACTTGGTGTCTTTATCGGACTTAAAGAATTATCGAAACAAAAGTATAAAGAAATTCATTTCTCACCAAAAATAAAATAAATAGAGGAAAATAGGAATTTAGGAACAAAAAGTAATACACAATTAACTTCCATGAGTAGTGATAGCAGTCTAACTTGTATATAACAATGATTTCGTTTTTAAGCTTAGTTTGGGGGCTCGTGAAAAATCAGGGACGACGAATTTTATCAGTATGGTCACTTCTTTAAGAGTCGTGTTTCCTAATCGATGATCCTAAAAGTTATCGTGAGATAATGAAAGTCAACAACCCGTCACATAAAAATGAGAAAAATACAAAAATAGAATAAAATGGAAAGTCTGGGCGTTTTTAGAACTTTAGATTTCTTAAATCTCTTTTGAATATTTTGCTACTTTTCAAAGTTAGTAAAAAGAGGTTGGAAATTTTTGGTTTTGAAAATGTGAGTTAATGACATTGTGTGAGGACACGGCAATACCTTAGTCTGGGGGATTTTGGTATGTATTAATTTACACATACCTTTTACCTAATAAAACGGACCAAATAGACCAAAAACTAACCAATTATGCCAAATATATTGTGTTTTTATGTTTGTGATTGTGCAGGTACGGATATTTGAAAAATGGACATAAATCAAGAAAAAAAGACAAAAACGAGCACGGGAAATGGAAAGAATATTTAAAGCCGAGACCGGGGAAGAAATCGTCAAAGGATAATATATTTGAATAATAGCCCTTGGATCATAATCAAATTATCAAAATCAGTCCTTGTAATACTTTGCAAAGTTGGCAGTATTAGTCCCGGATTTTACAAAGTTACAACCTTAAATCCTAAAAATACCACTAAATCCTAACCTATCTACACCAACCCAACCGGATCCAAAATAAAGCCCACTCCCAAAAGGTCCATGTCCACTCCCACTTTAACTAAAACCACGGGTCAAATAAAAGTCAAATCCCTAAACACTGTTTATCACCCCTAACCTCCCAATTAACCTGCCAAATCTCTGTAACCCCCTCCCTGTCACTTTCCTCCTTTCCACCTCACCTCACCTCAGTCCAAACCTTCACATGACTATGTCTCCCACCCCCTCCTTGCCACGCTGGCAATCCAAGGTACAAGAATAGATCAAACGGCCAAGATTATTTTGAGTGGTGGCCAAGAATATCCAAGGGCTGGAAACTAGCTAAAGAAGTACAAGAGTGGAATCCCCTCACAGAAGAAACACAGAAACCCTAGTAGCTTAGTATAAATAGAATATGTTGTAGCCAAAAAATGGGCGGTAGGTAATAGGAGTTTTTAGAGTAGTAAGTAGGACTTAGCTTAATTTTCAGGTAATTTTAATTCTTCTCAGCTTTATGTTATTTAAGTTTTCTAGTTTTGTAATTTCACTCTTGGTTTTTATAAAATTTCAGCTTTTTAGTTTAAATCTTCAAAAGTCCAAAAATAGTGCCTTTAGATTATTGCTTATTTACTGCTTATTTAGAGTTTAGAATAGCTTATTTGTCTCATTTATTGCTTTTCATGCTCACTTGTAGCCTTAGAACCCATAGTTTAAATTTTCCTAAGTTTTTAGTCAAAACTAGTCAACTGCTTATTAGCTTAATTTAGTGCTTATTTACTGTTGAGTGTTGCTTCTTAGGGCTCAATATGACTTAATTCATGGCTGTCTTCCCAAGTTTTAGTTTAAAATTATCTCTTTTAGTGTAAAATACCAAAAACAGCCCCTAAAAGGAGTGTTTGGCATTAGTGTAAAATGGGTCAAAGCTAAGTATGCACTGTTCATTTGCTGGTTTCTCAACTTTGATTAGCTGAATATAAGTCATATAAGCTGTTCTTAGGTTAGTATGAGCCTTTTTAAGTCAGTTTGTATGATTTTCCTTGTTTCCTAAAGTTCCAAGATTTAATACTGTCAAACTAGTTTTAAAATGAGAGATTAGATTTTAGGTCCTGATTTGCATTTTTTTATGTTCAGTATAGTTGTTAAGATGTGTTTTTAAGAATTGATCAAGTTTCCTTAGGTTTTTAGATGTTTTTGACCATTAGTGCAGGATCTCCACAGAACAGACATAGCAGACTGCATAATCACTATTTTTGCCTTTTTCAGCTTTTATTTTTCATTTTTCATTTGTTCATTATATGTCCAATTTAGATTAATTTTGGCACGGAGAATATTGGCTTGCTTTTCTAGTTGTTAGCCATTTTTAAGAATTTTTTAGAATAGTTTATTATAGCTTTTCATTAGCTTAAAATCTGCCTCAGTTTTGCCCTGCATAAGCACATTTTCTTCAGATCAGCTGTAATTTTTCATTTTTCATTTGTTCATTATAAGCCCAATTAAGGTCAAACTTGGTACACATATTCTTGGGTAGCATACACACTTGATCCATATTTTTTTTGAATTTTTAAGTTTGCTTTTGAACAGCTTTTTCTCAGCTGCAAATTCTGCATTTTTTCATAATAATTATTCATATCAGCTTATGTTTTTTATTTTTCATTTGTTCATTATAAGCCCTTTTGAGCTCAAATTTGATACAGTTAATCTTGGGTAGCTTATCTACTTACTCCATATTTTTTAGATATTTTTTACTAGACTATTAATAGCTTTTTCCAGCTGCAAAAGTAGGACAGTAGCCCCACTTTAGGACTGCAACTCAGAAGCCCTTTTTGCTTTTTCACTTTTCAAGTGCTTATTGATTTTACTTGGAGCTTATTCTCAGTTGGCTGGATTGTTTAGAATAGACTTAGATTGAATTAGCTTAATCTAGTTTCCATTTAGATTATTATAGCTTATTAGTCCTTTAGCTTATGGCCTTTTATTAGTTTTCTTCCATTTTTGCCTACTGTCCTGCTTCCATTTGCTTATTTCTTAGATTTAACTTTTGAAGCTCGGGATTAGCCCGAGCATGCGCGTTTTTAGGTTTCCCTTACGATTTAGCTTACATGTGCTTTAGATTATCGTTTTCCTAGCTTATTATTTTTGTTTTTAGTTTATGTTTGCTTATTTTAGTTTAAAAATCTAAAATATCCCTTTTATCACCATTCACGACACGTTTCTCGATCCCGAATCACATAATTCCATTCACACCTTCTTCGGGACAACGAACCGGGGTTACACATACTTCCTTTGTGTTTTCCTTTTGTTGAATCGCCTGTCCATGTTGCATCCAGCATAGTCAGAGTCTGAGTATCCTTTAAGATCAAGGCCTGAACATTTTGGATAGTATAATCCAAGGTTTGGAGTACCTTTCAGGTACCTGAATATCCTTTTCACAGCAGTGATATGAGATTCTCTTGGGTCAGATTGATATCTGGCACACAAACAGACTGAGAATTGGATATCAGGCCTCAATGCAAGTAGATACATCAGTGATCCTATCATTCCTCTAAAAAGAGTTTGATTCACTGGTTTTCCAGTAAGATCAGGACCAAGGTTGTTATGGGGGGGGGTACCATGGGAGTCTTGACTGAGGCACAGTCACTGAGCTCATACTTCTTCAGTAGGCTTTTGACATACTTCTCTTGACTGATAGAGGTTCCTTTATCAGTCTGCTTGATTTGCAGACCAAGGAAGTAAGTCAGTTCTCCCATCATGCTCATTTCAAATTTCTTTGCCATAAGTTTTTCAAACTGTTTGCAAAGTTTATAACTTTTTGAGCCAAAGATGATGTCATCAACATACACTTGTACAAGTATGACATCATTATTTGTCTTGTAGATAAACAGTGTGTTGTCTATCTTGCCTCTGACAAATTTATTTTGGATCAGGAAGGCTGAAAGAGTTTCATACCATGCCCTGGGAGCTTGTTTCAGTCCATAAAGGGCTTTGTTAAGCTTGCAGACATAGTCAGGAAACTCATGGCTTTCGAATCCAGGAGGTTGCTGAACATAAACTTCTTCTTTCAGTGAACCATTTAAGAATGCACTTTTAACATCCATTTGGTACACCTTGAAGTTCATGTATGTAGCAAAATCAAGGAAGATCCTGATGGCTTCCATCCTTGCTACTGGTGCAAATGTTTCTTCATAGTCAATGCCTTCTTGTTGATTATAGCCTTTAGCAACAAGTCTGGCTTTGTTTTTAATGACTATGCCATTTTCATTAGATTTGTTTTTGAATACCCATTTCATGCCAATGACTGAAACATCTTCAGGACACTTGACCAAGGTCATTACCTTGTTTCTGTCAAATTGTTCCAGTTCATCATGCATGGCTTGAACCCAACTTGGGTGATTAAGTGCTTCCTTGACACTTTTGGGTTCAATTGTGGAGATGAAGTCCACAAATAGGCATTCATTGGCTGAGGCTGCTCTCAGTTGTGCAGCCATGCTTCTTGTGAGCATGCCTTCAGTAGGCTCGCCAATTATATTGACAAGTTCTATATCCTGAGACCTAGTCCAACTGTCTTGAGGTCTAGGATACTGATTAGAACTTGAGGCCTGATGGGTAGGATCAGGATCAGACATATGATGATCTTCAGCATCTTGAGTGTCTGAGTTGGTTGACTCATCACTGTGATTGTTTGGCTCCTGAGAACTTTGTTCAGACTGAATGATTTCATCAGTACTTTTTTGTGCTTCAACAAACTCAGTGACGGTTGGGTAAGGAAGATTGTGGAGAATGATGTAATAGGAGATGTCAGCATTTGCTTGGTACTGAGTGGAAGGACCATTTTTAGGATGATGTTTATCAGGAGGGTATCTTGATGATTCATCAATACCTATCTCTTCCACTGAGTTGTTAGAGACACTGATTGCATCAGTGCTCTCATCAAAGGTAACATGAAATGTTTCCTCAGTATGCTGTCTCCTAGTGTTGAACACCCTGAAGGCCTTTGAGACAAGGGAGTATCCAAGGAAGTATCCATCATCAGCTTTGGCATCAAATTTTCCTAAGTGATCCTTGTGATTATGAATAAAAACAGGACACCCAAAGACATGAAAGTAGCTGATGTCAGGGATCCTTCCCTTAAATAACTCATAAGGAGTTTTGCTATGTCTCTTAACAATGATGGATCTGTTTTGTGTGTAACAGGCAGTCTTTACTGCTTTAGTCCATAAGTGTTTGGAAAGGACTCATCCATTTAGCATTGTCCTGGCTGCTTCAATGAGGGTTCTATTCTTCCTTTCAGCCACACCATTTTGTTCAGGTGTGTAAGGTGAGGAAAAATTTTGGGAAATTCCTTTCTCATCACAGAAACATTCAAGTTCATAATTTTTGAACTCTGTTCCATTGTCAGTTCTAATCTGTTTGACTTTGATGTCATTTTGATTTTCAATATTCCTGACAAAGGACATAATTGTTTCAGCTGCCTGACTCTTTTTTATCAGGAAGTATACCCAAGTGTATCTTGAGTACTCATCCACAATGACCAGAGTATACTTCTCATGGTTAATGGATCTAGAACTGATTGGTCCAAATAGATCCATATGGAGAAGATGTAGGCAGTTCCTGATGGAAAAGTTGGTTTTGGTTTTAAAGGATGCTCTGTGATGTTTACCTTTTTCACAAGCTGGGCATGGTTTATCCTTTGAAAACACAAGAGATGGTAAGCCGAGGACCTTGTTTTGTTTCACAAGGTTGTTTATGTTTTTGAAGTTCAGGTGGGAGAGTCTCTTATGCCAAAGCCAGTTGAGAGTATCAGTGGCCTTGGTAAAGAGACAAGTTCCATTCTGAGTTAGACTGGACGTGTCCAACACATAAACATCATGCCTTCTTGGTGCAATAAGGACAACTTCCTTATTAGCATTGAAGATGATTCCTTGCTTATCATCAAACTGAACTATGTATTTAGCATCACATAGTTGACTAACACTGATCAAATTGTATTTAAGACCATTTACATAAGCTATCCTAGTAAAGACTATACCATTGCAGTTTACTGAACCATAACCTTCAGTGAGACATGATGAGTTATCAGCAAATATCACTTTGGGTCCTGATTCATCCACATACTTGTTCAGATACTCTTTCACACCAGTCATGCTCCTTGAACATCCACTATCTAGATGCCAAACAGGATCCCTGGCATGTTTCTGCACAAATGGTAAACTGGGTTAGTTCTTTCTAGGACTCCACTTCTTGGAGGGCTTAGCTTTGGGGGTCTTTTTAACATTTACAATTGATTTATGGTTAGTGGTAGAGTGGACTGAGCTACTACAAATTATGCATTTGATTGCAGATGTAGACTCAATAGACTGAGAGGCTGAATTTGTCATACCTCTTCTGACCTGAATGACCTTATCACGTCCTTAGGTGTTTTGAGTGGGCCCTCCACTATTTTCACAACAATTGTCAATTTGACAATCGTTAGGATGGTGGTCATTAAACCAACAGTAGGGGCAAGGTGCAAAAGGCTTGGCCTTTTGTTTCTGTTTCTGTTTAGAATCAGAAGGGTAGTTTAAAGACTGAGCTTTAAGGCCTGCCATCTTTGATGTGACTGAGTGTGTTTTGTGATCAGAGGTCCTGTGATCATCCTTTTTGCAAATCATGCAGTAAAGGATTCTATAGCAATCATCAGTGAAATGATTGGTATAGTTACACAGCTCACATCTTTTCAGGGGTTTGGTGCTTGAGGAAGCTGGTTTTTGTTCCTTCTTCTTGGATTGAGAAGGTTTCTCAGAAGATGCAATCTTCTCACCCAGCTTCCTGACCATTTCAGCCAACTGATCAAATTTTGAGTCAGGGCTTTGGGTTATTACTTCAGAAGGGACTGAAGTTGATGAGTCATCAGTATTTACTGAGACATCAAGGGTTGGTCTTTTCAGGATTGTTTTTCCCATTCTTGACCTCTCCTTTGGAGAGTGTTGGGACTAGGCCATTTGTGGGAGGCCTGAGTTTGGTGCAGCACCCTGAAGGGTATTCAGTGGAGGGAGTGGTGGATATGAATCTGATTCAGGCTCATTTACCAACTCAGTACTACTGAGTTGGTCAGAGAGTCCAAGCATATTTTTCAAAGCCTGACTTTCAGGAAGCAAGATTTTTCCAGTCTCAAAGTTTGGTAACTTACTGACTGGGTTGTCCCTGACTATCCAGTCATTTGACTTGGGTAGCATTTCTTGCTCAAATGATATGCCAACTGGAACAAAGGTCAATTCACTGGGACTCACATTGGGGTTAACCATGAGATGGTCAATTCCTATTGTTTTCCTAGGGATTAAACCCACAGTATCAAAGACCTTGGGGTTCTTTTTTGTCCAGCCTTGGATGACAGCCTTTTCTTTGTTATGTTCAGTTTGTAGGGCTTGGTTTTGTTTCAAAATTTCAGTGTTCTGAATTTGTAGAGTAATTGTTTCTAATTTGGCTTGCTTCAGTACAAGCAATTCATCTCTACATTTATTCAATTCTGACACTATGTTGTTATATTTTGAAAACAGGTTAAGCCTTTGTTCCTCAACAAACTTAAGATCTACACAAATATAATTCATGTAAGACTGCCAATCAGAATCATCATCCATAGAAAGTAAAGTGTTTACCTTCTTCATGGTGATGTTTACCCACTCTCCATTCCTTGCATGGCTTTTCCCAACAGCCACCTGATCACCTTCAGAGAGTGCCATCAGTGCACTCACTCTAATTTCCTCATCTGAGGAGACCTCTTCTTCATCCCAATCATAAGCTTCAGCTACTAAAACCTTGTTCTTTGCCTGAACAGGTTTGGATGTTTGAGCAGCCTGAGACATAGAGGGATTAGTTTCAAGAATTGCAAGTTTAGCCTTGGCTTTCCTATATTTTGCTTCAAAGTCTTTTTGACCCTTGTTTTGAAATTGTTGGGTCGACTGAAACATTCTAGGTTGAAACTTGCAAGTTCCTGAGGAACTATTTCCTGAAAATTTGTAAGAGGGTTCTGAGATGGTTTTAGAATAACAGTCCCTAGCAAAATGACCCTTTTTACCACAATTAAAGCATTCAGTGGTTTCATTTGCTTTTCCTTTTGAAAAGTTGGACTGGTTTCTTTTGATGAAACGTTTTGAACTAGCAAGGAGTGCCCTCTCTTGGAATTCCAAGTTTAAATCTTTTAGGTACTCATCACTAGTCCTTTCATCAATTTCATCCTCAGAATCCTCTTGAAAGTCCTGCACAACACCATTAGTATAAAAAGCAGTTGATATGGGTGTGGAGGTCAAGGCCTTTTTGGACTCAAGAGCTTTTGAGTCAGGGTATCTCCATGAGATTAAGTTGTCTTCATAGACAAACTTCCCATAGATCTCAGGGAGCTCAAGAGTCTGAATGTGATTAGCATTCCTCAGGCCTTGTGAGAAGTTTAGCCACTTCTCAGTGAGACTGTTGACAAAGCCAACATTTGTCTCATGCTTAGACAACACTACACCATCATTTGATAGTTCATTTATCAAAGTCTTGTATCTGGTATAAGTCTGAGAGAGACTTTCAGAGTCTTTTTCCCTGAAAGTATTATACTCAAGTTTCAGGTCCATGACCCTGTTTTCCTTGGTATCTGAGGGACCCTCAAAGCAATTGACCAAGTCATCCCAAGTTTGCTTGGCTGTTGAAAAGTTGATGACTGATTCCATTATATCGTCAGGAAGACAAGATATAATGATGCTTTTCAGGCGTTGGTCTTGATTGACCACCCTCCTCTCATCAATGGTCCATTGAGCCTCAGGCTTATTTAGCCCTTCAGCAGTCTTTGGTACATAGGGACCATCTTTGACACAAGAGATGTAGTATGGTTCCATACCAGTTAAGTAGCAAAGCATTCGCTTTTTCCACTTGCTAAATTTACCAGCTTCAAGTCGTGGGGCAACAGCTGAAAAGCTTCCACCCTTTTTGTCGACTAGCTGGGGCACATTTATATCATTCATAGTAGGATCTTGGTTTTAAAAACCTTGAGCACTCTTGGTTAATTTTAAAGATTTTATAAACCAGAGGCTTTGATACCACTTGTTGTCCCCTTAACACGCTTAGAGTTAACTAGAAAGTTAATCTATTTGTGTTTATGACTAATACAATGTATTGATTAATTCTAACAGTTAATGAAACGTAAATATAAAAACACAAAGTATTTTCAATGTTTAAATTCTTATTAGAAATGAATCAAAGAATCTATTACCCAAGTGTTTTGCGGAACAAACACTTGGGATTGAATAGACAAGGTATGGTGTCTCCTATCTAAACTTAAGCAATGCTTTAAGTGGTAACAATTCGACCCACTGAGCTATCTCAGGGATACGTTACTCTTTGTAGGAGAAAAGAGGTATTGTGAAAGTCTAAGCTTTTATTGCACAAAAATACCTAACCCACTTTTCTCCATCTGTTTGCTATTTATAGGCAAACATGTTAAGAGTACTGAAGATTAAAACTACATAAACAAATAGGAAGCGTGTCTGACAACTATAACAGTAGTTTTCATTTCCAAGAACCAATAGGATTGCACCAAAAAGTATTCGAGTGTCAGTCCTGACACTTCTTCGACTTTTAGCCACTTGAGGGATGGTTTATCTGACCCCGATAAGACTTGTTCTTATCTTCTGAAAACCTTCTCGCTTTATCCCGCCTTTTATTCAGGCTTCAGGTTCTTCAGTCATTTGCCTTCAGTCTTCAGTCTTCAGTTATTGTTGTTGAGGAGACTTGGGGTTCAGTGAGCTCTTGTCTAACGCTCATTGATCCCATTACCTTCTTCTTCGTCTCAAGTAACACTTTAGGGAGAACCGCCTCCCTGAATTGGTGAGTCTTTCTTCTTAGACTCGTCCTGAGCATCTTGAAGGTAACTCACTGAGTGACTGTTCACTCAGTGACTTAGAATGTTTTCGGTTTAATTAACACTTAGCTTAATTTGTATTCAAATCCTGTTTTAACGACTCTTGGGTACTGAAGGACCCAACAATAACCATCTGACCCGTAACTCATTAACAAACAATGATTTTTTTTTCTCACATTTTTGACCAAATTTTCTTAAGTTCTCGGTTTCAGGTTCTAGGAACCATCAGATTCAGGGTTTGTAGGTTATGTGCCCACCACACTTCCGCTGCGTAACTCAGATCATTTGCTCCCTGATGTAAGCTTAGCTTGTCAATATATATTTCTTCCTGATTCAAAAGCTTGAAAAGCTTAACTTTGACACCAACCAAAACACCTTCATAGCTGCCTTCAAATTGATGAACCCACAAATATAACAGCCCCTTTTTACATTACAACATTTCTCCTATCTTTCAAGATTGTGCCGTTATTTTTCTTTAGTAAGCTCGTTCAGCTCTAGCCAAGTATCAAAACAACCACTGATAAGTACTAATCAACTTCTATACTGAATGAGCCAACTAATCTTCAAGTCAGCTTCAACAACCCCCTTTTTTCATCAGTCCTCTTGGTCACAATCTCGTCTTCATCATTCCCTGATACAACACCCACTGATAGACACAAAATCGGGCTCAGGCTTAGTTTGAATCAACTAAAACACTGACGACCCCAGATTCAGTTCACATCATTTGAATTAGATTCAATCAAGCCTAGCCTGAGAGTACCCGCTGATTCACACTTCACACTTTGACTTACAACCCTTCAATGATTCATACTTCACACTCCCAAATTTTTTTATCACTTCTTGACACAACCTTCTTACTGATTTTATCACATGCTGATCCCCATCATCCCTGATTCCTTATGTCTATCTAAGCTCACAACCATTCCAGGCAACCAGAGCTTCTTGGCAATTTACTGATTAAGTTAATCAGTTCCTACAAACCGAACATCAGTTTTTGCCTCTCAACAATAAATAGCAACATCAGCTATCTCACCCATCATTTTAACACTTATTATTACAACCACACATCCGATTAAAAAAGCTTCTCACATCTTAGTTGCCCATCTTTTAAGACCCTTCAAAACCGAATAAACCTGTTCTTTATTTATTTTATTTATTTCTTTTATTTCGACGTCTACTTTCATCCACAACACTATTGACCATGGCAGTTGGGTTTTGATTGTGATTGATGGTTTTTTTTTGAGTGTCGGATTTTATTGTGAGAGTGATGGTGAGGATTTTGTTTTGATGAGATATGGTGATGATGGTTGATTTTTTTGAGTAGATCGGTTTGAGTTCTCGTGATGATGATTGATTCTTAAGGTGTTCGTGTCTGTAATTTTTGAGTTAGGGTTGTGATGGGAGTAAGGATTATGAGTGTATTTTTGATCACAGATCTTTTTTTTTTTTTTTTTTTTTGAGTGTATTTTTGATAACAGATTTTTTTATAAGGATTTATTTTGTGCCTTTTTAAGGGGTCATTTAAGCCCAAAATCGTATTAATATGATCAAATATTGGCTCAAATCATTTCTTTTTTCATTTTAGGTACTTGGGACGGAAAATCTGAAAATCGGCACTTTTAGGGCGTATTTGGACGAAAAAGTGAAGAAAACGACAGAAGTCACGAAATTCAGTCAGATATGGAGATTTTACGGCGTCACACACTACAACGTGACGCTATCACTTGTTGCTAAAGCTGGATTTTTGGTTCAAGATTAACAAGAGACGCCTCAGATGAATTCTGAAGATTTACAACCTGACGGCGTCAGGTGTTAATTGAAGATGAGAGTCACGTGTTAAGCTAACAAGAGATGGACCAGACACTTAATAGAGGACGGATTCAGACATGAAGTGACGGCGTCAGAGGATACAAGGTGACGTCGTCATAACGGCGACTTGCACAAGACGAAACCCTAATCACTGCGAGCTGACGGCGTCAGAACCTATAAGCTGACGCCGTCAGAGTTGTAAATCTATATATACTTTCGTATGTTTTTCATAATTCGTGTAACATCTTGGAGTAGAGTTTTGTGTTCGAATTTGGCAGCTTTTGTAAGTGTTCTACAGCCCCCAAAACATATGTTTCATTGAAGATAAGTTATTCGTTTAATCATTTAATATGTCTATGTGTTGTTTGATTAATTGTTTATCTTCTCTTCTCTTTAACATGCTAACTTAGATTCATTTGCATTTGCCTAGATCTAATGAAACCTAGTGGTTGAATATTGATTTGTCTTCTCTTGTTTAATTGATTGCTTCACGTTAGGCTAAGAAAACTGGTTGATCTCTTAAATGTAAATAGCTTGAACGTCTTAGAAACACAATCGTAGAGTGCACTATCGGTTTTTCTCGTTGTATTTATTGCATAAATTGCGGCTTGTAGATCCTAGAAAACTTAATATACTTTAATTTTTTTAGGGGAGACTAGGATTTATAGAGTTGGGGACTTCGGCACCTCCCCACGACCAATATTAAGGAATACAATGCTTCAATTAAAACAATGACATGTCAATTCGACAAATCAGTAGAAGATAACTAGGGAGTAATTTAATCTAATTGAACATGCTTTTCCCTATCATAAGAAGTCACCAATTTACTTTTCTTGTTTATTTTTATTTAATTTAGTTTTATAATTAGTTTTGGGTTAGCTGACAAGCAATTAATTCCGCCCACTTTTTTAAAACCCGAGATATTAAACTGCTTTCATAAAAGATAAAAACACAAAAAGAATCATCCCTCACCTCTAGACCTATCTCGTCATTCATCTTGACCTAACGACACTATTCCCATAGAGAACGAACTTTCCTCCGAGTCTTACCTATACTACACTACAACGATTGGGTACACTGCCTAGAGGATTGTAAAACTTCCTTTCGAGGTCTTACAAATCTCGCATCAAGTTTTTAGCGCCGCTTCCGGGGAATAGTTATTGTGTAGGTTCAATTTCTATCTCGTTTATTTCTACTTACTAGATTCCTATCAAGTGAGATTTTTATTTTTTCTTTTTATTAGCTTTCTTTAGTCTATCTTTTCTTCGTTCCCTTTGTTCGTAATCCATATCATTCGCCATCATGGTGGATGATAATATATTCGAAAACCAACACCAAGCCCCACCAAATAACCAAGCCCCACCAAACAACCAAGGCCCACCCGAACAACCTCGTGCACGTACTCTTGGCGAGTACTCCAAACCAAGCCACCAAGGCTATCGAAACACCATTGAGCTCCCCCAAAGAGCCAATGTGTCTCCCTTGCGATCCGATACCATCCGGTTGGTGCAAAGCGGATGTGTATTCCATGGACTTTGTTCCGAAGATCCAAATCAACATCTCAAGGATTTCCTTAAAATCGTAGATTCCATAGACCTTGATGTTGCCACTCAAGAGACAACGCGATTGCGTCTCTTCTAATTCTCTCTACGTGACCAAGCTAGTCATTGGCTTGAGCGTTTACCTACAGGATCTATCTCATCTTAGGATGATCTTACTTCTCGTTTCCTCGCTCAATTTTTCCTACCGGGGAGAAGTACCAAGCTAAGGAATGACATCTTGATGTTCCAACAACGTCAAAGTGAAACTTTTTACGAAGCGTGGACTCATTTCAAGGACTTACTCCAAAAAGTCCCTCATCATGGCATTGATCTTTGGCTTCAAATCCAAATTTTCTATGATCATGTAAATCAATCCACAAGGCAAACCATTGACCAAGAGGTCGGTGGCAAGCTACGTGACAAGAATGCGGAAGAATCGTGGGGCATCATAGAAGATCTTGCTCTCTATGACAACGAATGTTGGAATGACCCCCGCGAGTTGAGCAAAACGGTCAAGGCAATATCCTTGCCTTCAAATAACTCAAGCATTCCCGACCGTAGTATAAAATTTTTCAGGTCCTTACTCAACCTTAAGCTCAAGATAATCTGTTCTATTAGTTTATGTGTTTACTTTTATGTGTGTTTGTAAGCTAGACCACATGACACGTTTCGGCACGACCAAAAGCCTAATATATGTTTTAACAAGATTATTTTAATAATTATGAGATATTAGTTGTATTTATACTCGATTTTTGTGGAAAAATTATTTCAAAAATAGTGGCGTAACGTTTTTGTCCTAAATCGATTGCTACCGAGCCTTAATGGGTCCCACACCTTCATATTTTAAAAGATTACTAAAATTACACCTTCAGCCCTGCGTTAATTTTACACTGACGCCCCTATCCTTCAGCTTTTGACAAATTCGGCCCTTGAGGGCTAATAAAACCCTACACCCCTCCTCATTTTATCCAAACCCTAAACTTATATATCTCTCCTTCCCTCTTGTTTATAGTCGCCACACCACCTAACCACCACCATCTCACCCTTGTGAGCACGTTTCCAACCTCCACGCGCGTTACCATCACCCTACGTGCCACCACCGCCACCATTATTACTCTGTTTCTTGTCTAAGTAAGCGTGTCATCCAGATCTGAAGAACAAAGTAAAGATCCCATTGATTTACACACCCGTGTGAATCGGTGAGGGTCAAAAATGGTTAAAAAAATGATTAAAACTTGTTAAAACTTATATCAAAACTCGTGGTATCATCTTTGTGTCGCGTATCTATATTCCTGGGATTCGTACGAGAGCTCAAACTCTCATACGAGTTGTTTTGGTTTTGTCTCATGCGTATCCGAGCTCATTTTTAAGCTCACTGGTTTATTTGATGTCGAATGATACTTGGTCGTGATTGTTGTTGTCTTGGGTTGCGGTTACTACCAAACCCGCAAGTGGGTTTAGGCTGACTTTTGTGTTTGTTAAGATTTACTCAAAATTTAATTTGTTACTCAATATTTCCACACAAAGTTTTTATTGAGTAACAAATTAAATTTTGTTATTTAAAACTTTAAATGGTAAATATAGTGTTTAAAAAGGAAAGTTAATAAAATTGGATAAAAATGGAAATACGTAAGGGTTATAAAGCGTTTCGAGGCACGTATATCAAGGATACCGTATTTGACTTGATGAATGATTGGTAATCGTATTACATGAGAAAAATTGCAACATCGGACTTGAAATATATGTGGAATTTGTATCGTTATTGGACTTGGACATAATTGACTATTGAAATACGAAGCGACTACAATACATTAGACTCGAAATGAATTTAATGTGTTTGAGCCCTAACGGACGAACAATGGAATACAATGTCTAATGAACAATAACAATTACAACGTTCACTACTTTAACGTAGTTATAAATTATAAATTATTCGACATGTAAACGTTCCATAAACGAACGAGTCATGGCGAATTTGGTTTTTTAATATAAAACAAGAATGTTTTGTAACTAAAATAAGATATTTGGGAAAATACCGACGACTATCAATCTATTCATCTAAATGAGTGTGTTTACTATATGTGATTTCTTTGGTGTGACCTCGTCGTTTCTTCTTGACTTTTGTCTTGTTCTTCTCGTCGACTCCGTTCTTTATTTTCCTTTTCGGCGTGTGTACTCTTGAGTCGTGTCTTCCTACCATTATACAAATGATGTGTTAGACTTAGTGAAAGTGATTGCCATTCTTAGATTAGTATCTCGTGATATGCATTTATCTTTTACGATATGTACACGGTTTATGTAAGTTGTAAAAACCGTAAGTCATTTTATTTTGTCTAAAACACTAACCTATCCCACATCGGTCTAGAAGGGAAACCATGTAAGGGTTCCTTATCTATAAAAGGAACCCATACCTCTAGACCTATATCGTCATACATCTTGACCTAACGACACTATTCCCCTAGAGAATGAACTTTCCTCCGAGTCTTACCTATACTACACTATAGCGAGTATATACACTGCCTAGAGGATTGTAAAACTTCCTTTCGAGGTCTTGCAAATCTCGCATCAATTTTGTTTGTGTAGGTTGGATTCGGGTTTATCAATGAGAGTGTGTGTGTGTGTAATTGAGTGCGTTCATCGACAGCTTTATTAACTCTTGAGGATGATTTTTGATAGATTTGTTTGGGTAGTGGTGAGTTTTTGAAGATGATAGATCTGATTATAGTTCTTTTTTTTTTTTTTTTTTTTTTTTTTTTTTTTTTTTTTTTTTTTTTTTTTGGATATTATGTGTTTTGAATTTGAGTTTATCACGTGTGTCGGTGAGGATAATATTTTTTTGTGGATAAGATTTGTGTGGTGTGAGGTGTTTTGTTTTGTCATTTTGTCAAAAGTCAGTGTGTATCTCCCCCTCAAAAATGCAACAGTAGTAGCAGTTTTTGAAGGTTTCACACTTTAGTTTTGACATTCTTCAAATGTTATTAGCAGCCATATGAACGGATCTAGATCAGATTTGATCCACACGCTCTGATACCACTTGTTCGTCCGTAGAATTGAATAAACGTTGGAAATCATAACAATAAGAACTTGTTTATTCAATAACCACTGGACCACTAATAACATCCTCAGCCCCTTTATAAATCTTTGAGACAAATCAAATATTTAAACCGAATAGTTGTGGAACACTATACCGTTGAATGACAAATAAAACTCTCATTGATCCAAGCTAGCTACTCTTGGATTCAATGAGAGGAGGACTCTATCCTAACACTATGTGCTTTTCATGTGAACTAGAATCTCTTCCTATCTCTATTACAAATTACATATATATAAGGCTCAAAGGTAAGAGCTTCATAAGGAAGCTTCTAATAAATTACAAAAAAGTACTAAAGTACCACTTAGAATATGCTTCAGAATATGCTCTTTACTTTTGTACTTTTGTCATCTTTTGTCTTTCTTTCTCAATGCTTGTAGCTTTTCTTCCCAAGAAAGTTCCCGCCCATATTTCGTAATTGTTTCAACAGAGATAAGTCTTCAGTGTCAGTGAGATATTTGTCAGTTCTCACGACTCTCGTATTGCTCAGGTACGTTACTCACTAACACCGCATCAGTGAGTATGGTAAGCTCACTGATTATATCAGTGAGTGACGAGGGCTATTTTATGGTCAAATACTTGCCAGGGTCATTTGGGTCAAATATTGACCCAACACAATATTCTAAATGGGTGTTCGGCTAAGGCTAGGAAAAAGGAAAGAAAATAAAACTTGATTACCAAGTTAGATGATTTGAGGAGGTAGATTTACCTTATAAGTACCACACCCTTATTCCAAATCATTAATCCTTAATTCTATTCTCCCCCTCTCTTTTTCCTGTGTTCGACCGAAACCCCAACGGGTTTTCGATTTTGCTTATGGTCTTGCTTGTTCCAAAGACGTGAAGGTGGTAGATAAATCGATGGTGTTGGACTAGCATTCCACAGGTGTTGAGGATGTGTAGTGCAATCAACCTAAGCTTATAACCACTTTTTTGTTATATTTGTTTCTTGATCATTCGATAAAAACAAGGTACATGTTTCTTTTTTTTTTGATATATTATACAAAATCATAACAATAAGAACTTGTTTATTTAATAACTACTTGACCACTAATAACATCCTCAGCCTCTTTATAAATCTTTGAGACAAATCAAAGATTTAAACGGGATAGTTGTGGAACACTATACCGTTGGATGACAAATAAAACTCTCATTGATCCAAGCTAGCTACTCTTCGATTCAATGAGAGGAGGACTCTATCCTAACACTATGTGCTTTTCATGTGAACTAGAATCTCTACCTATCTCTATTATAAATTAAATATATATAAGGCTCAAAGGTAAGAGCTTCATAAGGAAGCATCTAATAAATTTCTAAAGTAACACTTGTAATATGCTTTAGAATATGCTCTTTACTTTTGTACTTTTGTCCTCTTTTGACTTTCTTTCCCAATGCTTGTAGCTTGTCTTCCCAAGAAAGTTCCCGCCCATATTTCGTAATTGTTTCATCAGAGATAAGTCTTCAGTGTCAGTGAGATATTTGTCAGTTCTCACGACTCTCGTATTGCTCAGGTACGTTACTCACTAACACCGCATCAGTGAGTAAGGTAAGCTCACTGATTATATCAGTGAGTGACGAGGGCTATTTTATGGTCAAATACTTGCCAGGGTCATTTGGGTCAAATATTGACCCAACACAATATTTTAAATGGGTGTTCGGCTAAGGCTAGGAAAAAGGAAAGAAAATAAAACTTGATTACCAAGTTAGATGATTTGAGGAGGTAGATTTACCTTATAAGTACCACACCCTTATTCCAAATCATTAATCCCTAATTCTATTCTCACCCTCTCTTTTGCCTGTGTTCGACCGAAACCCCAACGTGTTTTCGATTTTGCTTCAAGTCTTGCTTGTTCCAAAGACGTGAAGGTGGTAGATAAATCGATGGTGTTGGACTAGCATTCCACAGGTGTTGAGGACGTGTAGTGCAATCAACCTAAGCGTATAACCACTTTTTTGTTATATTTGTTTCTTGATCATTCGATAAAAACAAGGTACATGTTTCTTGTTTTTTTGATATATTATACAAAATCATAACAATAAGAACTTGTTTATTTAATAACTACTTGACCACTAATAACATCCTCAGCCTCTTTATAAATCTTTGAGACAAATCCAAGATTTAAACGGGATAGTTGCGGAACACTATACCGTTGGATGACAAATAAAACTCTCATTGATCCAAGCTAGCTACTATTCGATTCAATGAGAGGAGGACTCTATCCTAACACTGTGTGCTTTTCATGTGAACTAGAATCTCTACCTATCTCTATTACAAATTAAATATATATAAGGCTCAAAGGTAAGAGCTTCATAAGGAAGCTTCTAATAAATTTCTAAAGTACCACTTGTAATATGCTTTAGAATATTCTCTTTACTTTTGTACTTTTGTCCTCTTTTGACTTTCTTTCCCAATGCTTGTAGCTTGTCTTCTCAAGAAAGTTCCCGCCCATATTTCGTAATTGTTTCATCAGAGATAAGTCTTCAATGTCAGTGAGATATTTGTCAGTTCTCACGACTCTGGCATTGCTCAGGTACGTTACTCACTAGCACCACATCAGTGAGTAAGGTAAGCTCACTGATTATATCAGTGAGTGACGAGGGCTATATTATGGTCAAATACTTGCCAGGGTCATTTGGGTCAAATATTGACCCAACACAATATTTTAAATGGGTGTTCGGCTAAGGCTAGGAAAAAGGAAAGAAAATAAAACTTGATTACCAAGTTAGATGATTTGAGGAGGTAGATTTACCTTATAAGTACCACACCCTTATTCCAAATCATTAATCCCTAATTCTATTCTCACCCTCTCTTTTGCCTGTGTTCGACCGAAACCCCAACGTGTTTTCGATTTTGCTTCAAGTCTTGCTTGTTCCAAAGACGTGAAGGTGGTAGATAAATCGATGGTGTTGGACTAGCATTCCACAGGTGTTGAAGACGTGTAGTGCAATCAACCTACGCGTATAACCACTTCTTTGTTATACTTGTTTCTTGATCATCCGATAAAAACAAGGTACATGTTTCTTGTTTTCTTGATATATTATACAAAATCATAACAATAAGAACTTGTTTATTCAATAACCACTTGACCAATAATAACATCCTCAGCCTCTTTATAAATCTTTGAGACAAATCAAAGATTTAAACGGGATTGTTGAATCTCAGACCTTGATTGATCTTTGAGCGCTCGTGGATCGTTAGTTATGTCTATGTAATCACAAACACACTAATAGAAAGTCTCTATTACTTGTATTCTAAAGTGAAATCAAACACAAGTATAAACACAAATAACTAAGAACGGTTTGATCCTCTATGGATCTTTTATTAAAACTAAAACTTGTTTTTTCAAAACTCGTACATAATACATAATAATGTGTTCCTTTTATAGACAAGGAACCCTAAACCGTTTCACAAGAAACGTATATTCTAAAAACTAATAGAAGATATGCATTATAATTTCCTAATAAAACTCATGCATATCCTAACTAATAACAAAATACGCGGAAAACACTTCTTCAGCAGAAACATAATACGCGGAATCTCTACTTCCGCAGAAACACTTCTTCAGCAGATTCCAGCTCTTCAGCAGAATCCATCAGCAGTATTTTTTCAGCAGAATTCTTACTTAGCAGAATTCCCAACAATCCTCCCCTAATCTTGAATTTGACATGGTTAAGTTCAAGATTCTTGATAGATCTTTAAGACTTCAGAAAAAGAGGATTGAATTCGAACATCAGCAGCAAAGAATCAAATGAACCACATCTCTATGAATGACAAAACTTTAAACTTCAGGTCTTTGCAGCAACAAATGACAAAGTGTACATCAAAACAAATTAGTTTCATACTATTCTCATCACATCCAGGTGTGTTAACTCCTGTGAGAGGTGAATCATTGAAAATAATGGATTTGATGTCTCTTTACCAATAGCCATTACTACTGGAGTAGCCAAATGTTTAAGTCCGAAAACTATGGTACACTGATAACCATATGATTTTTAGCAAATCATCAGCTATAAACGGATTTGAGATGTCTTTACCTGTAGCCGTTTGCTCAGGACTAGTCAATTCTTAGGTTGCATAAATCATCACCTTTGGTGAATTGATAACCAAATATGGTATTCCACTGCCTTTACCACAAGCCATATACTTGGGGCTAGCCAATTCTTGGGAATACAAAAAGGATTAATCCATGGTGAATTGATGACCATACAACCCTCAGCAATGAAGCATGGGTGAGTTGCATACCCTATGGTTTTTAGCAAACCATTACAGCTATCAACAGATTTGATGTGTCTTTACCAAAGCTGTACCCTTTGGACTAGCCAACTCTTTGATGGACACAAGTCACATCTGGTGAGTTGATAACCATCAACAGAGTGATATACAACAAACCTGCATAAAAGTTAGGACAAATATACAATGCTTTTTTTTTTTTTTTTTTTTTTTTTTTTAACTAAGAAATAAATGAAATAAAACACACAACAAGGATACAAGATACCAGAATCAAGTAGAAGCTTTGTGTTGCAGAAGCTTGGACTTGATTAACCCAATCAACTGTTCAGCATTAGTCATATCATTTGCCACTGGATTAGGAGGAACTTCCAATTTCCTTCTTAGCAGTCGTTTCATCAGCTTAATGAACAAAGGATAATGCTGATGAGAAAACATACACACCCTAATCCCAGACTTTGTTTCAACAACATGCACATTTGGGATAGGGTAAAATCTCCAAGTATCAACCTTCCACTTATGTGAATTCTTCCAAATTGAGTAGCCTATTCCATTTGGAGATTGAGAATCAAAAAGAACTTGAAGATCTCCCAGTAAGTACAAACCAGCACCCTGTGGTGTATGAGTGGCATAATATTCTGTGACAAGTCTATTGAGAGTAATCAAATCTTGCTTATCCACCAAGTGAAGTATTTCTTGCAAGAAAGTAAACTGCATATAGGAATTATCAATCCTATATATGGTGTTAAGCTGTCCATCAGTCAATGTCCATTGTACCAACACATTATAAGAACCCTCAGGAAAAGTTTTAGAAGAACCCACTTTGATAAATGTTGTATCAGCAGCCTGTAGGTCCAAATGCTTAGAAGAACTACCCTTGTGTGACTTATGTACTCTAGAGATCTGCTTCCTAGCTAATCTCACTGATCTCCTGATGGCAATGTGTCTCCTGTGTGCCATCCTTTTCCTCCTCCTGCCAGGTATATAAATTCCCATAGAAAAAGAAGAACTTACATTCTCAGATGCACCAGAAGCATCTTCAGTAGGAACAGAGGAAATTGGAACAGAACCACCTACTTCATACAATTTATCAAACTCATCTCTGGCCTGTCTAGACTTAGCAGCTTCTTGTTCAGCTCTCCTAACCATATCTGCATTATAGTTGGAAAGATGTGATCCTTCTTGTTCAGCAGATGCAGAAGAAGGAATGGTATCAGGCTCAATAGATGTGTCAGCAGCACTGGATGAAGCTTCAGGAAAAACAAGAATAGAAGGATTCTCAGCAATCCTTGATGGTTGTCTCTCAGATGTTTCCTCAGTGGAAATGGAAGGTGCAGCAACAGGATCAGCAGATTGTATCACTTCAGGAGTTGTCTCAGTAGAAACAGCATGAGTGCTCAGCTGTTCTCTATCACCATAAAATGAAGCAACAATCTCAACTGTCTTGAGTCTTTTAGCTTCTGGAGCATTCACACTTGCAGCATTCCTCTTCAATCGATTAGAAACTGGTTTAAGACTCTTCATAATCCTATTATATAGACTTGTCAATTCAGATTCAGGTAAAGCCCAGACTTGCTTCTTGGTCAAACTAGAGTTATAGATAGAAGTATATTGGTTATAGACCACATTTCTCATATAAGTCTTCATTTGTGCTGCAGTCTGTGGTTTCTCCCTCTTAGCTTTGGCCTTCTGTTCAACAATAGCCTTTCTCTTTTCAGCTGCAGCTTTCTTCTTTTGTTGACCAATAGCCATCATTTGTGCAGGAAAGTTCTCACTATTAAAATCAGCTCCCAAAATTCTTTGAGCAAGAGTAGGATTTGAAGCAGCTTGTAAAGTGTAAGAATCCCACTGCTCATCAGTAAAATGAACTGATTGTTCATCCAGTTCTCTTTGTCTTTCAGGAGGCAAATTTGAAGTAAACTGATCTGCAAGCTTTTGTGCCAATGCCTTGCTCTTCATCAAATCTTCATAATCTTTTAGCATTCTTGCTTGCTCATTCCTCTCTTTGTCAGTCACAATATCTGTACCAAGATCTTCATCGACCATAACTCCTTTCCCATTGCCAGAGATAACCATAGCAGGAACATGGGTAGCAGGCTCATCAGAAGAATCATCATGAGAGATATCAACAATAGGAACTTTGTCAATATTCTCAGAAGGAACATCAGAAGAAGCATCAATATTAGAAACATGTTGAGAAGTATCTTCAACATGTGTAGGAGAGACAACAGCATCAGGATCCAGAACAAAAGTTCTCCCAGCAACAAATACTGCAGGAGGAACCTCTGAAGATGTAACACAAGTTTGTGCTGGAATTGAAGATGAATGGCCAACAGTAGAAGCAACATCAACCATTAGTTCATCAGCCTTAAGATGATCACCATCAGCTGTATCTTGAACAACATCTACACTTGGCACCTTAGAAGTCTCAGTGGAATCCTTGCTCAAATACTGTCTTCTCTTCTTTCTATAGACCTGGAGAGGCTCTTTTGATTTTGATGATTCAGCAGCTTTGGGTGAAGAAGCATGAGTCTGCTGAGCAGCTTTAGCCAATAACTCAAGAGGATCCAATTGTATATCCTCCTGCTCTTCGTCAGAGGCAAACACAAACTTCCTTTTCTTTTTCTGCCCAAGTTTATCTTCTAACTCCTGAACCCTCTTTTTCAACACCATAATCTCACCACCAAGTGAGGATTTGGTATCTGCAAGCTCCTTCTTTAACTTGTCAACTTCTTGAACATTCCTATGGAGCAAATCATATACAGAAGTGAGAGTAATAGGGTCCTCAGCTCCACCAGCAGATTGCTCAGTGGTAATGGGAGCTTCATTGGGCCTTTCAGGAGAAACATGTATATGCTCAAAAGTTGGAGAGCTTTCATCAATTGGCTCTCTAACAGGACTAGGTGTGGACAGTCTAGTAATCTCAGGTACAAGAGGTGTAGGTACTTGAGTATCAGAAGACTGAATTGTCTCCTCAACCTCAGGAACAAGCTTATCAGAAGCAACATGAGTTTGTGTTGGACTAGGACTAGGTGAAACAGGTAAAGGTGAAGGTGAAGGTTGGTCAGGAGAGACATTGGATGCTTCAGCAGTCATGGAAAGGCCCTCATCAATGTCAACTGATGGATTACCATCAGCAGCAACACTAGGAGATGATGGATTACCATCATCAGCAGCATTTGGAGAGGGTGGAACACCAGCAGCATTACCCTCACCAGCATCATCATTGCCATGTGGCAACATAGCTGGTAGCAGAGAGTGATGTGCCCCAATGATGAACTCAAATAAGTACATTTTATTACCATCATTTATCCTATTTATTTGACTTGTTTTATTATATTATCTGTGAGAATTGATACGTTAATGTTTACTTTTGTAATTCTCAGGTAAAAACAAGTATTATGTGAAACTTGGCGATTTTGGACTAATTATGGAGCAAAACAAGCAAGAAGTTAAGAGTCTACTGAAATGTACAAGATCAAGACCATTCTGCTCCAGATACGCCGCATCCTACTCATTATATACGGCGCATCACTATCAAGATTTCACAAGCTATGATCCAAGATAGCAAGGACATGCGCCGCATCTAGAAATGGAGTTACGCCGCATCTTCTGGCGGTGTGCGAATATTCCTGAATATATTAATCTTGGACCCCACGCGAAGTTAAGTCAATGCGCCGCATCTACTTATCCTATGCGCCGCATCTTACCCTCAGACAGAAACTATAAATACCCCAAGACCAGATGAATTTAGGAGGTTGTAAAGTTCGACAATTTAGCTAAGTACGAGACAGAAGAAACCCTAAGCCGAATTCAGACGAAGTAGCAGCACAAGACACACCTTGAACAAAGATACAAGAGCTGTAAGAAGGTCCTGCATGTATTCAATTCATTAAGTAGTTTTGTTTTATTGTATTAGTACACTTTAATTGGTCAGGATTGATGGGCTTGTGTCATTGATTTATTCATGCACTTCAACTCCCCTTAAAATTGCTTTCCCATTAATTAAAGTTTATATGTTGATGTCTTTGGTGACTTTTATTAGTACATTGATAACCTCTGTGTCTAGCTGAGCATTGCTTGGGTCGCCATGCCCCTTCCTCGCCTATTTATTCTATCGCCTATGCATTCTATCGTCTGTAGAAAAGTAGGAAGAAAGATAAGTAGGATAGTCATAATTGATCATTAAGGGTTTACTCGCCAATAAGATTAGAGCCAACGAGAAAGGAATTAATCTCGGTGCGTTGCATCGAACTATACACTTCATATAAAACTAGCAATAAAACAAGTGACAAGCTACTTAACTATCAGGACAGGTCTTCTTATTGTCTCAAGTATTTATCTGTGTACGTGTGTGCTAATCGCTGATTCGTGCCTATTAGTTTAGTTTATTATTTAATCATAACCAAACCGTGCCAGTCTCTCAGACTGAACCCCCTTGCGTTAGATTAGGTTGTATAGCTAACTTAAGATATTAAAATACTGATTAGAATAACTAGATAATACGTTCCACTCTTAGTGATCGACACTCTACTTACCATTATATTCATACTGACCGGGTACACTGCTCGTTAAAGTGTGTGTGTGTTATTGATAAGTCGGCTAAATATAAATTTAAAACTTGAATACTGCTAAAACCACAACGACATACCGTGGGTATAAATTAGAGCACTACGCACACACGCATCAAGTTTTTGGCGCCGCTGCCGGGGAGTGAATTGTTATTATCTGTTAATTTGATTAGTATTTTAATTAGGTTTTTAATTTTTATTCTAACCGCTAACTCTGTTGTATATAAGTTAAATTGCATTCATTGTATTATTTGCATATTTTCTGTTTTTGTGTGTTTTTATTTTCTTTAATTTGTGTTTCTTTTCGTTTGTTTTTATTTTCCGTATTTTTCTTGTATTCTGCTATCGTTGTACTGAGCTAATTCAAACGATACGGCGCATCTATTTTCATAGATACGGCGTATTGCGTTTACTTTTTATAAAATACAACGCGTTTAACAAATTTGATACGACGCATCTTTCCCCAAGATACGGCGTATCTGTTTTTAATAAAAAAAAAAATTCTAAACAATAACGCCATACGACGCATCTGTTTTCACAGATACGGCGTATCTATTATTTTAATTAAAAACAGTTTTCGAATTATTAAACAGATACGACGCATCGATTTTTATCGATACGGCGCATCTTCTGAATCAAAAATCTTGTATTTTGAAACGTAACGAAAATACGGCGCATTAACTTTTGTTAATACGACGCATTTAATTTAAATTTAGATACGTTGATTTTTGATAACTTAAAACTGATACGGCGCATTCTAAATTTATAAGCGGCGTATCTATTTTCTGAATAAAAGTCTGATTAAATTTTAACGATTATAAAATACGGCGTATCCAACTTTTTGGATACGGCGCATCGTCTGCAGATATCAGTTATTTTTATTCTTATATCCGTTTCTAAATTCATTAATTTCTCTTCTAGCGAACAAATCCTACTTACGATTTTACCTATGATGACAGGTTTTGCTATGGAAGACATGTCAGTGAACGGATATCTTGCTAAGGAACTCTTGCTTTCAGATTCATTCGTAGTGGAAGTTTTTGATGATGTCAACTTCAATGTGCTCATGATTGATGCCGAATTATTCTCTTGGGAGACCCCTCTTGAAGCTACTTATAAGGAATTCAAGCGTTTATGCAATATTCAAGATGGGATATTCTCTTATGATTTACTAATGAGCTACACTGAAGATGAATTGTTACTCTTATGGCCCATCATTGAATCCAAGGGATTAACTTGGACTACTATCGAAGAAAAAGATGGGAAATTCCAAATTGAATACATGAACTCAGCAAATGCAGTCAACAAATCAAGCAACAAAAGCTATGAAGTCCAACCTTTACAAACTTCTTATATGCCTTATTCCGAACAGTATTGGGGCTTTGATGAAAACTATCTGGATAACGAAAGAATGTATGCTGAATCGGAGATACTATTTCATGGAAAGTTGGTAAGATTGATGGATATCTCTTTGGAAGAGTGGCTTGAACTTAAATACGGTGATCCGAAATTTGCTCCTAGGAATGAAGTCAGACGGATTGTGACCTCATGGTTGACACGAAGTTTTAAAGGACAATTTAATGAGTTCATGGAGATAAGAAGGAACATGATTGGTAACACTAGCTTTGACGTTAACCACGATCCTAACAATGTTGATTTTTCAAATTGGTTAGCTAGTAAGTTCAATAACCATAAGAGCATGGACTGTGCTACTAAAGATGTGTTATGGGTATATTGGACGAGAGGAGAAGATGAGGAAGTAGAGAGCGACAATGGATCGTCTGATGACAATTCAATAATTGAGGAAGGGATTGAAGAATTATTCAGGATAGACATTGATGTGTTCAATTATGAGACACCTTTGTGCAAACAGTTCAAAGAATTTAATTACCTTCTTCAAATCGACGCTGATGTGCTTACTAGAGATCTACCAGGATTCAAAACTTATGATGATTTCAAAAACACCTGGTACTACGAATGGAATGACCAAATACCATGGGTTTGGGATAAACCATGGGAATTTGAGCATATTAATCACACTTGTAAACCTTTCCGCTTCAAGGATGGATTTAGTGAATGGCCAACCTGTGATTATAAGAATGATGGAACCTGTAATGGGGGAAGTATAATTGGAATGAAACAGGTTGGAAACGATGTATACTTTGAGGACGACGATTGGTATGAAAAAGTTGAAGACTGCCCACGTAAAGCAGAAGCTTTGCAAGAAAAAGGTAGAATCAACTACTTAAAAGAACTTAAGGGAGCATCGGAAACTACTTTCTGGGAATGGGTACATGGACAATTTGATGATTACACAAAACTTAGTCAACGCTTACAATGGGAATTGAAAAAAGAATGGGATGAGATTCAAGATTATTATCAATCCTTTAACGTGGTTAATTATGATCCCTATAATAATAACGATGAGTCGCGAGAAGAATTGATTGATGAACTTGATGACTATTTGAATAAGGATCCTTATTTCGAGTTTGTTGATAAAGACGAAGAAGAATTCACCAAGAGAAAATGTCGACTACTTGGGATCCCTTATAATAAGCCACCCATGATTATTTCTGAAAAATTTAAAATCATCAAATATTCTTTGGGACCTGATGAAGAATATGTTGCGATAAAGACCAAAAACTTTATTAGATTAAGTCGTACGGAAGAAAATGTTGCGGAGCTATACGGGAACATCTTTCGGATGAAAGAAGAAGGATGGCGCGTAACAAGAACAAAATAAAGAGCTGAACGTGAGTCTAACTTGAAGACTCTGGAATAAAGACAAGTGCTGACCGGGAGACAACCCGGAGAAACTTTTTACTATTCTATTCTGTGTCGAGTCAGTCAGGCCGGCAGAAGATACGGCGCATCTCAATCTTGAGATGCGACACATCTCCAGCACTGGTCATATCTTACTTTATTTTCTGCATTTTTATTTTTGACTTTAAAACTTTTTATCAGTTTATTTTAATGCGGCGCATCCCTGGTTAAGGATGCGACACATCTTCTATTCTGATTCGTATTTATTCCAGGCTCGATACGGCGTATCTTCTTCCATAAGATACGGCGTACCGACTGACCTGATGATTTTCATTTTAATTTTTAAGTTTTATTTTCGCTAACTACTAATGTATTATGCAAGTTTGAACCTTCTTAACTCAGGTGTGTTAAAGTCTAGATGGTATTATAGATTCCTGCATTTCCTGTGGATACATCAATTATGAAGCTTAAACGTTCTCGTCCACAAGGAAGTTGATTTTTGCTCTTACACAAATAATGGAGGATCATACCGAGCAAATCTCAGGGGAGTTTTTCTGTTCTAATTCTTTTATTTTCCAGTTTTTAATCTTTTATACAAACAACGAGGACGTTGTTTAACTTAAGTGGGGGGATTGGAGAATTAGAACACTTACTTGTCCTAAAATTTTTCGAATATGCTTAAAATATGCTTAATATATCAAAATTTAAAAATTTTAGCATGTTTTTGTTTAAAGTCTAAATTACATAGCTGCACACATGACGTTAATTTCAAAAATTGTGAACTTTTCAAAATTCACAAATCTATGAGTGTGCCGGTGACTTGTAAACTTTAGAACTTGGCTTGTATACTATTCGAGACCACCATAATAAGTATTATTTTTATAATTGGAATGACTTGTCTAAATTGGTGAATTTCTAGGATTACACCCAAATAGCCTTTATATGTTATGTGATATTAGCTAACTACACTGGTTAGTTAACCCCTGTATAAACCTTTTGTTACTTTCACTTTTAAGAGTAAGATACCCCTAGAAAAACACTCAGAGCCATTCCTTTCGTTTCTTACACCTTTGTTATAATGTTTCGTTACACCCTTACACCTTAGCCTACCCTGTAGATTAAAATCCGTGGTTGGTTAATTGCATTAGGCAAAGTGTGTTTCCTTACATTACCTGTGTTAGCGTGCGTAATTCATTATCTATGGTTAGGTCGGGAAATTGCACAATGCAATTGGAGTAAAAGTAAATATTGTATATCTTTGAGTTTATTTTTCGTGTGTTTACTACTTTTACTATTACCATTATTTCTGAAGTCATGAAAAGTATGGAAAAATTATCCAGAGTTATCATTATAGTGATGTGGTGAAATTTTACACATCTATGTTTCAAGTTGAAAAAAAAAAAAAAAAAAAAAAAAAAAAAAAAAAAGAATCGAAAAAATAGAAAAGAAAAAGAAAAATAAAAAGTTGGATGTTTGTTTTAACCAACTTATGTAAAGTTTTGTATTAAGTGGTCGATATCACCACTATTTGTTATATATTATATCTATGGATTGAATGGGAGTTGGCCGTTTTGGGAACGCCAACTAAGGTTATTCTTTGATTAAGATCTTGTTGAGTATAATTCGTGTCTACCTAAAGCGTGTGTTTCAAGTGTTAAAGCGTGAGTTATTCTATGATATGAGTCTTATTCATGGGATGGTTGGGATAGTGATTAACCACACTTAGGATTTTAATTTATCTGTTTTGTTTATTTTTCATTTTACACCAATTTGTATCCCAAATATTATCCATACCCTATATTATTCTTTATCTAAACCTTTGATTTATTGATATTAGGGATTTGAGCAATCTTAAGTATCGTAGTCGTGGATTCGGCTATGTATTTATGATTTTGTCGCCCTTTTTGATATAATATTATTGGTGAAGATTACTTGGTCCTATCTTTAGCCTATTTGAGTTAAGGATTTGAGCAATTGCAAGTATCGTGTTCGTGGATTCAATCATGTATTTTTGATTTTTTCGCCTTTTCTGGAATTTGAGATCGATAGAGATTAAGGAGAATGATTAACCCTTAACCTACAAACCCTATTTACTGCTTTAGACTTGTTATTCCTTAGCTTTAGTGGAGGAGATGCGTATACTTGCCAAGCTTATGAAAGAATATTCGTCACGACTGGACAGTTAAACGATTAGATTTGCTTTTATCAATAAATTTTATTTTACTTCTAATTCGTTAAGTGTTTGGTTGTGTGATTATGACAAAATGAATACATGCTTAAATATAAAAATAAATCCTAATATCTTTTAGGATACATTTTCATAAGATTAATTCTAAGGTTTACTTGGGGACAAGTAAAGTTCAAGTGGGGGGATATTTGATGAACTCAAATAAGTACATTTTATTACCATCATTTATCTTATTTATTTGACTTGTTTTATTATATTATCTGTGAGAATTGATACGTTAATGTTTACTTTTGTAATTCTCTGGTAAAAACAAGTATTATGTGAAACTTGGCGATTTTGGACTAATTATGGAGCAAAACAAGCAAGAAGTTAAGAGTCTACTGAAATGTACAAGATCAAGACCATTCTGCTCCAGATACGCCGCATCCTACTCATTATATACGGCGCATCACTATCAAGATTTCACAAGCTACGATCCAAGATAGCAAGGACATGCGCCGCATCTAGAAATGGAGTTACGCCGCATCTTCTGGCGGTGTGCGAATTTTCCTTAATATATTAATCTTGGACCCCACGCGAAGTTAAGTCAATACGCCGCATCTACTTATCCTATGCGCCGCATCTTACCCTCAGACAGAAACTATAAATACCCCAAGACCAGATGAATTTAGGAGGTTGTCAAGTTCGACAATTTAGCTAAGTACGAGAGAGAAGAAACCCTAAGCCGAATTCAGATGAAGTAGCAGCACAAGACACACCTTGAACAAAGATACAAGAGCTGTAAGAAGGTCCTGCATGTATTCAATTCATTAAGTAGTTTTGTTTTATTGTATTAGTACACTTTAATTGGTCAGGATTGATGGGCTTGTGTCATTGATTTATTCATGCACTTCAACTCCCCTTAAAATTGCTTTCCCATTAATTAAAGTTTATATGTTGATGTCTTTGGTGACTTTTATTAGTGCATTGATAACCTCTGTGTCTAGCTGAGCATTGCTTGGGTCGCCATGCCCCTTCCTCGCCTATTTATTCTATCGCCTATGCATTATATCGTCTGTAGAAAAATAGGAAGAAAGATAAGTAGGATAGTCATAAGTGATCATTAAGGGTTTACTCGCCGATAAGATTAGAGCCAACGAGAAAGGAATTAATCTCGGTGCGTTGCATCGAACTATACACTTCATATAAAACTAGCAATAAAACAAGTGACAAGCTACTTAACTATCAGGACAGGTCTTCTTATTGTCTCAAGTATTTATCTGTGTACGTGTGTGCTAATCGTTGATTCGTGCCTATTGGTTTAGTTTATTATTTAATCATAACCAAACCGTGCCAGTCTCTCAGACTGAACCCCCTTGCGTTAGATTAGGTTGTATAGCTAACTTAAGATATTAAAATACTGATTAGAATAACTAGATAATACGTTCCACTCTTAGTGATCGACACTCTACTTACCATTATATTCATACTGACCGGGTACACTGCTCGTTAAAGTGTGTGTTATTGATAAGTCGGCTAAATATAAATTTAAAACTTGAATACTGCTAAAACCACAACGACATACCGTGGGTATAAATTAGAGCACTACGCACACGTGCATCACGCAACATAATGAGTTTTCATAGAAGCAAATAATTTAGCATTAAGAGCTCCTATGGGACAATAGACTCTTTCTTGGGTTGTTATGCCTAAAATCATTTGAAGAAACCTAGGGTACATAAGGAACTTATGCTTTTTCTTCTGAATATTTTCAACCATATTATCAAAAATAAACTTAGAAAAATTATAAGTCAAACCCTGTGAAAGACACACAATACCACAACCCAATTGGGTAGAGAATTGATCCCATCCTCCAGACTTCTTGCTGATACACTGAAGTAATGTATGCACCAAAAACCTCCACATGGGGCAAAACTTATTCTTGTGCCACATATCTGTGTCAGTACTTTGATAACCAGCAGCTCTTAACCCAACAAGTATCTCTACAGTGTTGGTGTGATAGACACCACCTTCATCATTCAGTTGCAATCTTGTCCTAATCAATGATTCAGTCACCACATACTCTACTCCATCAATCGTAGCTACTATCACTGTGTCAGAACGTTTGGCAGCAGATGCCCAAAATTGTCTAACCAACGATTCATATATCACATTTGGAGAATGTGTTAGTGCATAATGAATCTTGGAACGCTTCAAGAAATCCACCATAGGATCATACAGTTCATGTCCCTTTGCTTTACCTAGAAAAGCAACTTTGTTGTGATCTTTCTTAAATTGAAGTGCCGCCATTGAAGAAATTGTGAGAATCGGTTATGAATCAAGTAAATGGTAAATAGGTTTAAATTGGTTGAAGAGGGAATCAGTTGATTTTGGGCGAAGATTATGCGAAGTATGTTATAAATAGAAGTTACCCAATCATGGTCAAGAATATTGGAACAAATCGTTGACCAGATCTGACGTGTAAAGTAACTCCTACATTCGAAATTAACGCTTCAGCCGAAATGACGGTCAATCTGCTGATGGAAAGTCAATCAGCAGAATCAACTCAAGTGTAAAAATATCTTCAGTAAATATCTTGAGTTTTACTGTGCCACCCAACTCGCATTAATTACCATCAACCCTTGACTCCGCCTATAAAATCATCCCTAATCTCAATTCACACATATCAATTACCCCCAATTAACATCAAAACCCTAATTTCACAATAATACCATAATTATCAGTAACAAACATGTCTTCCAAACCAGAAATCATCAATCTAACCTCCTCCTCCTCATCATCATCATCATCATCCAGTGATGGTTGGAGCACTTACTTTCCACCCAGTGCTCAACCATGGACACTACGATTAACCAAGAAAAAAGCAAGTAAGAAGAAACATGATGTGGGGGAACCAAGCAAAGCCCCCATTCCTGCTGAGTCTGATTCTTCTGCTGATTCACGTTCCTTGTTCCCTTACCCAGTAACACAACGAGAGTTTGTCTCTCCTTTTCTTTGTACCTCTGATGAGGAATCTTCTGAGGATGAAGATGAAGATCCCACATTTATCCCTCCTTCCACACCAGAGAGATCCCAACCAAGGCCACGGAAGTCTAACCTTTCACTTCCAAAATCAAGGAAAGTGGTGATTGGTCTTCCTGCTCCAGGATCTGGTGCTACATACCATGGAAGCAGGAGAAAGGGCAAGGGAAAAGGGAAGGTGGAGTAGAAGGTGATGTGATGTTGCCAGGGACCAAAGACATAAAAACCAGGTTCTTGAGCATCATCATCATTTTCATCAATCCATCCTTTCCATTTTCATCTTCAGCTTCTTCATCGTACTGGTCATGCATATCCACCAGCTTTTGTAATAGATGATAGGAGCTAGAATATGTTTGGTAGATTTTGTATAGGGATGGTCTTGTATTTCATTTGAAGTTGATTGTAAGCTGTAAATTGTTTCTTGAATGAATGAACAAGACTTCTTTTATATCTCATTGAGTAGCACTTTTACATTACTTCAGTATTTCTTTTCAGTAGAAATAATTATCTTCACTTGTACCAGTGATTATGACTTGTGCTTCTCTTCAGTAGAAACAAGCTTTAAGCTTACATGACCATGTCCCCATTTAACCAATCTTGGTGAACTTCAACTAAAGATCAGCAACTACACATATAGGCATTCTGCAAAACAGACACAACGTAGCAAACAAACCAAACCAAAACATACAAAACTAAAAGAACATTAGCTGGTTAGTGTTAGCAAACAAAAACATAAATAATAATCTACAAAATATTACAAGTTTTACAACTACAATCCTCCCCTGAGGCATATGCCTCCCCTCAAACTTTGCAGTTAAGGGTTAAGCATCCCAATGTGGACAACTAAGTGTTGAAACCTAGGTCCATCAAAGGCTTTAGTCAATAAATCTGCCACATTATCATCTGTGTGAATCTTAATCACCTTTATCAAATGTTTTTCATATGCATCTCTTATAAAATGGTGCTTGATCTCAATATGCTTAGTTCTATTATGAAAAACTGGATTTTTAACTATGCATATGGTACTTTGATTATCAATAAAGATTGTGGTGTTCATGAAATTAAACCCATAATCCAGCAATTGATTTTGTATCCAAAGTACCTGACCACAACAATTGGCAGCAGCAACATACTCTGCTTCAGTAGATGAGGTAGCAACAATAGTTTGTTTCTTGCATTGCCAAGAAATCAATCTCCTTCCAAGAAATTGGCAACCTCCAGTTGTGGATCTCCTATCCAGATTTGCACCAGCATAATCACTATCACTATATGCTTCCAACTTAAAAGGAGACTCTTTTGGGTACCAAAGACCTAACTTGGGTTGGCCTTTGAGGTACTTGAAGATCTTTTTGACTGCATTTAAATGGGAAGTAAGTGGAGTGACCTGATGTATAGAACAAGCACTCACAGCAAATGTAATGTCAGGCCGTGAAGCTGTCAAATACATCAATGAACCAATCATGGATCTGTATAGGTGAACATTCACAGCAGGATCTGGTTCAAGATTGTTCTTTGGTTTAGGAGCTTCATAAGGTGTAGTGGCAGTTCTGACATTTTCCATATCAAACTTCTTCAAAATGTCTCTCACATATTTATCCTGACTGATAAATATACCATCAGGTTTCTGCTTAACTTGTAGACCCAAAAAGAAAGTAAGCTCCCCCATAGCACTCATCTGAAACTCACCCTTCATCAATTCCTCAAACTCCCTGCACCAAGCTTCTTTAGTAGAGCCAAAGATAATGTCATCCACATAAACTTGCACAAGAATGATGTCTCTGGAATTCTTCTTTATGAAGAGTGTTTTGTCAATGGCACCTCTTCTGTAACCATGCTTCAGCAGAAATTCAGAAAGCCTAGCATACCAAGCTCTTGGTGCCTGATGTAGTCCATAAAGAGCTTTTACAACCTTGTAAACATGCTTTGGATTATCTGGGTCTTCAAAACCTTTGGGTTGAGTGACATATATCTCCTCTTCAATTTCACCATACAGAAAAGCACCTTTCACATCCATCTGATATACCATGAAACCCATATAAGATGCATAGGCCAAGAAGATTCTAATGGCCTCAACTCTAGCTACTGGAGCAAAGACTTCATCAAAATCAATTCCTTCCTCTTTTCTGAACCCCTGAGCCACCAATCTTGCTTTATTTTTTTTACCACAATACCCCTTGCATCTCTTTTATTCTTCAAAATCAATTTTGTCCCAATTGCAATCTTCCCATCAGGTAGTGGTACCAGTATCCAAACCTGCTGATTCTTGAATTATTGCATCTCATCTTGCATTGCTTCAAGCCAGCTTGAGTCTTCAAGAGCTTGAGCAACACTGGTTGGTTCCACTTGAGAAAGAAAGCAAGCAAACAGACAATGCTTAAAGTCTGTGTGATTGTCCCTTTGCTGATTTGAGACATAGGAAAGAAAAGCAACTTGACCATACTTAGAACTTTTCACAGTGCTTCTAGTTATAACAGGTGCTTGAGGATCACCAAGAATATTGGATTGAGGATGAGCAATGTTGATCCTTTTTGTAGTAGTGGGGTTGACATCAATTGTGGTGTCAAGATTGTTCACAGTTGGTCCAAAATCACTGTCATAGGAAGATGAGGTGAAGATGCCAGCTTTGGGTTGGTGATTACCAAGGTCTGAAGGACTTGGAAATCGTGTATATGGTTCTTCGAAGTCTGTGGACACACTAGTAGACATGGGAGTATGTGCAGTAGGACTGTCAGCAGATTTGATGATGTCAGGAGAAACAGGAGAACTGTCAGCAGAATCCTGGTTTCCACTGACTGCTTGAGCTGATTGTCTGAGTAGTGCCTCAGCATCTCTTGCAAACTCCACACCAAGCCTATCAGCTTCTTGATAGGCTGCATGCTCTTGCTTCTTGAGTCTAGCAAGGTCCTCTGCATAGTGTGACTCATCTTCATGCTCATCAGAAGTTCCTTGAACACCTGTAAACTGGTTAGGAGCAAAAGAAGGTACAACAATAGTTTGTTCATCATGCTCAGACTCACTATCTGAGTCATCATCCAGGGTACCTGCATTGTTAGTGGGAGACTCTTGTGAACCTGCAGATTGGTTAGCAACATATCTAGTATATCCCAAGTAATGAGTTAAGTAATCCAGGTCAAAATACCAAGCATGACCTTGACCCTGAACATTGGGCTTGTCTTCTAGGTATCTCAAGTTGAGAGTCTCCTCAATCTTTTTAGCATTTAAATTATATACCCTATAAGCCTTACTATGTGCTGAATAACCCACAGTATACCCCTCATCAGCTCTCTCATCAAACTTTCCCAGTGGATCACTAGTGTTCAAAATGGTCACTTGACATCCAAAAGGTTTGAGATAATGAATATCAGGAACTTTCCCAGTGAGAAGTTCATAAGGTGTCTTGAAATGAGGTCTAGTGATGGATACCCTGTTCAAAACATAACAAGCAGTGCTTACTGCTTTAGTCCAGAACATAGTGGGTAATTTAGAGTCTGCAAGCATGGATCTTGCTGCCTCTATTAAGGTCCTATTCTTTCTTTCAACAACCCCATTTTGTTGTGGGGTTCTTGGATTGCTATAGTCCCTTTTGATCCCTTTAGACTGACAAAGTTCTATTAAAACAACATTTTTGAACTCTGTCCCATTATCACACCTAATACCTTTAACCTTCTTGTTTAGCTGGTTTTCAAAAAGGGTAATGAATTCTTTTAAAATTGGAGATGTTTCATCTTTAGTTTTCAAAAAGAATACCCAACAAAACCTGCTATAGTCATTAGTGATTACCAGGCAGAAGTACTTATGATCAATACTTCTGATTTGAGTTGGACCAAAGAGATCCATATGCAGCAACTGAAGAGGTTCTGAGATAGTGCTCACAGCTGTAATGGCTTTGTATGAGGCTCGGTGTTGCTTTCCTTTGTTGCAGGCAACACAATTGTGCTCATTGGTGAAGACTTTGAAAGGAAGCCCATGAACTAGACCAAGTTTAGAAAGCTTGTTAATGGTCTTGAAATTCACATGAGCCATCCTTCTATGCCATTTTGTTGACTCATCCAGGGATGCTTTAGCCACCAAACATGTTAGGTCACCTTCAGGTTGAACATCATTCAAATTGAATGTGTACAAGTTGTAGTTTCTGGGAACTCTCAGTAGAATTGTTGTATCTTCTGGAAGTTTAAAGTATTTAGAGAGCACAAGACATTCATCCTCAGAGAAGAATACTTTGTTCTTGGTGTCACAAATTTTTGATACTGAGAACAAGTTGAAATGTTGCAGTTCCTTCACATAATACACATTCTCAAAGTCCAAATTAGGTGTTCTGATGGTTCCTTTCCCAGTGATTCTACCATCTCCTCCACCAAAAGTCACATTGCCATTTCCTTCAATGGGTACAAAATCATGCATCATCTCTATGTTTCCTGACATACTCCTGGAACAACCACTATCTACTATGCCTACTTCTTTACTTTTCAGAGGATGATCCTACAACAACAACAAAATTATATACAAAATATAAGTACACTTTGAAGACTCAAGTCATTACTGACTTGAGCATGCCTTGTGGATCATAAGATGTAGGCCATGTAGATGTATAAGATCCACCATTGTTGGGAATTCTGCTAAGTAAGAATTCTGCTGAAAAAATACTGCTGATGGATTCTGCTGAAGAGCTGGAATCTGCTGAAGAAGTGTTTCTGCGGAAGTAGAGATTCCGCGTATTATTTTTCTGCTGAAGAAGTGTTTTCCGCGTATTTTGTTATTAGTTAGGATAAGCATGAGTTTTATTAGGAAATTATAATGCATGTCTTCTATTAGTTTTTAGAATATACATTTCTTGTGAAACGGTTTAGGGTTCCTTTTTAGTCCAAGAACAATCTGCTGAGGGCTTCACAGCAGTTTCCCAATATCCCCTACCCACATACATTGGATCAATAAATCCAGGCCAATAACCATTCTGAAAATATGAACTAGTTGGTCTCACATATGGTCTAGCAACAGATCTTCTCCAAGCAGATGGAAAATGTCTATCAGCAGAATTGCTGGTCTTATGAGTTGCTTGTGGAATATATGGTGGTATGTCATTAACATTTTTCCACATTGGTCTAGGTTTATTTTGACCAGCACATACACCCATTCTTTGCTCATGAAAATTACAATCCTTAATCAAATGAAATTTACTTCCACAAACAAAACATTTCTTCTTTTTAGAAGACTTATTAAAAGTGAAAGATGTTCCATTACATGCAAAATTATTCAAACCACTAACATTAACAGAATTGTTTTTGACAGAATTAAAAACATTGTTTTGCAAAGAATTAAATGACAAGTCTTCAGAGGAAACTGTCTTGGAATGTGATTCCTCAGTAGCAACTCTAACAGACTTGTAGGGAGTCTTGGGTGTAGGCTTGGGTGAGGTCTTGGGAAGGTCTGACTTTTCACTTGAATCACAACTGGTATAGGTAGTAGACCCTTGGTCAGAGGACTTGTCACTGTCAGAACAAGAGACAAAGTCAGTAGAATTAGAATCAGGGTCTGGCAAGTCACTTGACTTTTTGCCATAAAGATGGTGTGATCCATCAAAGTCTGTGGTGTTGGTAGTGGGCATGTGTTCTCCTCTAATAGGTCCAGGCACAGCATGTAATTTTCCTTCTTTAACATAATTTGCTAAGCCTGCTGGTGTAGATTTACCCATATCATTCCTAGCTTCTAAACCAACATATTTTTTAAAACCTAAACCTATACTAGAGTTTACAGCTTGACTACCATAAAGACAGCTAGCTAAATTATCTCCTGAAATTAACCAGTTTTTATGTAAAGCTACTTCTTTATCTAGTTTCTCTTTCAGCACTTGGTTTTCTGAATCTATATTAGCTTTTTCTTTCTCAGTACGCTTTAAATCAATTCTAGTACATTCTAAATCACTTTCTAACACCCTTATCTTTTCATCATAAGCAAGCTGATTCTTTTGAAACCAAATTTTTTGTCTTTCTAAAGTTTTTAAAGCCTGTTTGTAAGCCTCAACTTCTACATAACATTCATTATATTTAGGTTTCAATTCATCATAAGCCTCCTTAAGTTCATTATATCTTTCACTAAAACCAAAAACACAATTATGTACCTGAGAGATGCCCATAAAGGCAACTTGATCATGCTGATCCTATGTAGTACAGCTGGCCAGCAATCCACTCAACTCAGAACCAGAAGCTTCATCATTATCAGGCTCATGCGCCTTCCAGTTGACATGATCATCCAGAGTGACCAAAGCTTTGGAAGATCCATCTTTCACTTGATTCTGCTGATAGGTAGAATACCTAACCTCATCACCAGTCTTCCTATCCTTGCACTCTCTTGAGAAGTGACCCATCTGACCACATGTATAGCATTTGATCTTCCTCCTGTCAAATCTAGCTGGATCTCTTCCCTGGAAACCAAACTTTCTCCCAGACTTATTTTCAAACCTCTTGATGTTCAAAGTGAGCATGGCCACCTGCCACTTCAAGTTCATCTCTTCCAAATCCAGAGGATCCACCTGTTCAAAATCCTCAAAAGCAAGTTGCTGCTGATTTTCATAATCAGCAACAAAAGAGTGAAGTACATCTTCCAATACACCACTGGACTGTGGTTGTGAATTTGATCTGGTGTTGGTGTAGGAAGATGATGCTGAGGAGCTTGGGCTTGAAGCTTGAGTCATCTTATTGGAGGTGGTGCTAACAAAAGCTGAGTAAGTGGGAGTGGATGAACGAATGGGACTTCTGACATCGGGCTCAAGAGTTTTAAGCTTGTTGTAGAGATCATCAAAAGAGAGCATATCCAGTCCACCTTTAACTTTGAGTGCAATGCTCACTTGCAGCCAAGATGGAGGTAAAGATCGCAAGAACTTTGCATTGCAATCCTCATTGTATGGCCTGGCCTTCAGCTGATTCAATTGACTTAAAATCCTATGGAACCTGTCATACCCCTTGTGGATACCTTCTTCCTCAGAAATTTGGAATTCTTGAAACTGCTGTTTCAGCATTGATTTCCTCATCCTCTTTGACTCATCGTTCCCACCAAACCTAGCCTTGATGGCCATTCAGATGTCCTTTGCATCCTCCATGTAGTAAAAGTCACCAATGTGATCATCTGGAATAGCCTGAAGGAGAATAGTTCTAACTTTATTCTCTCTCTGTATAGCAAGAATCTCTTCAGCAGTTTTAGGATCAACAATGGTAACTCTACCATCAGCATCTTTGATGTGCTTCTTCAAACTATTTCCCTTTTTGACAATTTCCCAAAGATTCCAATCAATATTAGTGATCCAGTTCTGCATCTTCATAGCCCACAATTCATACTCTTCCGTCTTGAAGTATGGGAAATTTGCATTGCTGTTAGTGAGATTGAGTTGTTGCATAGATGTGGTGTTTTGGTTGTTGTTAACTTCTGATCCATCGTCTGATCCAGGCATTGTTTTGGTTGTTTTGTTTGAGAGGGTGTAAAAGAAAAGATGTTCTTAGTATCACAAAGACTCTCCCGAGGCTCTGATACCACTTGTTGAACCTCAGACCTTGATAGATCTTTGAGCGCTCGTGGATCGTTAGTTATGTCTATGTAATCACAAACACACTAATAGAAAGTCTCTATTACTTGTATTCTAAAGCGGAAATCAAACACAAGTAAAAACACAAATAACTAAGAACGGTTTGATCCTCTATGGATCTTTTATTAAAACTAAAACTTGTTTTTCAAAACTCGTACATAATACATAATAATGTGTTCCTTTTATAGACAGGGAACCCTAAACCGTTTCACAAGAAAAGTATATTCTAAAAACTAATAGAAGATATGCATTATAATTTCCTAATAAAACTCATGCATATCCTAACTAATAACAAAATACGCGGAAAACACTTCTTCAGCAGAAACATAATACGCGGAATCTCTACTTCCGCAGAAACACTTCTTCAGCAGATTCCAGCTCTTCAGTAGAATCCATCAGCAGTATTTTTTCAGCAGAATTCTTACTTAGCAGAATTCCCAACAGGGATAGTTGCGGAACACTATACCGTTGAATGAAAAATAAAACTCTCATTGATCCTGTCTAGCTACTCTTGGATTCAATGAGAGGAGGATTCTATCCTAACACTATGTGCTTTTCACGTGGACTAGAATCTCTACCTATCTCTATTACAAATTACATATATATAAGGCTCAAAGGTAAGAGCTTCATAAGGAAGCTTCTAATAAATTACTAAAAAAGTATGAAAGTACTAATTGGAATATGCTTCAGAATATGCTCTTTACTTTTGTACTTTTGTCATCTTTTGTCTTTCTTTCTCATTGCTTGTAGCTTGTCTTCCCAAGAAAGTTCCCGCCCATATTTCGTAATTGTTTCATCAGAGATAAGTCTTCAGTGTCAAAGATATATTTGTCAGTACTCACGAATCTGGTATTGCTCAGGTACGTTACTCACTAACACCGCATCAGTGAGTAAGGTAAGCTCACTGATTATATCAGTGAGTGACGAGGGCTATTTTATGATCAAATACATGCCAGGGTCATTTGGGTCAAATATTGACCTAACACAATATTTTAAATGGGTGTTCGGCTAAGGCTAGGAAAAAGGAAAGAAAATAAAACTTGATTACCAAGTTAGATGATTTGAGGAGGTAGATTTACCTTATAAGTACCACACCCTTATTCCAAATCATTAATCCCTAATTACATTCTCTCCCTCTCTTTTGCCTGTGTTTGACCGAAACCCCAACGGGTTTTCGATTTTGCTTCAAGTCTTGCTTGTTCCAAAGACGTGAAGGTGGTAGATAAATCGATGGTGTTTGAAGAGTGTGTAAATACTCATCATTTTATACCCATAAAAGACACAAAAATGACCAAAAACACCCAAATAGATCAAATATTACTGCAAATATTTTTGGTTTGTGTTTTTATGTGTTTCAGGTACAAAAGGATTGAAAACAGGGAAAAAACTGACAAAACCGAGCACAAGATTGGAAAATCGTGAAAAGCCGAGGACGGGGACGAAATTTACGAGTTTGGACCGAGAAATTGATCAAGATGTCAAAATCAACCTCCAAGAATATCATAATGCCAAAAATGGTGCTTGGAGATAAATTTCAGATTTGGCATCAATGGTCCTTGGATTTTCAGAAAGTGGCAAAATTGGTCCCTAAACCTTAACCCTAATTCCAAAAATAATCCCAAACCTCTTTTATCCTAACCTTATCCTAAACTAATAATAAACCCAATCCTAAATCCCTTAACCCATCTAATCAATAACCCAACCCAATCACAACATAAGCCCAATCCCAACCCCGTTTTTTATTTAAGCTAATACGGGGTCAAACCAGAAAGTCAAAACCACCATCTTCCCAAAACCATTACCCGCCAATCCCAAAACCACCACCAATTCCCCAAAACCCAGACACCCATGTCTCCCTATGTTCCCCCCATACCTTTATTGCCACACTCAACCTTTCCCCCTCCTGTACCTCTTCACGTACTCTGAATTGCCAATAAACCCACTAACCCAATTTTCCCGCCAAAATCAAAATCAACGGCTTGGATTAATTTAGCCTAATTGGATGGTAGGGATTTGTCCAGAGAGATGAGAGAAGACTTTTGGATGAGTATAAAACCCTCCACAACCCACAGAAGAAGGGAGTTAGTTAATTAGTAGTTAGTTAGTAGTTAATTTAGTTAGTAGGAGTAGTTTAGTTTAGTTATCAAGTTAAACTTAGATAAGCTTTGTGCTTAGCTTAATTTCAGTTTGTGTATCTTTAATGTCATCCTCAGTTTAATTTCTAAAACCTTGTACTAATTTAGTTGTTATTCATGTTTAATGTTAATTCGAATCAGTTGTTACTCAATCTTTATAAGCTCTCTGTACTGTTCATTAAGCTCACCCTAGCTTGTTAAAGCATTTGTAAAAGTTAATTGTTGTTTAATCAGTTTCAATTTTAAATTAGCAAAAATAGTCAATAAAAGTCAACTAAAAAGTCAAATTGCTTATTGCTTATTCCAGTGCTTATCTGCTGTCCTTATCCACCTTATTTGAGTAGTAGTAGCTTAGTTTAGCTTATTTATTCCTTTGTCTCTTAGTCTAGTGTTTCTAACAGATTTTCAATAGCAAACAGTCCTCTAAAGGACTGTTTGAGTCTAAAGTCAAAACGGGTAAAAATTGTAGTCCACTGTTCATTTGTCTCTTGGTAGACTTTGATCTAGTCTCATTTTACTTATTTGAGTTGTTTTTAGGTGATTTGTATGGTTTTGAGGTTCTGAGATGAATAAGTGCCGGATTAAGGTATAGATTTGATCTAATGAGCTAGTTATAGGAATAAGCTATGTGGTACTTATTTGAATTGTTTTCTGAGTTCATTTCAGTCATATTATTAGTCATGTTAAGATTGGTAATCTCTCATAAGGCATTGTAGAATTTTGGTTCAAAATTGCCCCAAGTCTGCACATCAGACCCTTTATGTAGTCTGCAATAGTTTTCTTTGATTAATTTAGGGGGCTGATTTGCTATGGAATAGTGCTGAAGTTCACTAAATAAGTTGTTTGTCAGTTGCTCATTGCTGTTTTCATTTTTTAGATTAGTCCTTAGCTTGATAATAGCTTTTAATTTGCCCTCAAAATCTCCCTCAGTGCATCAGTTGACTGATGCAGTTAGTTCACTAATGTCTGGATCAGACATTTTCAGTGCTAAATTATAAGCTCTTATCAAGTTTTATTTTCTTCTGATTTCCAATTTTTAAGTTCTTTGATAGTTAATTTTGATCTGTTTTAAGTTTTGGTGATTTTTCTTATTGCTTTGGTAGCTTTTTAATCAGCTTAAAACTCCCTCAGCTGGCCTATTATGCCCTGCACACTTCAGCCCTTGTTGTTCTTGTAGATCATAGTGCTTATTAGCTTATTTTGTTGCTTATTCAGCTTCTCTTATTTCATTTTTAGTTTATCATTAGTCATTAGTTTATTTCAGGTTCAATATAGCTTAAATAATAGCTTATCAGTCTCTGCTTAATGGCCCCGTAGCTTATTTTTCTTGTTCTTAACTGATTCTGTTTCCCCTAGCTCAATCTGAGCTTATTTGTTAGCTTTTTAAAATAGTTGCTTTTATAATTATTGCTTATTCTCTTGTGATTTTTAAGTTTGTAAAAGAAAAAAAAATAAATAAAAAATAATAATAATTAGCAAAAGGTCAGGAACCAGGTTCGAACCCTGGTCTCCAGCCTCACAAACACACACACTTACCACTCTGCCCTTGGGTCTTTTCTGCCCAAGGGACTTTGGTGATTCCTTTTAACACATGTTGCCTCATTTGCTTATTCGAGCTTTTTAGCTTATTCTCAGCTTATTTAAATAAGCTGGGACCTTTTTAGTATTTTTCCTAGGATTGTTGTATCATAAAGTAATTTCAGTAAAATTTTCAGATTTTTCTAATCAGTTTTAGTATTTTTAATAATTTAATTAGTTTAAAATAGTTTTTAAATCATATTAAATTAAATAATTATCAGAAAAATATAATTCTTTTTTTCAAAATTTTCTTTTATTAATTAGAACTTAGGAAAAATAGATTTGTACCCGTAGAGTTAGTATTTCACCATTTTGACGTTTAGGCTCGGGTTTTCCGGTTTAAACGCGCGTTTTCAGTTTTTGTTTCGTTTTTAATTACGAGTACGTTAGATTATAGTTTTCCTTACCTTTTAAGTTGTTTTTAGTTAATGTTCACTTATTTTAGATTAAAAACCAAAAATCTCTTTGTTTCAACTATTCAAACACATTTCACGAATCGAGATCACGAAATTCCATTCAATCCTTCATTGGGGATAACGACTCGGGTTACACATACTTCACTTGTGTTTCCTAGGAAATATTTATGTGCATTGATTTTCGCGAATCAAATTTTTGGCGCCGCTGCCGGGGAAGGTTGAAGCGAATTTTTAAATTCTCGTTTGTCGTTGCGTGTTTTGAAGACCCTTCTTCCGAGAAGTTATCGTTTTCTTCGTAAATATTTTCTTATAAAAACCCAAAAAAAAAAAAAAAAAAAAAAAAAATTCTTTTCAAATCTATTTTCCTTTTTCCCTTTGTGTTTTTCAAAATGTTTCTAAAAATCCAAAAATATTCTTCTTATTCCTCTTATTCGTTTAATTCTTTATCTCACCCTCTATCCGTTTAATTCTTTTTATGTCTTCATCTTACCATTATGGTTGTGAATGGTGTGGGGGACCTCTAAATGGTGGAAATTGCCCCGGTTGTAGCATTGTAAATTCGGGAAATGGGTTTGTCTATGACCAAAATCCCTACAATGAAACAACCAATTTCCTTAACCAACCCCCACACCAAGAGATGGAAACATATTATTGTGAATATTGTGGAGGTCCTCACCAAGGTTTTGATTGTCAAACAAGGAACACGCTTGTCTATGAGCAGGTTTCGTGTAACAATCAAAATTTTGGTTATGACCAATATACATATGATTCACCGAATCAGTCACAGCAAACGTATTGTTGTGAGTACTGTGGAGGTCCTCACTATAGCTCCGATTGTCAAACAAGGAACCCGCTTGTCTATGAGCATGTCCCTTGTAACAATTATCACTATTCTTATCTTGACCAACCTCCACAGTACCAAATGATTCAACCACAACCTCAGCCACTTCCTCAAGAACTTCTCATTGATCTTCTAGATTTAATAAAAGATCTTAAGGATTTGACTAATAAACTTCCCCAAGAAGATCCTCATGAAAAATCTATGGGAGAATTACTAGCCAGAGAACGAGCAGCGCAAAGGCGTTCCATATTTCTCAAGGCTGCCATTCTCGATGACGATGATGAGGACACTATTCAAATTGGGGAGTTTTACAAAAATTCATCAGCTGCAATCACACCCGTCCAAAAAAATCAGGAAAACAAGGGTATTGCAGAATTGTTAGCAGAAGAGCAAATGGAACGTATAAAAGTTGTTTATGCTAGCAACAATGATGAGGAAGACGACGAGGAGAGTGCTATTCCTTTGAACGATATCATTTCTCAACTCCCTCAGTCTATTTCAATCACATCCATCTTACCGACTATGGACCCCGAGGACTCTCTGATTATTGGGGATGAGCATTTTAGCACTATTCCTGAAAAGGAATCAGACGAATTCATAAAGTCTAGTGCTGAGAATCTTATCCCAATCCCAAGTGAGTCCGAGGATACATCCGACAGTGAATGTGATTGGTCTTTTTGTGATGATTATCCTCTTGACACTTCAAAGGATTCTTCCGGGATTTTCTCTAACCCCCTTTTCAATTCCAATGATGATTTTTCCTCTAGTGATGACGAATCACTTTCTGATGAGGACGTTCAAAATGAAAGTCTCAAAGTCTATTCGAATTCTCTTTTTGAATTTGATGATGAGTACTTTTCTAGCAAAATAAATCCTCTCTTTGATGAAGAGTTAGAGAACGATGAGGTCAAGGACTCTATTATTCATAAACTTGATGATGTGACCTCAATTCTTAATCCTGATATTCCAAAGGACGTTCTTTCTCCGACATATGTGACATTTCCCTTTGAGGATCGCCATTATATTGACTTCACATATGTCGTTCGAGTTTTTCTACCCTTTTTCACCTATACGGTGACTTGTCCTCTCCTTCTCTCATTTGGGAATGAGGACAAAGTTTTTGACCCCGGCATCTCAATTTATCATTCTTTTGAGCCGGATGTATCTCATCGGAGTGGAACTTTCAAGAACTTCAATGTTTATCCAAACATCTTGAATGAAAGTCCGATGGAGATTTTCTTTTCCACATGCTTCCCCAAGAACAAATGAATTCGGGGTCGAGTCAAGCTAGTGACTCGGTTAACAAAAACATTAGCACCACATGGGTGACAACCCATGTTTCTGACTTCTTTCTATTTTCTGACACTAAGTGTGGGGGGATTCCTCTACTGTGCTTTGTTTGTGTGTTGTTTGCCCTTGTTTGTAGGTTTCCCTTAGATCGTGATGATTAATGCGCCTGTTTTCAATCCAGCCGCCCAATATCCGATCTTTTTGCTAACGATTATCTAGAGATATCTTTTTAATCCTGTTTGTGAAAATAGAGATTTCTGTCACACACTTGGCTATTAGTATTACCTTTTTACGTTCTAAGTGTCGGCATAATAGCCGATACTTTGAATATTGAGGGCAATATTCAATTCTAAGTGTGGGGGGGGGGGAATTCTCACGATTTTTGTCACATATGTACCTTCTAGTGCCCTAGTACCGGGAATTCTCGCGATTTTTATCACATATGTACCTTCTAGTGCCCTAGTACCCCCGTTTTGGCCAAAATTTTAAAATTTTTTTTCGTTTTTAGATAAGAAATTAATTGCAATAAAAAAGAAGTGTTTAGTCTTGATTAGGTTAGAACAAAGGGAATCCCGACTCTACCAGAGTGTTGTCTGGCTACTTCCTTAACGATTAGGCTAAGGTTTTACGATATGTGCAAAAGAAAATGCTAAGCGTAGAATAGTTGGTTTTCTTTAGAGCTTATATAAGTAATCTATGGCTTTTCCTCCCAGGAGATAACAAATCTGACTTAATAAGTGCTTATTTTCAAACATTTGAACATACAAAATCATTTTTTTATACGATTTTGAAAAATACTAGTTCAAATATTTATTTAAACTTCGGAACAAGCATATGTCAAAGTTGTAAAAGTTAAGTAATAAATTTATGTGCTAAAAAGCTACGGTTCAAGATCGGCCCTTGGATCTTTATTTCCAGAAGGCGTTTAGGTCTTGGCTACCCTCTTACACCGGCCCTTGGACCTCTAATTCAGGAACGTGTGAGGTCTTGGTCTAACACCCTTGGATCCTCATTTCAGGAATGTTTAGAGTCTTGGAACTCTCCGTTGTAACGGCCCTTGGATCCTTTATTCCGGAAGGTGTAAGGTCTTGGTTCCCGTGAAACTCCGTTAGTTTATGTTGCACAAGTAAAAAAAAAAAAAAAAAAAAAAAAAAAAAAAAAAAAAAAAAGGAAAAGAAAAGAAAATGGAATGATATTGCAAAATGCAATAAGTTTTGATGTGTTGAATAAAGTTTTGAAACTTGTTTGTTGTAAATTTTAAATCTATCTTTCACCTAGTATTAGTCAAAATCTTATAAAAACGTCGATTTTTGTGATAAAAAATTTGAAAATAAGCACAGTCACCTAACTTGAATAAATATGGGAGTGAAAAGTTAAGTCTCGACTTACATTGATTATTAGTATAAGTAGTGTTAGCATTTTACAAAAATATTTGCACATTGAGTTTAAGCTTAGTTGGGAGTATAAAAAAGAGGATGATGATTTCAATTCCATGGAGACACCCATTTTGTGTGAATCCCGTTCCATGATACCATTTTTGTAAATCAAGCATTTTGTCTATTTTAGTTCTAGTTTAAATTTCTTGCATTGAATAAAAAGTCGAAACGGGGTATACTTGGTATTCTTTTGATCCTTTCATTACTTTATATGATCGGATTGCTAGGGACTAGCAATAGTTTAGTGTGGGGGATTGATGAGTGTGTAAATACTCATCATTTTATACCCATAAAAGACACAAAAATGACCAAAAACACCCAAATAGATCAAATATTACTGCAAATATTCTTGGTTTGTGTTTTTATGTGTTTCAGGTACAAAAGGATTGAAAACAGGGTAAAAACAGACAAAACCGAGCACAAGATTGGAAAATCGTGAAAAGCCGAGGACGGGGACGAAATTTACGAGTTTGGACCGAGAAATTGATCAAGATGTCAAAATCAACCTCCAAGAATATCATAATGCCAAAAATGGTCCTTGGAGATAAATTTCAGATTTGGCATCAATGGTCCTCGGATTTTCAGAAAGTGGCAAAATTGGTCCCTAAACCTTAACCCTAATTCCAAAAATAATCCCAAACCTCTTTTATCCTAACCTTATCCTAAACTAATAATAAACCCAATCCTAAATCCCTTAACCCATCAATCCATAACCCAACCCAATCACAACATAAGCCCAATCCCAACCCCGTTTTTTATTTAAGCTAATACGGGGTCAAACCAGAAAGTCAAAACCACCATCTTCCCAAAACCATTACCCGCCAATCCCAAAACCACCACCAATTCCCCAAAACCCAGACACCCATGTCTCCCCATGTCCCCCCATACCTTTTCTGCCACACTCAACCTTTCCCCCTCTTGTACCTCTTCACGTGCTCTGAATTGCCAGTAAACCCACTAACCCAATTTTCCCGCCAAAATCAAAATCAACGGCTTGGATTAATTTAGCCTAATTGGATGGTGGGGATTTGTCCCGAGAGATGAGAGAAGACTTTTGGATGAGTATAAAACCCTCCACAGCCTACAGAAGAAGGGAGTTAGTTAATTAGTAGTTAGTTAGTAGTTAATTTAGTTAGTAGGAGTAGTTTAGTTTAGTTATCAAGTTAAACTTAGATAAGCTTAGTGCTTAGCTTAATTTCAGTTTGTGTATCTTTAATGTCATCCTCAGTTTAATTTCTAAAACCTTGTACTAATTCAGTTGTTATTCAAGTTTAATGTTAATTCGAATCAGTTGTTACTCAATCTTTATAAGCTCTTTGTACTGTTCATTAAGCTCACCCTAGCTTGTTAAAGCATTTGTAAAAGTTAATTGTTGTTTAATCAGTTTCAATTTCAAATTAGCAAAAATAGTCAATAAAAGTCAACTAAAAAGTCAAATTGCTTATTGCTTATTCTAGTGATTATCTGCTGTCCTTATCCACCTTATTTGAGTGGTAGTAGCTTAGTTTAGCTTATTTATTCCTTTGTCTCTTAGTCTAGTGTTTCTAACAGATTTTCAATAGCAAACAGTCCTCTAAAGGACTGTTTGAGTCTAAAGTCAAAACGGGTAAAAATTGTAGTCCACTGTTCATTTGTCTCTTGGTAGACTTTGATCTAGTCTCATTTTACTTATTTGAGTTGTTTTTAGGTGATTTGTATGGTTTTGAGGTTCTGAGATGAATAAGTGCCGGATTAAGGTATAGATTTGATCTAATGAGCTAGTTATAGGAATAAGCTATGTGGTACTTATTTGAATTGTTTTCTGAGTTCATTTCAGTCATATTATTAGTCATGTTAAGATTGGTAATCTCTCATAAGGCATTGTAGAATTTTGGTTCAAAATTGCCCCAAGTCTGCACATCAGACCCTTTATGCAGTCTGCAATAGTTTTCTTTGATTAATTTAGGGGGCTGATTTGCTATGGAATAGTGCTGAAGTTCACTAAATAAGTTGTTTGTCAGTTGCTCATTGCTGTTTTCATTTTTTAGATTAGTCCTTAGCTTGATAATAGCTTTTAATTTGCCCTCAAAATCTCCCTCAGTGCATCAGTTGACTGATGCAGTTAGTTCACTAATGTCTGGATCAGACATTTTCAGTGCTAAATTATAAGCTCTTATCAAGTTTTATTTTCTTCTGATTTCCAATTTTTAAGTTCTTTGATAGTTAATTTTGATCTGTTTTAAGTTTTGGTGATTTTTCTTATTGCTTTGGTAGCTTTTTAATCAGCTTAAAACTCCCTCAGCTGGCCTATTATGCCCTGCACACTTCATCCCTTGTTGTTCTTGTAGATCATAGTGCTTATTAGCTTATTTTTTTGCTTATTCAGCTTCTCTTATTTCATTTTTAGTTTATCATTAGTCATTAGTTTATTCCAGGTTCAATATAGCTTAAATAATAGCTTATCAGTCTTTGCTTAATGGCCCCGTAGCTTATTTTTCTTGTTCTTAATTGATTATGTTTCCCCTGGCTCAATCTAAGCTTATTTGTTAGCTTTTTAAAATAGTTTCTTTTATAATTATTACTTATTCTCTTGTGCTTTTTAAGTTTGTAAAAGAAAAAAAATCAAAATAAATAAAAAATAATAATAATTAGCAAAAGGTCAGGAACCAGGTTCGAACCCTGGTCTCCAGCCTCACTAACACACACACTTACCACTCTGCCCTTGGGTCTTTTCTGCCCAAGGGACTTTGGTGATTCCTTTTAACACATGTTGCCTCATTTGCTTATTCGAGCTTTTTAGCTTATTCCCAGCTTATTTAGATAAGCTGGGACCTTTTTAGTATTTTTCCTAGGATTATTGTATCATAAAGTAATTTCAGTAAAATTTTTAGATTTTTTCTAATCAGTTTTAGTATTTTTAATAATTTAATTAGTTTAAAATAGTTTTTAAATCATATTAAATTAAATAGTTATCAGAAAAATATATTTCTTTTTTTCAAAATTTTCTTTTATTAATTAGAACTTAGGAAAAATAGATTTGTACCCGTAGAGTTAGTATTTCACCATTTTGACGTTTAGGCTCGGGTTTTCCGGTTTAAACGCGCGTTTTCAGTTTTTGTTTCGTTTTTAATTACGAGTACGTTAGATTATAGTTTTCCTTACCTTTTAAGTTGTTTTTAGTTAATGTTCACTTATTTTAGATTAAAAACCAAAAATCTCTTTGTTTCCACTATTCAAACACGTTTCACGAATCGAGATCACGAAATTCTATTCAATCCTTCATCGGGGATAACGACCCGGGTTACACATACTTCACTTGTGTTTCCTAGGAAATATTTATATGCATTGATTTTCGCGAATCAGTGTTGGACTGGCATTCCACAGGTGTTGAGGACGTGTAGTGCAATCAACCTAAGCGTATAACCACTTCTTTGTTATATTTGTTTCTTGATCATCCGATAAAAACAAGGTACATGTTTCTTGTTTTCTTGATATGTTATACAAAACATAAGGATCCTATTGGTGTTTTTATAATTGCTTCCACTATTTTCTATCTATATTTATTTGAATGTCTTATATTTATCACGCATGTAAAACCGTTTTATAAACCATTTTTTTTAAAGACCGTTTTAAAAACCCGAAACACCAAAAGTAGTATCACGAGCCTCTTATGTTAATTTGTATAAGTATCTTTGACTCGTTGTTTTTTTTTTTTTTTTTTTTTTTTTTTTTTTTTTTTTTTTTTTTTTTTTTTTTGTGGTAAAAATAGTGTGTTTTATTGAGCTTGTTAAGATTTTTTCGATCCTTACAGATTAAAAATCTTAAGAGTTTTTAATTTTTATATTTGACTCAATAAAACTAACATTATGTAATTAATATAAGAGTCTTACATATCACTACATGTGTTTAAAGCTTAAATTTTGTTAATTTAGGTTTTTGACTTGTTTTATTTATTTTATTCTTTTTTAATTTATGATCCATGGACAAAGACATGCATCTTGTGCCATGGAGCAAGTGATAGGGATAATTGCATAATCTTGTTTTTATTATGTTAATTTTGTCATGCATATCCGATAAGAGCCTGAACCTTTGCCATCTTATGTGTTTTGTGTTATTAAATTTGGTTTTGGTTTTGTATGCCTTGGTTTTGGGCAATTTTAATTAATCTTGAATTTTTGTTGGTTATTTTTTAAGCCGTATTCTGTAATTTTAATTCATAAATTAGTCGTAATTTATTTATAAAAGTTGTAACTGTTGCGTGCACGCTAAAGTCGTGGAGATTAAAGATGAAAGCTCAAAATCCGGACAGATTTGCGCACCTATAGTAAAGCGGTGATTCCCGGTTCATAACTTGTCCATTTTAGATGAAATTTTTTCGGAAGTAGAACACACATAGGGCTACAACTTTGCAGAAGAGTGTTTCAGTTGGGGAAGACTAACTGAGACCGAGTTTTGGGCCTCTGAAGTCATTGCAGTTTTTTTTTTGACAGAAGTTGGCAAGTTTTGACATACTTTGGAGCTCACTTTATCATCGTGTGATCTTGATGCAAGTGGGAGATTCGCTTGGCACTGAGTTTATTTTTTCTTAGATTGACTACTTGATTCTCATGTTGGCTCGTGAGATCAAGCATATATTTTTATCATCGGTTTAGGCTATGCATGATTGTGGTTGTGTTTTATTTTGCATGCGTGTGTTGATATTATTGGATAATATACTCTAATGTTTTGAAAAACATAAAATAAAATATAACTAAGTTTTTCATTTAGTTGAACTTAAAAGTTTAAATTTGATTTGAAACTAAATCTAAAAATTGTTTTTATAAATAACACGTTAAATGAATTGTTGTGTTTATTTTATGGTTGATGTTTGTGTATTCTATAAATTTATTTACTTGATTATGTCCATATAAAGTTTTTAAAAATTTTACAACTGGACACAAAAACGTTTTTATAACAATGTTTATTGAGGCGTATATATATTGTACGCATGCAATATTCGTAACACAAAATTTTGTTTAAAACTTGTTTTTTATCAAAATTAAACTATTAACACCTTTAATTTTAAGTCATGTCATCCACTTAGAAAAAAATGTTGGGTAAATTCCCAAAAAGGGACAATTTTTTTTTCAAATTCCTTAAATGGGACAAACTCAACATGTTTTCCCAATTTAGTCAAGTGCTAACGTGCGATCGTGCGAACCCTCTGGTTTCTTGACACGTGTCCCAGACAAAAGGTATTAACCAATCATTTGCAGGCCCACCCACTAGTGCTAAATTACTTATTTACCCTTATTTCTATAAGTCATTCAAATGTGCTATTTTGCTACCTATTAAATGTGCGAATGTGCGATTTTATTGTTTCATACAATCAAGATAAAATTTTGTACTCGCAAGTATTTATTTCAACTAACAGCTTACATAAACTAACTACCTCGATCAAACTATCAAAGTCATCTTGAATCAAACAACTTACATCAACAACTACAACAAAGTTTCAACTCCACAACTTCAGTCAACCACAAGAAACAAACACCCATCACCACCATCATAAAAATTCCGGCCACCACCATAAACGGATCTTGCCGCCACCACCATCACCAACCCAGATCTGACACAATCGAAAAACAAACACCCCCTTTCTTCTTCGATCACCAACCCAGATCCAACCTAAAACGTCAAGATTAGTGATGAGTTGACTCGTTTCCGAGTCAACACGCGTGTATGCCGCGATGTTCCTACCTTTCTTCTTCGATCTACACGAGTGGTGATGATACAAGATGATGGGGATAGTTTTTGGTGGCGCGTTGTGGTGCTAGGAACATCGGTGATGATGGTTGTTGGGCGCGTGAGTCACGGCAAGATGAAGAGGGAGTGATGGTGGAAGTGTTGGTGGTGGTTGTGTGGTTGTAGAGGTGGCGGTGGTGGAAGTATTTTTTTTTCAATAGGTAGCAAAATCGCACATTCGCACATTTAATAGGTAGCAAAATCGCACATTTGAATGACTTATAGAAATAAGGGTAAATAAGTAATTTAGCACTAGTGGGTGGGCCTGCAAATGATTGGTTAGTACCTTTTGTCTGGGACACGTGTCAAGAAACCAGAGGGTTCGCACGATCGCACGTTAGCACTTGACTAAATTGGGAAAACATGTTGAGATTGTCCCGTTTTGGGAATTTGAAAAAAAAATTGTCCCTTTTTGGGAATTTACCCAAAAATGTTCATATGATGATAGTGATGATCATGTGCATGTGTATTGATGAGTGTTTGGTATTTAGAATGAGTAAAATTTACCCTTGTTATGAAATGAGATAATATGCTAAATGTGTAGTGATTCATTATAGAAGTAAAGAGTGTTTGGTATTGGCTTTGTGAGGTAGTTTAGCCGCGGATTTGAGGCAAGTAACATGGTCGTAACTTGTTATAGTTCATCATAATGATATTTATGATATTTGATGTGTTATAGTGTATAGGGAGCATGTTATAGTTAGCTTGGATCCAATCCTAGTGTTATAATTTAGTCAATCAATCGACTAACTAAGGTACGTTATAGTGTCTGGCTTTGTTAGACGATTCTTGTTGTAGTTGCTCCCCTATACTTGTTATAGTTTAGTTAGTTGTTACAATAACTAAGAAATTGATATCCACGGTAATGGATTATGCGTTATAGTGTTATGCCATTTACTTACTGAACTTTTATGCTAGGATCAAGCGGCTTAGACAAGGGTAAGGATAAAGCTTGAAGTTGGATTGTGAAACTAGAAGGATTACTAGCCTATTTTGATATATAGAAGGCAAGTAGAATTATACGTCAATGTTGGAACAATTTAAACATCCCCATGTTTTTCAGTCGTTTTGGGTCTTGTGTATGGGTCTTTTGGTTTAAACTTGTGTCTTATACTTTTGGTATCAGTTTGTGTCATATGGATGAAGTTGTCTTCAGCAAAGAAAGAAAAGTGTATGAAATGGTTGTAGTAATGGTTTGAAAAAGTTGTTTGGAATAGTGTCCTTTTTGTGTAAATTGGGTACTATATGTTTCCATAAGCACTTTTGTATAAAAACAATGTTTTATGATGATGATATGAATATCAGTTTCAGGTCTTAATGGTTTTGCTGCGTTTTTAGTGTGGTGTTTGGCAAAATTTAAAAGTGCTAGAAATTATATGTCGTGCCTTCTACGGCGCAGAAGCCTGATAGCCTCTACGACGTAGAGGCTAAGTAAAAAAATTGTAAAAGAGTCGGGGTGTTTCATTGGTGATACTCGTCTATAGATTGAATCATAGTTTGTTGGATTGAATTAATTGATTGAAAGTTTGATTGATGGATCAAATGTTTTAAAGAATAAAAAGAAATGAGGAATGAAGGAGACGTTGGATCGGTTTTGTTTTTCTTATTTATCATTTATTTTTAAATTGATTTTTTATAAATAAAGAAAACATCACGGTAAGCTAAGTGTGAGGTTTTTGTTTTCAAATAATAGAATTTTCAAGTTTTCACATTTTAAAGTATGACAAAAATTTATGATATGTATAGTTTGAAATACAAATGGTGCGTTTGTTTTCTGCCAATGTAACAGGTTAAGATGTTGAGTTCACGCACATCCTATATACTAAAACACTTTTTGGAGTAATATATTTACCGAGTGTAAAAACCTTTTACAAAAAATAAATAAATAAATAAATAAGGTGTGACAAAAATTTATACCTTTTTTCACATATACAAGTGCATAGTTTTTATTTTACTTCTTCGTACTAAAGATGTGAAGACAAATTTTTTGAATTTATCTCACATTTTTAAGTGTGAGCTTTTGTTTTCAGAATTAGAAGTGTAAAGTTTTTTATGATGTTTGATGTTTATCACACTTATTAGTGTGTACAATGTTTGCACAATTATAAGTGTGAATATCGTGAAATAAAAGTTCACGGTTCATAAAATGTAAAGAAAAAAAACATGTACAAATAGCAAATTTGTTGTAGTGTATAAAAGGTTTAATATAGTTTTATAAAAAAATTTAGACTTTACAAAACCATTTGTTTATGAATTGTCACAATATTTAACAATAAAACAAAGTTACTGAAATATCATTATCCGTTATACTATCTTTTCAAACCTCGTGGATGCAGGAGTTCTAAAACTAGTTTTTTAGATAAACGATTAAAATAAAATGGTGTATTAAATAAGTTTCATTCTCTTCAAAATACATGAATAGTTAAATTTTAATCATATGCGCATTTTATTATACTTATGTTTTCTAAATGGTAAAGAAAAAGCATATTTGATAAACAGTCGAGTTTGAACCGAGCTCAAGCTTTAGCAATGACACACGAGCCAAGCTCAAGCTTTGCACAAAAGGCTCGAAACAAGCTGAGCTCGAGCTTCCTTTATACTAGATGAGCCGAGCTTGAGACTTGTCAAGCTCAAGCTCGACTCCTTTACACCTCTATGTTTATGTGCCAAGCTATGCGTGTTTTGTTTTTCTACGTCTCATACTGTTTTTCTTCTAGATCGAATAAAGTGAACTACTAATGTATGTATACGATGATGGACACAATTCATCAACTAACTATCTATTCAAGTTTCGATTAAGACACATAAAATGCATTTATTGTAATGGATTTAGATGTCTCATGTGTTGGAATTAAAAAACCATGACAATCATATAAACTCCATAATCAAAGTACACAAGTATGCGGAAGCTTGTAAACATATAAGTATAACACATAATTATTAACTTATACATAAATAGAAAACGTACCCGATGCACTTCAATAAATCTTGAATATTTATTAAACTAGATCAATGAATAACCCCTTACCGTTTTGTTATTCGATCTCTTGATAACAACAATAGTGTGTTGTTACCTCGTTCTTGTACACACAAACTATAACGAATAAAAGAGATTGCAAGATCTTAGAAAACACTTAATTTTTTATCACAAAAAAATCGACAACCCTAAGGGATTTAGGTTGTACGATCGGCAAGGAGGAAAAGAAGAAAACCAAAGCTTTAGGGTTATGTGTGTGTGCACAAAAGATTAGCCAAACAATAACCCTTGAGTTTGTTTATATACTAATAGAAACTTGGAGGACAAGTTGGACTAGGATTGGGTTTCCCCAACCCTAATGTCGACCGGCCTATGGGATCCAAGAGGATCTTCCGGATCCTTCTTGGCATCTATTTTCGTATTAGTCCTTCTCGTTTACCTTTAACGATAGTTAGTCCATACGGTTAAGTACTAACGACCGTTAACTCCGTTAAGTGTTTAAATAATTATATATACACAACATTTAACATATATAATTATTATACTTTTATTCTCGTTTGTATTGTGTGCAATCCCGAGGTCTCGGGTTCGAAACTAGACATTTGCACATTAATATTTAACCATTTCTAACAACTCCCACTTGGTTAACTATTAATAGCAAAATGACATTGGTTGGCGTCTTGCAACACTCCAATGCCCCCAGTTCGACTCGAGCTAGATTTCCTGGAAAATCTTTAATGATTCATCATTATTATTATCCTTTTGTTACTAATACTCTATTAATAAAGAAATGGATCTAAGTCACTCTTTATTAATGTTTCTGTTTCTCGTTGTTAATGATTGAACAAAATTACCAAAATATCTGAACGTATTCCAAATAGACTTTGGGAGTGGCCATGCAAACATTTTGTCAACCCTACGAGGGGCCCAGCAGTATTATACTTCAAAACAAAATTTGAAGGAACAAATTCTTTCTTGACTACAAGAATAACCCATGGACTTTGCAACACTTCTGAAAACAATCCTTATAACTTCCAGTTACGGTAAGCGGTAGATTGCTTCACAAAAATGCACTACATCCATGACTCTTATCTGGTATCTCAAGTCTGAGGATAACTATTTCATGAATTACTTGATGACAAGATCCATAAGTAATCTCATGCTTAGTTGGGATAAGTCCTATACTCTATTCATAGAATATCATGCGAAATTGGTATGACTACGCATCAATATACATTTAAGTATATTCTAACCAACATTCACATTTGTCTTAATTTAATGATATTCCCATATCATTAACCGACAATGGACACATTTAGAATAATAAAATTATTCAAGGATATAAACATGCAAAAACAGGATATATGTATATTTCAACAAGACAATATAATAAAACATAAACAATACTTTATTTCATAAAATCAATAATTGTCTATTACATCCTTTATCCAAATACTAATCACAAATGGGCATGAAACTTTCAGCCTTACGAAGACCTATTCCTTCAGCTAACTTATAAAGCTTAGTGCCAGGAAGAGCTTTCGTTAATTGATCTGCCAAGTAATCATCTATGTGAACTTTGAGTACTTCGATCTGCCCAATCTCTACTTGCTCTCGCACATAGTGATATTTGATCGGATAATGTCTGGTGCCTTTCATGATTCCAGGTTCATTGGCAAATGTAATTGCAGCTGAATTGTCACAATACATTTTTATAGGTTGTTGAATCGAAGGTATAACTCCAAGCCTTGATATAAACTTCCTAATCCAGACGGCTTCCATTGCAACATCTGATGCAGCTATATACATACTTTCTGCTGCAGACATCGCTAATGTACTCTGCTTCTTGCTCCTCCAATCCACAGCTCCTCCATTAATGACAAAGACGTATCCAGTCTGAGACTTCATATCATCCTTATCACCTTTCCACGAAGCATCGCAGTAACCTGTAACATCAAGTTCTGCTTGTGGATCACCCCCATAAACTAAGAACATATCTTTAGTAGCCCTAAGGTACTTAAGTATATTCTTAACAGCAGTCCAGTGAGCTTCACCTGTATTCTGCTGATATTGACTGGTTAAGTTCGGAGCAAACGCCACATCTGGCCTTGTGCTTTTAACCGCATACATAATAGATCCCACAGCCGAAGCATAAGGAACTTTTGCCATGCGTTTCACCTCTTCAGGTGTTGAAGCACAAACTTTCTTGCTCAAGCCATGTTGTTCTTGCATCGGCAAATATCCCTTCTTGGAATTTTGCATATTGAATCTCTTCAATATTTTATCGATGTAAGCACTTTGGCTTAATCCAATTAATCGCTGAGATCTATCTCTATATATCTTAATTCCCAGAATGAAAGCAGCTTCCCCTAAATCTTTCATAGAAAAACACTTTCCAAGATATGCCTTGACTTCATGCAAACTTGGAATGTCTTTTTCCCATGATCAATATGTCATCGACATATAATATAAGGAAAATTACTTCACTCCCACTAGCTTTGTGGTATACACATGGCTCATCAAGATTTTGAGTAAAACCAAACCTTTTTATTTCACTATCAAACCTCTTGTTCCATTGTCGTGATGCTTGCTTCAATCCATAAATGGATCTTTGAAGTTTGCATACACGATTTGGAAATTTTGGATTCACAAACCCCTCAGGCTGCGCCATATAGATGTCTTCATCTAGGCGACCATTTAAGAAGGCGGTTTTGACATCCATCTGCCAAATCTCATAGTCATAGTATGCAGCTATGGCTATGAGAATCCTAATAGCCCTAATGTCAGCTACAGGAGAAAAGGTCTCCTCGTAGTCAACACCATACGTTTGAGTAAAGCCTTTAGCTACCAAACGGGCTTTATAGGTGTGTACATTGCCATCCATGTCAGTTTTCTTCTTGAAGAGCCACTTACTCCCAACTACCTTGGCATTAGGAGGAAGGTCCACTTCAATCCATACTTCATTGTCTTTCATGGATTGCATTTCCCCATTCATAGCAACTAACCATTTTTCCTTTTCAGGACTATTAATGGCAGCTTTATAACTAGGCGGTTCATCAAGATCCCCTTGTATATATTCCTCACATTCTACGTTAAGACATAGACGTTCAGGAGCTTTTACAGTCCTTACGGATCTGCGAATGGGAACCACTTCAACTTCTGGTGGAGGACCCAGACTTTCTGGTTCTTCAGGAAGTTGGCTAGTGTTTTCAGAAGGTAATGCATCATCTTGATCTTCTTCAAGATCATATATCCTCCCACTTAATTCTTGAGATATGAGCTCCTTTTCCAAGAAATCTCCATACCTTGCAACGAATACTTTGTTCTCAGGAGGATAATAAAAGTAGTAACCCATTGTTTCCTTTGGGTATCCTACGAAGATACATTTTACAGATCTTTGTTGGAGCTTGTCGCCCGAGTCACGTTTAACGTACGCCTCGCAACCTCAGACCTTAAGATAAGACAAGTTAGGAGCATTTCCAGTCCATAACTCATATGGTGTCTTATCAACCTTCTTTGTGGGAACCATATTAAGAATGCGAACAGCAGACTCTAAGGCATAATCCCAGAATGAGAAGGGATGAGTTGTTAGATTAAACATAGATCGTATCATGTCTTGCAATGTATGATTTCTTCTCTCAGATACACCGTTTTGTTGTGGTGTATATGGAGAAGTAAGGTGCTGGACAATTCCTTCCTTAGCTAGATAATCCACAAACTCTTGACTCAGGTATTCACCACCTCTATCAGATCGAAGAGCTTTAATCTTCTTTCCAAGTTGCAACTCTACTTCAGCTTTAAACACTTTGAATGTTTCAAACACCTCATGTTTATGTTTAAGTAAATAAACATAACCATAACGGCTGAAATCATCCGTAAATGTTAAGAAGTAGCTAGCACCTCTCCTTGACATATGTCTAAGTGGTCCACACACATCTGTATGAATAAGACCAAGTAGATCAGTAGCCCTTTCAATCCTATTATTAAAGGGTTTCTTTATCATCTTCCCACTAATACAAGACTCGCATTTATCAAATGATTCATCATTGATCTTTTCTAAAAGCCCATCATGTTGCAGCTTTTTCATGCGATCCTTGCTTATGTGAGCAAGTCGACAATGCCAAAGATAAGACGAATCCAGACTTTTCTTGATACTCTTATTGTTGATGCTATACATCGAATTATTTTTAACACAAGCATTACCATTATCATTCATATCAAGTTCAAAAATACCATTCATAGCAATAGCATTAAAATAAAATACACCATTTAAAGAAACAGAAATTCCATTGCTATTAATAGTATGTTCAAAACCAAGGTTCAACAAACATGAAAATGAAATAACACCTCTAACAATTGACGGTGCATAATGACAATTATTTAAAGATAGTACTAAGCCCGAAAGCAACACTAAATCAAATACGCCTATAGCTTCAACTTCTGCATGTGCTCCATTACCCACGTGCAAGAATTGTTGTCCATAGGCCAACTTTCTCTCAACTCTAAACCCCTGCATAGTATTGCAAATATGAATACCACATCCCGTATCATATACCCAGGAATTAATCTTACGAGTTAGAGTAAATAATTCGATTACAAAGAACGCACCTGAAGAGCTGGGTTTACCAGCTTCACTCTTTTGCTTCTTCTGTCGCAAGTCATTGATGTAGAGCGGACAGTTCCTCTTCCAGTGCCCTACTTCATGACAGTGGTGACAAGCCTGATCCTTCTTTCCTGGAGGACTCACCTTGTTCTTTTTGGGCTGGTGTTGATTCACCTTAGGATTTGGTTGATAGGCCATGACCTGCTTGCCTTTATCACCTTTACCCTTACCCTTGTTCACATGCGATTTTTTCTGGATCCTACCTCCTTGAATTGCCAACACTTGCGGAGTAGGAGCCTTGCCCTTGTGTGGTAAGTGTTTCTCATAGTCAACAAGCAATGCGAGTAACTCAGAAACTGTCTTCCCCGAGCAATGCATGTTGAAGTTCTGTATAAAACCAGCAAAATCCTTGTTAAGGGACCTGTTGATTAGGTTAACTTGAACATTCTCGGGATAACCAAATCCGACTCTATGAAGTTGATCAAAGAAATCTCTCATCTCATTCACATAGTCTTCAACTGGTTTACCATCACTATGTTTGCAGCTGTGTAGTTTGTCAAGAGACTCATACATTTCAATTTCAGGAGTCTTTTCATAAGACTTCTTGAGCTGCTCGAGCATGTTATATGGAAAGTAATACTCAAACTTCTTTTGCATCATTGGTTCCATACTTTGAAGCATTAAGCACCCAATCTCATTGTACTTAGCATACTCAGCTCTCCATGCTGCTTTGACCTCTTCAGTAGCGGTCGCAGCAGGCTCATCAGGGCAAGGAGTATTCAAGTAATTAAGCTTACCAGTCGCCCTCAAAACAATTCTGAGCGATCTGTGCCAATCATTGAAATTTTTCCCAGTCAATTTGGCTCTTTCAAGATGACTCTTGAAAGCAGCGAACACGGAGTTATCGGGTTGAGCCATTCTACAGAAAATAGAAAAGTTCAAACATTAGTATTTTCGATAATACTTATTCTCAAGAAAATATAATACCCATGGATATATTCATATAACCAACTTAATTTCCTTGAAAATCTAGGATCCAACTTTACATAATTCCACTACATCAGTTGATCTGCTAGTAGTGGAAGTACAAAAGATGGTAATCTGTTGTACAATAATCGGCAAACAAGTTTTCCAATTCCTAGATAATTTATGGGATTTACTACATATTGATTCATCAATATGTCACGTAAGCATGTTTATCCCATCTCATGCCTTAAGCTCTAGGTCTCACGCATCAGCTTAATTAAGTTGTCTAACTTAGAAACTGCAAATTAATCCATGTATGGTCTCACGCTCACTCGGGAATTTACCTTCTCATTAATTTTGGTCCAGGTCTCACGCATACCCAAAATTAACTTCAAGTGTTCCTTATAGTTAGATGGCATGTAACTTAAATTTTAGGTTATTTAGTTTTTGATGTGACAAAAAACATGTACAAAGATGCATGCACTCATCTTTGTATCATTAGTTTTCAAAACAATTTTAATTTACCAATTAGTTTAAGAGTAAACCAAAAAACTATGTACTTGAGGTATTGGGTTCACCAATTAAAGAAGTACCAACAATTATCGCCCACATATCCTACTCTTACATGTTATTCGGACATTTGCCACAAAAGTGGCGCGTGGAATTGAGGTAAATCACCCTTAAGATGATAGTGTACGTAAATAGTGATATAGGTAAGTCGCTGTTGACGCACAAGCGGGCCCGGAGAGCCAGTAGGAGCGAATCTCTTAAAAAACCCCTCTCCAGATAAACCCACCACACAGTTTGTCAACTTTGGTCCGCCTTTCACACACTATTGTACAAAAACATCAATCAAGCAAAAGTTTATGATCTTAATCTTAAAAATTAAGTAACAATGTTTAGATCTTGCTAGTCTCGCCTGGGAGCTGATTACCGTGCGAATCGGACCACTATCGGCACATAAGACTCTGCAAGATCCTTACTTTATCACTTTATGTTTCACCAATATTAGTCCAATTTAATTTTTCTTTTAAAAAAATTACCCTTTTTATTGCTTACTTTAACATATCACATATAAAAAAAAACAATAAACAAGTAATTAAAAGAAAACAAACAATCAACTAATAAGAATACAATTAATTGTTAGTGAAACATCTAGCCACATGCAACCTTTTAAACAAATCGTATTAATAATCTATATGTGAATTATTATGTATAGAATCAATAAAACTCCCATTGGTTTTCGAGCTCATTGTACCCAATGGACCACAGTCGCCAACAATTGGCCGCGTAAGTTTTAATGATAATATACCACGTTGCACATAACCGATTCATTAATTTAATATATTAGGTCTTCCCTAATTTTATATTTATCTAAACATGTAGCAAACATCTAAACAATTTAATTCAAGTAATTATCCGTGACTAATTATGCATGTATAGTCACGGATTCATGCATATCTGTTGGATCGATATACTCTGACCAAACTAACTTGTAGCTTGTCTACGGTTTAAACAACCTTGAATAAATTCAAAACTGTTAATGATGAAACACTGATATACTTTGCTAAGTATGCGGAATCTACTTCAACAAAGCTAAGAAGAATTAATAAACAACTTCGAATATTATTAAAACCTTGAACCTGCTCTTTACACAGATTCACTAACAAACTCTAATCACTAATACTCTAATAATCTTCTAATATTCGTATCTCTAATCTTATGAACTTGTCTCTCTAAAACACGTCTCTCTAATGCCAACCTAGGGATCCTTTTATAGGCACAAGAAAAACCCTAGTCGGTTAACAATACTTGAACGACAAGTAATTCTAATTATAACTCTAATCTAATACGAACATTCTAGAATTACACATTAGTCCTTAAACATATTTGCATAACAGTCCTTCAACGAGCAGCAGTACTTTGACTTCCAGCAGTACTTTGATATTCCAGCAGTACTTTAACTTTATAGCCCAACAATCCTCCCCTAACTTGAATTCTACTTGCTTGATTTCAAGTTCCTTTGTATTTCTTTAACTTCAACACTTTATCTTCAAGGAAAGGTTGTATCTTTGAAGTCTGTCTCATTGTTGTTTTGTTATCATCAATGCAATCAGTATCTTCAATCTTCATCAGCAACAATTCTTTTCAGCAACTTATCTTTTCAGCAACTCAGCATCATATTGGCAATAGGTACATCAGATCTTAAAAGTTTCATACTATTCTCATCACTTCCAGGTGTGTTAACTTTTGTGAGAGGTGAATCATTGAAAACTTAATGGATTTTGATGTCTCTTTACCAAAGCCATTAACTCTGGAGTAGCCAATGTTTAGGTTTAAGAAACCATGGTACATTGATAACCATATGATTTTTAGCAAATCATCAGCTATCAACGGATTTGATAAGTCTTTACCAAATAGCCGTTTGCTTTTGGACTAGCTAGTTCTTTTAGTACAATCACTACCATGGTGAACTAATTACCATATAATGGTTTTCCACAGCCTTTACCACAAAGCCATTATCTTGTGGGCTAGCCAACTCTTCACTAACATAGATATGGTGAGTTGAAAACCATACAATTTTTAGTAAATTGTCAACTAAAAACGGATTTGATAATCACATCAGAGCCGTACCCTCATGATGAGTCAAACTCTTTCTTGTTTATTAAACATGGTGAGTTGATTACCATTTGTTGTGTAGCACAAGTACTAACACCATGTTGTTGCTTTCAAAACCATTTGTTGCTGTTTAATCTTTGTGCTTCAAAATGTTTTTGCACTTATCAAAAATTACTGATTTTATCAAAAGACTTTACTGGTTTCATGCTGCAAGCAGTACTTTGAGAAAGTACTGTTTGACTAGCAGTACTTTGAAGAAAGTACTTATTTTTCAAAAGATTTATATAATAATTAAATCATACCAGTAGTTATGCATTAATCTTCAACTTCAGTTGTCCACTTGATGAACAATTTTATGACCATCAATGCTACTTCATTCTCTTGTTCCACTTCCATGCCATGCTCTAGCATCCTGATCATCAGATCTCTTGTGAGTGGATATCTCTGTTCTGCTAGCATATGAATCATAGTGCCATCCTCTAACTCCAAAACGTGTATTCCAACTGATTCAAAGAATCTCCATCTGTTAATCTCCCAGTTATCTTGATTTTCCCACAAAGTACTATCCTTTGTTTCCTCTGTTTCCCAGATGGTTGTGAGATCTCCTAGCAATATCAAACCTACTCCTTGTGGTGGAATATGCTCAAAGTAAGTTTGCACTTGTAGATATAACTGAAGCATATCATCTCTGTCAATCAGATGTAGTATATCCCATAACGAATTGAATACTCTAAAACTTCCATCTTGTCTATGAAAGATCAGATAATCTCCTTCTTGTGATTTTACAACTGAAAAAGTAAATATCTTGGATTTCTTATCAGCATCTTCTTTTAATTTTGGATGTTCAAAGTCAACAACTCTAAGATAATTCCTTAGCTCATCAACTGTGTCTGTTCTTAATTCAAATGTATCCTTGAACTTCTTTGATGGCTGTTCATCAGTTGTTCTTTTCCTCTTTGAGCTCCTTGTAACAGCTCTTTCCTTTCTTCTATCTTCAAGCTTGTTATCTTCAAACGAAATAATGCTTGCAAGATCCTTTTCTATAGCTTCCCTAACAGCATCATACAGATCCTTCATCTCTGTATATGTCAATTTCACCAAACCTGTATATCCTTGACCTTTCAGATAAGCCATCATATCATTCCTTTCTCTAGCTTTACTAATTGGCCTTTGTGGTTGAACAATAAGCTTCCTAGATTCTTCAGCATCTATCTTAGCTTGCAATAGTCTAGCTGCTTCCTCACCTTTGGCAATCTGAATTTCTCTTAACTGTGCCAATGTCAGCTTCTTCTTCTTCTTTTCTACCATGACCCCTTTACCTTTGTCTTTTGGATCTAACTTCTGGGTAGGTTGAGAAGAAATATGAGGTTGTTGTTCAACTTCATGAATACTGATGCCTCTTTGACTTGACATATTAATCATAATGTCAGCAATTGTTTCATCATCACTGTTAGTATGAGCTATAACATCTTCTTCCTGAGCTGGTTTAGAAGGGCCAACTTCCTCTTGAACTTGACTTGAAGGACCAACATCTTCCTCAAAATCCAAAGTTCTAGGTGTAATTATAAATTGCCTCACAGTACCTTGAAGAGCAGTACTTTCAACATCAGCTCCTTCCAAATTTACTTCCTCAGTATCACCACTTCTTACTTCAACAGCAGCTTCTTCAATATTGATTTGCTCTGTTTCATTACTCTTCCTCTCAGCAGTTTCTTGAGGAATATTTTCAGGTGGTGTCATCTGAGTGTCATCAATAAATCCAGCATCTTGATTAAATCCAGCATCTTCATTCAAATTCTCTAAATTCCTCCCCAATTGGAATGAAGACTGCTTCTTTGACTTTTGCTTCTTTGACTGAAAAGCCTTCTTAGGTTTCTGACCACTCCTCTTCTGAGACTTTACCCATAATCGGTGGTGTTGAACTAGTGGCCAAACAAACTTCTTCAATCTTTGAAACTTAGTCTTTAATTTGACTATCTGAGCAGCTTGAGCCTCACTTTCCTTTTTCAGCCTCCTTAACTCCCTTGTCAAGGCATAATTATCCATCTCTGCCTCTTCTTCTTCAAATTGCTGAGACACATTTGTGGAAGTATAATCATTAGGAGATGGTGGTTGATTCATACCTTGGTCTGACTCCTCATGGATAGGAATGGACATAGGAGCAGCATCTTCCCTAGTAGTAGTATGTAGAGAAGCAGTATGTTGAGAAGCAGTAGGTTGAGGAACACTATCTTCTCTTGAAACTGGAGACTCTTGACTTGCTGATTCAGAGAGTTTCTTTATCTTCCAAAAATTCAACATGAAGACAATCTTGAACCTTTTTGGTACTCCTGTTATAGACTCTAAAACCTTTGCTATTTGTACAATAACCCAATAGGTATCCTTCATCTGACTTACCATCAAATTTTCCCAGAGAATCAATGGTATTTAGAATAGTCAGAGAACAGCCAAAAGGTTTTAGAAAATGAATGTTTAGTTTCTTTCCCATTTGTAACTCATAAGGTGTCTTCATCTGAGGTTTAGTTACTGAAACTCTATTTAATACATAGCAAGCAGTACTTATGGCTTCAGCCCAAAAGAGAATAGGTAATTGGGAATCTGCAAGCATTGTTCTAGTTGCTTCTATCAAAGTCCTGTTCTTTCTTTCTGCAACACCATTGGTATGTGCTTAAACACATACTTTTATTTGACCAAAACCGGACCCAAATAGACCAAAAACTAACCATAAATGCCAAAGATATTGTGTTTTTGTGTTTGTTTCTATGCAGGTACGGATATTATGAAATAGGGACAAAATCAAGCAAAATCCGAGAAAATGAGCACGAGACGTGGAAAAGATATTTATAGAGCCGAAGCCGGGGAAAAATTCGTCAAAGATAATATTTTTGAAGAATGGCCCTTGGATTATTTTCACTTCACAAATTGGTCCCTTGATTTACTTTGGAGAAATAGCAGATTTGGTCCTTGAGGTTTACCTATTTACAAAGTTGGTCCCTAAACTAAAATCCCTTTTATCCTAACCAATACATCAACCGGATCCAAAAACAAAACCATCCCACCCTTAAAATTCAACCCACTACCTAATTTAAACAAAACCCAACAAACCATCAACCCAATCCACCCAAAGCCCACTATCCCTTTTACCCAAAAGCCCAACACAAACAAACCCGTTAGTTAACTAAAACCGGGTCAATAGTCAAACTTAACCCAATCCCAACTTTAAAACTAACACCGGGTCATCAAATGGTCAAACCCCCAATTCATTTTCGGTCAAAATCCCTAACAAACCTAATTCACTACTTATCTTCTTCAACCCCACTTTTCCCGCTAATCCCCTGCTAAACACCCATCACTCTCACCACCTCACCACTACCATCCAAGACCTTCACGTGGGTTTGCCTTTGGTCCCCTCCCCTCCACCTCAGCGATCCGAGACAACCAAACCATCCTACGGTTCAAATCCAAAGTTGTGGGGAGCAAGTTTCATCCAAGGGTCAAGATTAAAGCACAAGAAGCAGAGAGGAACACACACACTGAAGAAACACAATGAACGAAACCCTAGTTATTTTTTTTTAGTATAAATAGTCGAGTAGCAGTTGAGAGAAGCTAGGTTTTATTTAGCTTTTTTTTAAGGTATTTGTATTTTTTTTCAGTAATGTAATTTAAATTTGGTTTTAATATTAATGGTATTTCTGTTTTAATTTTTATTTGCTTAGTTCCAACTTTTATTTACTGCTTTGACTGCTTATTTGTGCTTAGTTCTTCTTTTATTCGCTTATCTGAGATTTTTTTAGCATTTTATTTTTAAGTTGGAGTAATTTTTATATTGCTTTTTTTCCTGCTTATTTATTTTTCTGCTCACTTGAATTCTAGTAGGTAGTTGATGGTTAGTTAGTTTAATTTCAGTTTGTGCCTTAAAAAGTTAAAAGTAGCTTTCTAGCCTTTGCTCTTGTGAAATGATTTTAGATCTATGGTTCATTATCTGTTTAACGGTTTTATGTTTTAGATGTATTTTCTGGTTCGGGTTTTAATGTGTAGTTAGTTTATGGAAATGAATGGTTAGTTAATCAAGTTGAATTTGAGATCTATTCTCTGTTATTTTGGTGTGATTTGATTTGGTGTTTGTGAATGTATAATTTGATTAAGCAGTTTGCGCCTTGATTTAAAAAAAAAAAATAATAAAAAAAAATAATAGAAAAATGACAGACCTGGGACTCGAACCCAGGCCTCTTGCATCACAAACAAACGACCCAACCAGTAGGCCATTGCTATTTTAGGTTAAGTAATGCACAATTAATTAGTTAACTTAGAACTCATTTCCTTTTAGCCTATTATAAGCTGTGTTAGCTTATTTCTGCTTATTCAAAAAGCATTTTCACTTATCTTATTTTTCCTAAGGCTGTTTTATCATTAAGTAACTTCAGTAAAATTTTCAGATTTTTCCAATTAGTTTTAATATTTTTAAAGCATTTAATTAGTTTAAATTAGTTTTTAATTCATTAAAAATTATTAAAAAGTCAAAAAAAAAAATTCTTTTTCACAAAATTTTCTTTTTATATTTAGAATTTAAGAAAAATTATTTTATATTTTTAGGACTTATAATTTAGAAAATCACTTTTTAAATACGTTTTTTTAATTTCGTAACGTACGTTTTTAATTTAAATTTTCGTTTTAGATTTCGTATGCTTAGATTATTTGTACTCGTAGCTTTATTAGTTGTTTTTATTTGATATTCCATCATTCGTAGTGTAAAACACCAAATCTCTCACTTTTATATCCATTCACGACACGTTTCACGTTCCGAAAACACGAAATTCCATTCACACCTTCACGGGAAAACGAACCTCGGGTCTTGCATATTTCCGTTGCAATTCTCCTTGAACTAAATTGTTAAACCAACCATTCTGCTGTGGTGTTCTAGCAATGCTAAACTCTCTCTTGATCCCTTTCTTGGCACAGAATTCATCCATATGCTTGTTCTTGAATTATGTTCCATTATCACATCTAATACCTCTTACTTTCAGTCTTAATTGATTTTCAAGGGCTACTATCAGGTCTTGGATAGCATCAAAGGTTTCATCTTTGAATCCCAAGAAAAAGACCCAACTAAATCTGCTACAATCATCTGTCACAACCAAGCAGTACTTCTTCTTATTTAAACTTTCTACTGAAACTGGTCCAAACAAATCCATGTGTAGCAACTCCAAAGGTTCTCTAATATCTCTTTCCCCATTCTTTTTACATGAAGCTTTATGTTGTTTACCCTTCTTGCAAGCCAAACATGAATGATCAGACTTGAATGTTTTAGAAGGTAAACCTCTAACTAAATTTCCTTTGACTAGCTTGTTGATATTCTTGAAATTTACATGACCTAGTCTTCGATGCCATAGATGTGCTTCTTCCAATGATGCCTTGGCTACTAAACATGTTGCTCTTCCAGCAGAATTGAGACTCTTTAAGTCTAAACTGTACACATCATTGGTTCTTGGTACTTTCAATGTTACCAAGTGATCATCAACAAACTTGAACTTAGGAGAGAGAATAAGACATTCTGTATCAGTAAACAGAATTGGGTACTTCTTGTCACAAATCTGAGAAACTGACAAAAGATTAAACTTGAGCTCCTTCACATATCTAACATTCTCAAAATCAATACATCCAGCCTTGATGGTTCCTTTGCCAGTGATTCTCCCTCCATCAGGATCATTACCAAATGCAACTCTTCCTCCATAATATGCCTTAAAATCTGACAGGATCTCCTTGTCCCCTGTCATGCTGCCAGAGCAACCACTATCAACAATAATATGATCTTTAAACTCCTCCTCTGGGTTGCCCTGCACAGTAAAAGAAAAGGGTTAGTTTCTTTTAGGAACCCAAGCCATTACTGACTTGTGTTCCCCTTGTGGAGTGACATACTTGAATTCCTTCAGTATGTAATCTCCACTGGTTTTAAAGGCATGGTCAATGATTATTTGTGTTGGTCCCATGTCCTGTGTTGTATTATCAACAACACTCCCTGTTTCACCCTTATCTGATGAAAGTACTGCTTGTTCCCCATCAGTACTTTCTTTCTTAACCCAATTTCGTTTGACTTTAGGTTTCTCTGATCTAGGTACTCTGCTTGAGGTGTAAGACCTTTTATATGAATTGAATCTCTTAGATCATCTATATGAAAAAGTGTTAGCAGTACCATGATTGGGTGAAAACTTATCAGTCCTTTGAGAAGGTACTGCTTGAGACTTATCAGTGTGTGAAGGTACTGGTGGTTTGGAAAACAATCTTTTCTGATGAGGGTACCTATAGTCTTTAGAGAAATTACTATGGTTGACCCTATTTGAGTAATTCCAAACTGGTCTAGTCTCTCTTGGCTTATGGGTGGCAGGTCTATTCTTTGGGAACTGACTTAAATAGTCTGAGTGCAAGTCACAGTGCTTAATCAAATGATCAGGACTATAGCATACATAACATAATTTTCTCTCCATATTCCCAAATCCTCTTCTATGATTAAAAGGTTTCCTATAGTGAGCAGTATTTTGAAAGGTTTCTCTTAGAGGTACTGCTGAATGTCTAGCCGTACTTTGAAATTTTTTTGGAGGTACTGCTTGTTTTTGAAAGGCTGTAGGAAACTTTTGATCATTACCCCTTTGAAAATCATCCTTGGGTTTCTCAGAACTAGATTGACTAGTAAGCTTCTTCCTAAACTCTAGGTTGTCTACACCATAACGAGAAACATCTGTCCTAAGTGGTTGAAACCTACCAGTTGGTGGAGGAACTGAGTGGTACCCCTTATCTTTCTTAAACTCAGGAGGTGTTTCACTAATTGGTTCCTCATTCCTAGATTTGTTTTCTTCTGAGCTAGTAAGTTCATCATCACTAGGTGAGATCTCTTCCTTATCACTAGGTGGAGTCTCTTCCTTATCACTAGGTGGGGTCTCATCTGAACTACTATCTTCACCATAACCTAGTCCAGCTCTACTGTTTATTCTTCTTTGTTTATCAACAAATTGAACATGTGATAGACCAGCCTGTTTAATACTACCAAGTTTTTCTAACAAATCATCTCTTTCCTTAGTAATCTTTTCTAATTCAGAGACCTTACATCCTAACTTCCATTCACTTAATTTTAATTGGTAATCTTGTTGCTCATATTTTTCTGCCCAAGCCATTTCATTATTTTCATGTGTTAATATTTTGGCTTCCATTGACTCTAAAGTTAATTGATAACCAGCTACCTCAGACCTAGCTGTTCTACAATTATCTCTTTCAGTCACATATTCTTTAAGCAACTTTTGATACACATCATTACACTTAGAGCATACCTCAGAGACATTGGATGAACTTGTTGAAGTAGCAACCATGGAAATCTGAACAGGTTCATCTTCATCCTCCATGCTCCAGTCAAAGCTTCCAAGACCATCTCTTGATTCCAAAGCAGCATATCCTGGTTCCTCATCAAAAGCTGTGCTCCAATCAAACTCTTCCATTGCAACCATAGAATAGGTTACAGGTTCATCATCAAATTCACTACTCCAGTCAATCTCAGCTAGATTTTCTTGAGCCACCAAAGCTTTTGGTTGTGATTCAGTAATAGGAACCTCCTTTCTTTCAACCTTGGGTTGTTCAACCATCCTGTTCGCTTGATATTTTGCAAACTTGCATTCCCTTGCAAAGTGTCCAAGCTTTTGACAATTGAAACATTCAATCTTGGATTTGTCAAAAGTAATACCCTGTTTGGCTTTGAAATCAATTCCCCTTCTAGTCTTGTGCATGAACTTCTTGATCCTTGCAGTGATCATGGCTACTTGCCATCTTATGTCAATCTCTTCCAAAGCATCTTCTTCAATTTGCAACAAGTCTTCTTGATAGGTAACAGGTAGAGTGGCTTGTTGAGCAAAGAAGGAACATACAACATCATCAGAATTGGTGTTGTTTGTTGGTGATGGGTTGGGGGTAGTTGTGGTTGTGCAAACATGCTGTGTATCACCAACAGTACTTTGAGAAGGATAAGCAGTACTTTTAGTAGAAGTACTGCTTCTTTTTTCAGAAGACACAAAGGCTATGTTGTGAGTTTTCTGAGAACTGTGACCATTCATCTCTTGCTCGTACACTTTCAAATTGTTGTAGAGGTCATCAAAGTCCATAGACTCCAATCCAGGTTGTCCTCTAATCATAGTAGCAACCACATGCCAGACAGATGGCAAACTCCTTAAGAACTTCAAATTTGCATCTTCAACAGATACCTCTGCTCCATACAGTTCTAGCATACTAAGTAGATTTTGGAATCTGTCATAGGCAGCATCAAGACCTTCTCTTTCACCAACAATGAAAGTTTCAAACTGCTGCTTCAATAAGTTTCTATGCATCTTCTTAGAAGCATCATTACCTCCAAATCTTGTCTTGATCGCAGCCCACAATTGCTTTGCATCCTTAGCATCATGGAACTTTCGTAGGTGACCATCAGGAATAGCAGACAACAGTATGTTGAGAGCCTTATCTTGATTTCTCTTTGTAGCTGCTGGCAAGGTTGGTTGAGGTGGTTTGGGTTGTCCTTCAACATGTACAGGTTCGTCAAGAACAACATTACCATTGACAATCACATCCCATAGAGCATGGTCTGTAATAGCAAGGTACTGCCTCATCTTCATGCTCCAGAGATCATATTCTCCCTTCTTGATGATAGGAATTCTGAGTGAGGTGATGGATGGGATTGGTGCAGCTTCAGTCGACATCGTTTAGGGTTTGTTGATAAATCGGTTTTAAGGGTTTCTTCTTAATCAGAGTCTCCACACAAGCTCTGATACCACTTGTTGGATCGATATACTCTGACCAAACTAACTTGTAGCTTGTCTACGGTTTAACAACCTTGAATAAATTCAAAACTGTTAATGATGAAACACTGATATACTTTGCTAAGTATGCGGAATCTACTTCAACAAAGCTAAGAAGAATTAATAAACAACTTCGAATATTATTAAAAACTTGAACCTGCTCTTTACACAGATTCACTAACAAACTCTAATCACTAATACTCTAATAATCTTCTAATATTCGTATCTCTAATCTTATGAACTTGTCTCTCTAAAACACGTCTCTCTAATGCCAACCTAAGGATCCTTTTATAGGCACAAGGAAAACCCTAGTCGGTTTACAATACTTGAACGACAAGTAATTCTAATTATAACTCTAATCTAATACGAACATTCTAGAATTACACATTAGTCCTTAAACATATTTGCATAACAGTCCTTCAACGAGCAGCAGTACTTTGACTTCCAGCAGTACTTTGATATTCCAGCAGTACTTTAACTTTATAGCCCAACAATATCATATAGCAATTAGGTCACAAGATTCATAACACAACAATTGTTTAAAGACCTAGGGTTTCTAATTAATCACAATTAATTATGAAAAAAACAAACCCTAATTAGGGTTTATGGATCAAATCGACACCCCCCCCTAAATTAGGGTTAGGGTTTCGACTTTTATTAAAAAAAAACAAATTTTTAATAATAAAACCCAAGAAAATAAAACATGTATATTCTAAGCAATTTAAAGATACGTTTTTTATTGTTTAAGTAATCAATTATATGTTATACATGGCTCGTGATGCCACTGTTGGAATTAGAAAACCATGACAATCATATAAACTCCATAACCAAAGTACACAAGTATGCGGAAGCGTGTAAACAAATAAGTATAACACATAATTATTAACTTAAACAATAAATAGAAAACGTACCCGATGCACTTCAATAAATCTTGAATATTTATTAAACTAGATCAATGAATAACCCCTTACCGTTTTGTTATTCGATCTCTTGATAACAACAATAGTGTGTTGTTACCTCGTTCTTGTACACACAAACTATAACGAATAAAAGAGATTGCAAGATCTTAGAAAACACTTAATTTTTTATCACAAAAAAATCGACAACCCTAAGGGATTTAGGTTGTACGATCGGCAAGGAGGAAAAGAAGAAAACCAAAGCTTTAGGGTTATGTGTGTGTGCACAAAAGATTAGCCAAACAATAACCCTTGAGTTTGTTTATATACTAATAGAAACTTGGAGGACAAGTTGGACTAGGATTGGGTTTCCCCAACCCTAATGTCGACCGGCCTATGGGATCCAAGAGGATCTTCCGGATCCTTCTTGGCATCTATTTTCGTATTAGTCCTTCTCGTTTACTTTTAACGATAGTTAGTCCATACGGTTAAGTACTAACGACCGTTAACTCCGTTAAGTGTTGGAATTTGAAGACCATGACAATCATATAATTCCATAACACAAAGTACATAATAGCGGAAGCATGTAAACAATTAGTATAACACATAATAATTAACTTAAACATAAATAGAAAACGTACCCGATGCACTTCAATAAATCTTGATAATATACTAAACTAGATCAATGATAAACCCCTTACCGTTTTGTTTATCGATCTCTTGATAACAACAATAGTGTGTTGTTACCTCGTTCTTGTACACACAAATTAAACCGTATCAAGGTTATGCAAGTAAAACACAAGATTTATTTTTGCTAAACAAAAATTCGATCCTATGACCCTTGGAGAGGGTATACGATCGGCAACCACAAAAGAAGATGAGAGAAAACTTTAGGGATAATTGTGTGCACAAAAGATTAGCCAAAACAATTACCCAAGGTTTGTTTATATAGTGTTTAGGAAACTTTGGGAACAAGTTAGGGTATGGGTTACCCTAAACCCCTTGTTCGGCCGATCCTAGCCCAAGGAGGGTTTCTAGATCTTTTCTTGTTTCCTAATTACACACAAACACTTCTTTCCTTATTTGCGTTTAACGGTCGTTAGTCATTTAACGGAAAACACTAACGGTCGTTAAGTTCTTGTGTTAATAATAAATATATAAAATACATTTATTATTATTCCTTAATACTCATTTGTAATGTGTGCAATCCCGAGGTCTCGGGTTCGATACTAGACATTTGCACATTTAATATTTAACCATTTCTAACAACTCCCACTTGGTTAACTATTAATAGCAAAATGACATTGGTTGGCGTCTTGCAACACTCCAATGCCCCCAGTTCGACTCGAGCTAGATTTCCTGGAAAATCTTTAATGATTCATCATTATTATTATCCTTTTGTTACTAATACTCTATTAATAAAGAAATGGATCTAAGTCACTCTTTATTAATGTTTCTGTTTCTCGTTGTTAATGATTGAACAAAATTACCAAAATATCTGAACGTATTCCAAATAGACTTTGGGAGTGGCCATGCAAACATTTTGTCAACCCTACGAGGGGCCCAGCAGTATTATACTTCAAAACAAAATTTGAAGGAACAAATTCTTTCTTGACTACAAGAATAACCCATGGACTTTGCAACACTTCTGAAAACAATCCTTATAACTTCCAGTTACGGTAAGCGGTAGATTGCTTCACAAAAATGCACTACATCCATGACTCTTATCTGGTATCTCAAGTCTGAGGATAACTATTTCATGAATTACTTGATGACAAGATCCATAAGTAATCTCATGCTTAGTTGGGATAAGTCCTATACTCTATTCATAGAATATCATGCGAAATTGGTATGACTACGCATCAATATACTTTCAAGTATATTCTAACCAACATTCACATTTGTCTTAATTTAATGATATTCCCATATCATTAACCGACAATGGACACATTTAGAATAATAAAATTATTCAAGGATATAAACATGCAAAAACAGGATATATGTATATTTCAACAAGACAATAAAACATAAACAATACTTTATTTCATAAAATCAATAATTGTCTATTACATCCTTTATCCAAATACTAATCACAAATGGGCATGAAACTTTCAGCCTTACGAAGACCTATTCCTTCAGCTAACTTATAAAGCTTAGTGCCAGGAAGAGCTTTCGTCAATTGATCAGCCAAGTAATCATCTGTGTGAACTTTGAGTACTTCGATCTGCCCAATCTCTATTTCCTCTCGCACATAGTGATATTTGATCGGATAATGTCTGGTGCCTTTCATGATTCCAGGTTCATTGGCAAATGTAATTGCAGCTGAATTGTCACAATACATTTTTATAGGTTGTCGAATCGAAGGAATAACTCCAAGCCTTGATACAAACTTCCTAATCCAGACGGCTTCCATTGTAGCATCTGATGCAGCTATGTACTCACTTTCTGCTGCAGACATCGCTAATGTACTCTGCTTCTTGCTCCTCCAATCCACAGCTCCTCCATTAATGACAAAGACGTATCCAGTCTGAGACTTCATATCATCCTTATCACTTTTCCATGAAGCATCGCAGTAACCTGTAACATCAAGTTCTGCTTGTGGATCACCCCCATAAACTAAGAACATATCTTTAGTAGCCCTAAGGTACTTAAGAATATTCTTAACAGCAGTCCAGTGAGCTTCACCAGTATTCTGCTGATATCGACTGGTTAAGTTCTGAGCAAATGCCACATCTGGCCTTGTGCTTTTAACCGCATACATAATAGATCCCACAGCCGAAGCATAAGGAACTTTTTCCATGCGTTTCACCTCTTCAGGTGTTGAAGCACAAACTTTCTTGCTCAAGCCATGTTGTTCTTGCATCGGCAAATATCCCTTCTTGGAATCTTGCATATTGAATCTCTTCAATATTTTATCGATGTAAGCACTTTGGCTTAATCCATTTAATCGTTGAGATCTATCTCTATATATCTTAATTCCCAGAATAAAAGCAGCTTCCCCTAAATCTTTCATAGAAAAACACTTTCCAAGATATGCCTTGACTTCATGCAAACTTGGAATGTCTTTCCCCATGATCAATATGTCATCGACATATAATATATGGAAAATTACTTCACTCCCACTAACTTTGTGGTATACACATGGCTCATCAAGATTTTGAGTAAAACCAAACTTCTTTATTTCACTATCAAACCTCTTGTTCCATTGTCGTGATGCTTGCTTCAATCCATAAATGGATCTTTGAAGTTTGCATACACGATTTGGAAACTTTGGATTCACAAACCCCTCAGGCTGCGCCATATAGATGTCTTCATGTAGGCGACCATTTAAGAAGGCGGTTTTGACATCCATCTGCCAAATCTCATAGTCATAGTATGCAGCAATAGCTATGAGAATCCTAATGGCCCTAATGTCAGCTACAAGAGAAAAGGTCTCCTCGTAGTCAACACCATACGTTTGAGTAAAGCCTTTAGCTACCAAACGGGCTTTATAGGTGTGTACATTGCCATCCATGTCAGTTTTCTTCTTGAAGAGCCACTTACTCCCAACTACCTTGGCATTAGGAGGAAGGTCTACTTCAATCCAGACTTCATTGTCTCTCATGGATTACATTTCCCCATTCATAGCAACTAACCATTTTTCCTTTTCAGGACTATTAATGGCAGCTTTATAACTAGGCGGTTCATCAAGATCCCCTTGTATATATTCCTCACATTCTACGTTAAGACATAGACGTTCAGGAGCTTTTACAGTCCTTACGGATCTGCGAATAGGAACCACTTCAACTTCTGGTGGAGGACCCAGACTTTCTGGTTCTTCAGGAAGTTGGCTAGTGTTTTCAGAAGGTAATGCATCATCTTGATCTTCTTCAAGATCATATATCCTCCCACTTAATTCTTGTGATATGAGATCCTTCTCCAAGAAATCCCCATACCTTGCAACGAATACTTTGTTCTCAGGAGGATAATAAAAGTAGTAACCCATTGTTTCCTTTGGGTATCCTACGAAGATACATTTTACAGATCTTTGTTGGAGCTTGTCGCCCGAGTCACGTTTAACGTACGCCTCGCAACCCCAGACCTTTAGATAAGACAAGTTAGGAGCATTTCCAGTCCATAACTCATATGGTGTCTTATCAACCTTCTTTGTGGCAACCATATTAAGTATGCGAACAGCAGACTCCAAGGCATAATCCCAGAATGAGAAGGGAAGAGTTGTTAGATTAAACATAGATCGTATCATGTCTTGCAATGTACGATTTCTTCTCTCAGATACACCGTTTTGTTGTGGTGTATATGGAGAAGTAAGGTGCTGGACAATTCCTTCCTTAGCTAGATAATCTAAAAACTCTTGACTCAGGTATTCACCACCTCTATCGGATCAAAGAGCTTTAATCATCTTTCCAAGTTGCAACTCTACTTCAGCATTAAACACTTTGAATGTTTCAAACACCTCATGTTTATGTTTAAGTAAATAAACATAACCATAACGGCTGAAATCATCCGTAAATGTTAAGAAGTAGCTAGCACCTCTCCTTGACACATGTCTAAGTGGTCCACACACATCTGTATGAATAAGACCAAGTAGATCAGTAGCCCTTTCAATCCTATTATTAAAGGGTTTCTTTGTCATCTTCCCACTAATACAAGACTCGCATTTATCAAATGATTCATCATTGATCTTTTCTAAAAGCCCATCATGTTGCAGCTTTTTCATGCGATCCTTGCTTATGTGAGCAAGTCGACAATGCCAAAGATAAGACGAATCCAGACTTTTCTTGATTCTCTTATTGTTGATGCTATACGTCGAATTATTTTTAACACAGCCATTACCATTATTATTCATATCAAGTTCAAAAATACCATTCACAGCAATAGCATTAAAATAAAATACACCATTTAAAGAAACTGAAATTCCATTGCTATTAATAGTATGTTCAAAACCAAGGTTCAACAAACATGAAAATGAAATAACACCTCTAACAATTGACGGTGCATAATGACAATTATTTAAAGATAGTACTAGGCCCGAAGGCAACACTAAATCAAATATGCCTATAGCTTCAACTGCTGCATGTGCTCCATTACCCACGTGCAAGAATTGTTGTCCATAGGCCAGCTTTCTCTCAACTCTAAACCCCTGCATAGTATTGCAAATATGAATACCACATCCCGTATCATATACCCAGGAATTTAACTTACGAGTTAGAGTAAATAATTCGATTACAAAGAACGCACCTGAAGAGCTGGGATTACTAGCTTCACTCTTTTGCTTCTTCTGTCGCAAGTCATTGATGTAGAGTGGACAGTTCCTCTTCCAGTGCCCTACTTCATGACAGTGGTGACAAGCCTGATCCTTCTTTCCTGAAGGACTCACCTTGTTCTTCTTGGGCTGGTGTAGATTCACCTTAGGATTTGGTTGATAGGCCATGACCTGCTTGCCTTTATCACCTTTACCCTTACCCTTGTTCACACGCGATCTTTTCTGGATCCTACCTCCTTGAATTTCCAACACTTGCGGAGTAGGAGCCTTGCCCTTGGGTGGTAAGTGTTTCTCGTAGTCAACAAGCAATGCGAGTAACTCAGAAACTGTCTTCCCCGAGCAATGCATGTTGAAGTTTTGTACAAAACCAGCAAAATCCTTGTTAAGGGACCTGTTGATTAGGTTAACTTGAACATTCTCGGGATAACCAAATCCGACTCTATGAAGTTGATCAAAGAAATCTCTCATCTTATTCACATAGTCTTCAACTGGTTTACCATCACCATGTTTGCAGCTGTGTAGTTTGTCAAGAGACTCATACATTTCAATTTCAGGAGTCTTTTCATAAGACTTCTTGAGCTGCTCGAGCATGTTGTATGGAAAATAATACTCAAACTTCTTTTGCATCATTGGATCCATACTTTGAAGCATTAAGCACCCAACCTCATTGTACTTAGCATACTCAGCTCTCCATGCTGCTTTGACCTCTTCAGAAGCGTCCGCAGCAGGCTCATTAGGGCAAGGAGTATTCAAGTTATTGAGCTTACTAGTCGCCCTCAAAACAATTCTGAGCGATCTGTGCCAATCATTGAAATTTTTCCCAGTCAATTTGGCTCTTTCAAGATGACTCTTGAAAGCAGCGAACACGGAGTTATCGGGTTGAGCCATTCTACAGAAAATAGAAAAGTTCAAACATTAATATTTTCGATAATACTTATTCTCAAGAAAATATAATACCCATGGATATATTCATATAACCAACTTAATTTCCTTGAAAATCTAGGATCCAACTTTACATAATTCCACTACATCAGTTGATCTGCTAGTAGTGGAAGTACAAAAGATTGTAATCTGTCGTACAATAATTGGCAAACAAGTTTTCCAATTCCTAGATAATTTATGGGATTTACTACATATTGATTCATCAATATGTCACGTAATCATGTTTTATCCCATCTCATGCCTTAAGCTCTAGGTCTCACGCATCAGCTTAATTAAGTTGTCTAACTTAGAAACTGCAAATTAATCCATGTGTGGTCTCACGCACACTCGGAAATTTACCTTGTCATTAATTTTGGTCCAGGTCTCACGCATACCCAAAATTAACTTCAAGTGTTCCTTATAGTTAGATGGCACGTAACTTAAATTTTAGGGTATTTAGTTTTTGATGTGACAAAAACATGTACAAAGATGCATGCACTTATCTTTGTATCATTAGTTTTCAAAACAATTTTTATTTACCATTTAGTTAAGAGTAAACCAAAAACTATTTACTTGAGGTATTGGGTTCACCAATTAAAGAAGTACCAACAATTATCGCCCACATATCCTACTACTTACATGTTATTCGGATATTTGCCACAAAAGTGGCGCGTGGAATTGAGGTAAATCACCCTTAAGATGATAGTGTACGTAAATAGTGATATAGGTAAGTCGCAGTTGACGCACAAGCGGGCCCAGAGAGCCGGTAGGAGCGAATCTCTTAAAAAACCCCTCTCCAGATAAACCCACCACACAGTTTGTCAACTTTGGTCCGCCTTTCACACACTATTGTACAAAACCATCAATCAAGCAAAAGTTTATGATCTTAGTCTTAAAAATTAAGTAACAAGGTTTAGATCTTGCTAGTCTCGCCTGGGAGCAAATTACCGTGCGAAGCGAACCACTGTCGGCACATAAGACTTTGCAAGATCCTTACTTTATTACTTTATGTTTCACCATTATTAGTCCAATTTAATTTTCTTTGAAAATTACCCTTTTTATTGCTTACTTTAACATATCACATATAAAAAAAAAAACAAGTAATTAAAAGAAAACAAACAATCAACTAATAATAACACAATTAATTGTAAGTGAAACATCTAGCCACATGCAACCTTTTAAACAAATCCTATTAATAATCTATATGTGAATTATTATGTATAGAATCAATAAAACTCCCATTGGTTTTCGAGCTCATTGTGCCCAATGGACCACAGACACCAACAATTGGCCGCGTAAGTTTTAATGATAATATACCACGTTGCACATAACCGATTCATTAATTTAATATATATTAGGTCTTCCCTAATTTTAGATTTATCTAAACATGTAGCAAACATCTAAACAATTTTAATTCAAGTAATTTATCCGTGACTAATTATGCATGTATAGTCACGGATTCATGCATATATATAGCAATTAGGTCACAAGATTCATAACACAACAATTGTTTAAGACCTAGGGTTTCTAATTAATCACAATTAATTTTCAAACCACAAACCCTAATTAGGGTTTATGATCAAATCGACACCCCCCCTAAATTAGGGTTAGGGTTTCGAATTTTATAATTTTTTTTTTTTTTTAATAATAAAACCCTAGAAAATAAAACATGTATAATCTAAACAATTTAAAGATACGTTTTTTATTGTTTAAGTAATCAATTACATGTTATACATGGCTCGTGATGCCACTGTTGGAATTTGAAAACCATGACAATCATAAAACTCCATAATCAAAGTACATAATAGCGGAAGCATGTAAACAATTAGTATAACACATAATAATTAACTTAAACATAAATAGAAAACGTACCCGATGCACTTCAATAAATCTTGATAATTTATTAAACTAGATCAATGATAAACCCCTTACCGTTTTGTTTATCGATCTCTTGATAACAACAATAGTGTGTTGTTACCTCGTTCTTGTACACACAAATTAAACCGTATTAAGGTTATGCAAGTAAAACACAAGATTTATTTTTGCTAAACAAAAATTCGATCCTATGACCCTTGGAGAGGGTATACGATCGGCAACCACAAAAGAAGATGAGAGAAAACTTTAGGGATAATTGTGTGCACAAAAGATTAGCCAAAACAATTACCCAAGGTTTGTTTATATAGTGTTTAGGAAACTTTTGGAACAAGTTAGGGTATGGGTTACCCTAAACCCCTTGTTCGGCCGATCCTAGCCCAAGGAGGGTTTCTAGATCTTTTCTTGTTTCCTAATTACATACAAACACTTCTTTCCTTATTTGCGTTTAACGGTCGTTAGTCATTTAACGGAAAACACTAACGGTCGTTAAGTACTTGTGTTAATAATAAATATATAAAATACATTTATTATTATTCCTTAATACTCATTTGTAATGTGTGCAATCCCGAGGTCTCGGGTTCGATACTAGACATTTGCACATTTAATATTTAACCATTTCTAACACTAACGACCGTTAACTCCGTTAAGTGTTTAAATAATTATATATACACAACATTTAACATATATAATTATTATACTTTTATTCTCGTTTGTATTGTGTGCAATCTCGAGGTCTCGGGTTCGAAACTAGACATTTGCACATTAATATTTAACCATTTCTAATGGATTTAGATGCATCAGGTAGAGAGATCAACATCACTAGTTTATCTTAAATGTGATGAGAGAATCTAGCTCTAGTTCGATATTAATAGAGGTTCAAATAAAGACCATTTGTGTAAATTACTATAAAATGTTAAATCATCGAGAGTGATAGAGAGTGATTGTAGTAGTATATATATTCAAACAACCGAGTATATTCTTTGTGTTCCAACTTCGTTGCAGCTTCTATGAAATTGGAAGTTACCTTCCTTTACTTCAATTCTTCTCCTATATATTATATGCAATCGTCATCCAGTTTTGCCTACTAAATCAACACCTTTAAATAAGAAAACATGCACCACCTGCTACTTAATTACTTGGAAGTTTTCTGAGAGTCTTGATCCGCAACTTAATTTCCACACAGTTACCTGCACCCATGGATTGAGTTTGGGATTTCATGGAACGTTACGCGTTAAATTAAATTTGATTCCATAGAGCTTATTGCCACCTCTTCGCTATCACCATCAATGGAGAAATGTATACATTGCTGACTAGCTTGCTGTTACCATTTCTCAAGCTTAATTCAGAAACTAAAAGTCAGAAGATAAATGTAATCATGGATTGGGTACTTGCTGATATGTGAATCATTAAAAACATTTTTTTCACAATTTCTACATAATATGTTTTAGGTTAATCATTATTGCAATTTCATGTTTTATGAATAAATGATATGGTGTCACTGTCATCTACTTGCTATAATGGATAGATCTTTGATCGAGTACGTAAAATGCTTGTTGGGGCTTGTACAACCGCAAATGCAACGCTTAATTGGCGCGCGGGATATGCAACATAAGAGCACAAGGTATTACAGCGAGCTCACTCACCGAATCCGATGTGGCAAGGGTTTTGGCGCCGCCGAACCCTTGCCGTGACACCCTTGTTGCTCGCCAAATGGAGACTCGGCGTGAATAAGACAAAATATTATACGTTTTATTTTTATTTATTTTTTTAATTTTTTTTAATTGTGTTTTTGTGTTGTGAATAAGTGTGTGTATGGAGTGATAATGTATCAGAAGTGTTGGTGTTGATGGAGAAATAAGGTTGGATGTAAAGAAGTTGACTGCTACAACAAAGAGAAATGGGGGCATGTGTGTGTTATTTGTGAGATTATGGTTGCATAATTTTAGGGTAGTATATTATAGAGCCTTACTTTTAGAGTTAAAGACTGTTGAGTATTTTATCTTGCTGGGCTTAGTGGACTAAACCAAAATTTTGGGCTACAAAATGGACATATCGGAATTTTGTTATGGCCTTTTCTTATTTTTGCTTTTATAGAATGTAATCTATGATTTTATATAATATGTAGGGTACGTTTAGTTGGAGAAAAAATTCTCTTGTTTTCTATCTCTAGTTTTGTAAAAATTTGGAAGGGAAATTTATCTCTACAAAACACTTGAAAATATAGAAAACGCGTTTAGTTGATGCTTGTATTTTCTATTTTAAAGAAGGGGAGAGAGGGTTGAGGGTTACAAAGGAACACAAGGAAAACAACTTAATTTTGTTTTGTAATTTTCCTTGCTAAGTTAGGAAATAGGAGATTTTGTGTTTTACAAAATATTTTGTTGGAAAACGCTTATTTAAACGCGTTCTCTATTTTCCCTGTTTTCCACAAAACATTTTGTGGAAAATAAGGGTGTTTTCCCCCAACTAAACGCACCGGTAATGTTTTTATCTTAATTATGTTTTGAATGAATGTAATTTAGTTTGTTTGAAAAAATAGAAATGAAATTGTGGTTGGGTAGGGCCCAAATGGCTATGTTGTGAGTGAAGAGTATTTTGAGGTGTAAGTATTGAAAGTGAGAGTGCTGATGTGGCATCAGTGAGGCTCAAATAACTAAGTTGTAACGCCTTATGCTCTAAGAGTATCCACTATGCAAAATATTATTCTTTAATAGAATGATTTATTTTGTTTTTTTTAGATAATAATTTGCTTGTCATTTTATTAATCAATAATTACATTATATAATCATTTAAGGATTATTCTAGAACCGAGTAAACAAGAGCTAAGCCTATAAACTAATACTAAAGCCCATAATATAAAATAATATCTAACTCCCCCCCCCCTCCGCGCGCAGTTTGAATGGGAAATGACCGAACACTCAAGTTGGTATGGAACTCATCAAACAACACAGTTGGTAAGCCCTTAGTGAAGGTATATCCGCAATCTGATAACGTGAAGGCACATGAAAAACCCGAACCTGACCAGTAACAACCAAATCATGACCAAAGTGAATATCAATCTCAATATGCTTCGTGCGATGATGTTGAACAGCGTTGGAAGACATGTAAACCACACTAAAATTATCACAATAGACTATTGTAGCTGAGAATAAAGGTGTATGAAGCTCCCGTAACAAATTATCTAACAAACAAATCTCAGCAACAACATTAGCAACACCCCTATACAGTGGCGGAACTTGAACCATTTCGTTAGGGGGGCCGAAATCATTCTAAGTTTCTAACGTAACATGTTAATATCTATGTATCAAAAGCACCCACCGAGGTAAATGCAGAAGAAAAGGAGAACTTAGGGCTAAAATGACAAGAATTGCAACAACGCTCGACGACAAATTAAAAGGTCCCTAGAGGCTCGACGACAAATTATTGCAATTTCATGTTTTATGAATAAATGATATGGTGTCACTGTCATCTACTTGCTATGATGGATAGATCTTTATTGAGTACGTAAAATGCTTGTTGGGGCTTGTACAACCGCAAATGCAACGCTTAATTGGCGGGATATGCAACATAAGAGCACAAGGTATTACAGCGAGCTCACGCCGCCGAACCCTAGCCGTGACACCCTTGTTGCTCGCCGAATGGACACTCGGCATGAATAAGACAAAATATTATACGTTTTATTTATTTATTTTTTAAATTTTTTTAATTGTGTTTTTGTGTTGTGAATAAGTGTGTGTATGGAGTGATAATGTATCAGAAGTGTTGGTGTTGATGGAGAAATAAGTTTGGATTTAAAGAAGTTGACTGCTACAACAAACAGAAATGGGGGTATGTGTGCGTTAGTTGTGAGATCAACACCCCCAAAATCTTGCAATTGCGGTAGCATTCGGGTCATGGGGTGCTACTAAATTGATAATTATAACACAAGGTAACAAAGAACGGAATACATACTCCGTTTTAATTCATTCAATCAAGAAAAAATATTGTTTACAACATAGTTTGAGTTAATAAATCGAGGCCCACAAATTTAGTTGTCCCAGCAAAAAACAAGTCATAGTTTAATAGGCCACAGTATCTAGACAGTAGTTTATCACCCTTGCCCTGCCACCACCTTGTCATATCAGTCAGCTTAAACACCTGAGAAAAACACGCTAAAAGTCAGCAAAAAGATGGTGAGTTCATAGGTTTATCAATAAGCAGTAAATCAGCAGTTGGACCATGAGTTTAGCATATGAACATTACAACCCATGTAATGCCATATAAAAATATAGTCTATTACGTTAGCACTAAGTTCATGCAACCGAAGCTATAACAGTGTGCATGTTCTAGAAGCATGTTAAATATCAAGGCCCGGCAAGTGTTTATCCCATGCACTTGTGGTTTTCGACATGGTATACGTTCGTTTGCCTATCCGGTCAACCCGAACTGGGACGTTACTCCCAGTATATCTATTTATAACATTCGCGCTTCCCAGCAGGAATTGACGGTTCATGAGTTGGACATAGAAGGACATAACAGGGCTTAGGCTATTCCAATTAACAGCATAGACAATAGTTTGGTCCATAAAATAGTTTTGCATGTTTCTCACCCCAATAGTAAAACATGTTTAAATAGTGTGGGGCTATAAACTCACCTTGATAAATAGCAGTCAGATCACAAAATAGTTCAGACAGTGTTCAGCACCAACAAGCGACCTAGATTAGTAAGCTTTGTTTTAGTTCACAGTTCAAATTCAAGAACTTCAGGAGTTTTAGAGAGTTTATGTTGTTGTTGCTGGTGGTGGTGGTGTGGCAGCATTTAAGTTTGAAACAATTTTTTAACATTTGAAGGTATTGGCTCATTAGAAGTGTATAAGTGTACATTAGAAAAAGATCAAGACGAGTAAGCCTCCGGATTGACAGAAATCGGAAGACTACGTACGGAATACAATTACTATCGCATGTCAAACGTTGACGACATATGGAAATGTTTTCGTTAAGTGAGTGTATATATATTACCAAGTGTGTACATGAGTAAGTGTGTGTATATGTATATACATACGTATCATTTTTGTATAGGAATGTTACATATGAAAAGTTCTCATCATCGTTAATGATAAGTTAATAATTCGTGTATATGAGCTCTCGGGTAATAAGTAATCCTCGTGTTAACAAGATTGTAAACATGTGTTTGAAAAATAATCGTTTCATAATCTAACGACTTATATAAGTTTTGATAAAACATTTCGAGTTATACGCCAATAAAACAACGAACTAGTTTATATTTCAAATTTTAGTGTTTCAACTTGTTTATATATATCGATAGATATGAAAATATGTTTTTCATTGTATGTGCTCAACAATCAAAATGATTTGTAAATCAAAGCGTTTGTTATAAAACTCACGTTGAGTTTCTAATTATTCCGTGTGATACTAATATTTATATATCGAGCTATTACATCTTTATGACATGTAACGATACAAAATACTAGTCGAGTTGTTTTAAAGTATAAGGTGGTAATGATTTTAACAACCACTTGAACGGTGACGATCACAACTCGTGTATTCGGGACGGATTATTTCAAGGTCGCTATAATATTAAAGCTTGTGACGGATTGGGCTGTGGCCCAAGCTTAAATAAAAATGAACTAAGTTTATTCACCCATTATGGGTTGTAACAGTAAAGGCCAGCGGCCTGTATTTTTCACTACATGGGCTTCGGCCCAATTTGGCTATTTAAGACTCAAGAAAACTTGGCCTGGTGAACTCATATGTTAGCCCACTTCAAGTTTAAGGAAGTTCGGTCCACTTAAGTAATTAGAATCCAGTATAACACAAGTTTTAGAAAAGCAGTACATGAGTTTACAACGTTTTTGGTTTAGCAATTTTGTAAGGAAAGGTTCGAACCATGAACCCGACCAAGGCATGATTTACAAGGGATTGGCCTCATGTGTGAGTCCTTTGTGAGTCGGATGGAGTGAGCACCCAATGGGTGTCATTAACGACCAAATGGTCGACCCAAAACAAAGGAAAAGAGTGAGCCAACCAAGCTTCGAGATGAACTTTGTGACCAATACACATGGTCTCTCGGTTCGACTTAACCAACATATAACTAGAACCTTTTTCATGCGAGTCTAAGGGTATTTAGACCCACGACTCAAGACAACAACCAACGCGGTACAGGCTCAAATAATGTCTTGAAAATAACACGACTGGATTTACAAATTCAAGCACTCGAGTTACAACCATGAGTTGAGTACAACACAACTCTAGTATTCGAGTACAAGGTTTACTAATTTGAATCAAAATTCAGATTTTGAGTACCAATCACACTCTATTCAAACCACATCACAAACACCTTGTGAGCATGTTATTCGACTAGAAATTCGACTGACCAAATCTTAATGCTAGCATAACTCATTCGAGCACTTATGAACTCAATTCACATGAACGTAACCACGGAAAAACACAAGACAAACGAGGTGAAATCTTAACACAATAACACCGATTCATACACGACTTATCTGCAGTAATTTAAGCTTGACTCAACATCAATTTTTCTTTCTTATATCCTAGATCTTATTTAACCACTTCACTGCTTATGGTTCGAATAAAAGATTAACAAGGACAATCAAACACAACCCATTTAACGACAAGCACTTCCTGATTTTTGAGCCAATACTGGTTCTTAATTTGAGTTCTAATGGTTCCCAGTTTTAAAGCCTTTTTAACCACACCACAACATAACATCATCGACATAGTCCTTAGACCATAAAATCCATATTAACGAAAAGAAAATCATATACGATTCGAGAACAACAAATGAATAACCACAAAAATGAGAGGAATTTAACCTTACAAAGAAGGATCAGAGTCGATTACAAGAGGAGAACAATAACCCCAATCCGATTTCCAAGCACTTCACACACCCCTGCTTCTTCTTGAGCCTTCGACTGAGATATACGATTTGTGGTGAGATGGGTTTGTGTGGTTTCTTCCACTGGAAATCGGTGGTTCATAAAGAGTAAATCATGGCAAGCCTTTGGCTTCCTTTTGATCTTCCAAAGATAAGATTTCACCATTTTTAGCTACCTTCCCTCTCCATTCCTCGATCTCCATACCGTTTGACTTATAGGGAGCAGGTTTGAGAACCGACAAACACCCTAGGGAGACACGAAAGTGCTAAATGCCATGTATAGATGGCGATGGTAGATGGTGATGGTGATGCTCCTGGGTTCTATCACCAAGAAGAAGTCAAACATAGGGTTGGACTGTTGTGGATGGGGAGATCGAAAAAGAAGAAAGAAGAGATAAGGAAGATAAAGTATCACGTGGGTGAGTGGGTGAGGGTATTATAGGTTTTAATTGTATTGTGTATACCCCGTGTTCTGTTGAGCTGAGGTAAAATCGTGGTACCTCGGTTTCACATAAACGTGAAAAACATAAATCTGGAGCCGTTTTTATAAAACTGATATAAAATAAAATTCGTTGACTCCGAAAATGAATTATAAAGTTTAACCATTACTAAAGTGGTGTCGGTTTTCAGGGAAAACAAGATAACCTCTCGTTTTTGTTACGTTGGTGTCTGTAACTGTCAGAAAGTGATAAATTCACTTTTTCTGATAAATTCAAATAGTTTTGGTGAGTTATTGTACGCTACTGTGTGCGGGTTTGCTTCTCGTAATAGTTATGTAAACACATAAATGTTTAGTCTAACAGTTGTGTAATAATAAATTGCCATTTATTATTAAAATATTAGTGGGAAAATTACCATTTGTCACAATAATTTTTATCCATAATCTAAAGTACCCCGAACATACTACAAAATCCTCTTGAGAGCAGACTAATGAGGCTCCCTCAGATCATGCATATATTAACAAACTTGCTGCATGGCATAAGATATACCATGACGAGTAAAAGTAAGGTACTGAAGATCCCTGCAAGGCTATGAAGCCTACGATATAAAGTTGGATCAGAAACCGGATCCCCATTTGACCCTAACTTAGATTTAGTATAACCAGGTGTCCGATACTGATTGCAACGAACCATATGAGCCCGCTCAAGAATCGCAGTTGCATACTTATGCTGAGACAGAAACATCCCAGACGTGCTACGTGTCACATAAATGCCCATAAATTAAGAGATCCAAGGTTAGTCATAGAAAACTCCTGGTGTAGAGAAGTAATAATCCTCTGGAATAAAACTATAAAAGAAACTATCAAGACAATGTCATCAACATATAAAAGCAAATAAGCAGTGTTAGTCCCCTATCTGTACATAAATAAAAATGAGTCACATCGACCAGCATGTGTAATATAAGCAGCAAAACATTGAAACCAAGCCCAGGGAGCCTGCTTAAGACCATAAAGAGTTCGTTGCAGTAAACAAACAAGATTTGGGTGTTCTAGGTCCCAAAATCTTGGTGGTTGATGCATATAAACCGTCTCTAATAAGTTTTCGTGTAAAAATGCGTTCTTAACATCGAGCTAATGAACAAGCCAATGTCGAGAAACTGCAAGGCTAAGAACAGTCTTAATGGTGGCCGGTTTAACAACCGGACTAAAGGTCTCACCAACATCAATACTAGAAACCTGTATGCTGCCATTCGCCACAAGACGAGCCTTCTAGTGACTAAGAGTACCATCTGCAAAATACTTGTGTCGAAATAACCACATCAAACAAACAATGTTGGCATTCGTGGGTCGCGGCACAAGTGTCAAGTATTATTTTTAATAAGTGCATTATATTTATCACGCGTAGCAAGTTGCCAATTAGAATCAAATGCTTCATTATACGAATTAGGTAAAGGAGAAATAGTGGTAACATTTAAATTAAGATGATCAGAAGGGCGATTAGACCTAACACGGTAACGAGTAACCATAAGGTAAATCAAGACCGGTTTGGGTTATGCATATGTTCGGCTGTTGGTGTAGGTCTAAACAGTGTAATAGGTGACGTGGACTGGCATGTTGGGCTGTTGTTTGAGACGAAGGTCCAAGTGGTGTAATTGGTGGAGTGTTCTAGGCTTGTTGGGGTCCAGGCGGTGTAACTAGTGGAGTGTTCTGGGCCTATTGGGTCGTGGCTTGGGTTGTGGAATGTAAATAAGACTCGCATGCTTGTTGTTTCACAATAGTGAGGAGTATTAGTGGTAAGATCAATCGTAGCAGTGTGTTGATTGGCCATTGAGGTGCGAAGAATATGCATTAAGTTAGGAGTATCCAAAAAAGTGTAGGAGGGTGGTGAGGTAGATGTCATCGATCCAAATGGGAAAATAGTTTCATTAATTTTAGAGTAAATTACACCATTGGTCCCTAAACTTATGTCGGATTTCATACAACATCCAAAAACGCTAATCGTTGCCTTTTTGATCCACGATCTAGACAATATTACGCCGTGAGTCCAAAAATCTAACGCTCGTTAGTTTTGCCAGTTATCTCGGTCCTCACGTGCGGGTCACATGAGGGCAGTTTTGTCCCTTTTTTTTTTTTTTTTTTTTTTTTTTTTGTCCTTTTCCAATCTTTTCAACCCAAACTTACTGTAGCAATCTTTACTTCTTTTTGTGGAAAACTAGAAGGGGGGTTGAATAGTTTTTACCGTTTTAAACTCTTCTCTACTTTGTGTACTTAACGTGATTTCAAAGTAAACCAAACAATCAAGCAATATATAATTAACAAGTAAGTAAAGAAATGATCAAACCACACAACACGGATGTTTATAGTGGTTCGGCTACAAGGACTCTCTTCCTTGCCCTACTCCACTCCTCGAGCCTCTAACTCGAGAGTTTTTCTTCACTAAGAAACAAGCTCCCTTCTAGGCGGAGAAAACCTTTACACGTCGCTTACTCTTTATCCGGCACTAAGCTAAACACCGGGTTCTTTACAAGGGTACAACCACTCCCGTTGGTTCTTTAACAAGGGTACAACCACTCCCGTTGGTTCTTTAACAAGGGTACAACCAGTCCCGAAACTCTTTGTGTTTTAAGGACTAAAACACTAACCAAACTCTACTGAATGAAAGGTATAACAATGATGTGTGAACACTAACAAATCACACAGTATCTAACTAATAAAACTTGCAACAGTCTGTTGAAGCTTGTATGCTTGATCTTCTTTGCTACAAAAGATAGATCACTAAGAATGAAATGAATGATATGGGTTAGTGATGTATAAATGAATGAATATATAATTTAAGCTATATGAGTGATGATTGTGCCTGAATGATCAGCTTGCTATTTATAGGCAAAGCTGATCAACAGGGGACGGATTTGGCGGATCCAAATTCTGGGATCTGCCAGTTATGGTGTTTGGTTCCGCGGGAACCAGACAGCTAAGATATTCCCATATCTTTCCATATCTTGCACAATCTTTCCATATCTTCCAAAGTCAACTCTTTAGCTTGAAGATCTATACAAGATATCACCTAAATCCTCAAGATATCCTAAAGATATCAAAATGAGGTATGCCATGATGTCATGTTTAATATTTCTAATTTAAGAAATAAAAGTAAAACATGTAAATGTAAAATGTGAATCCTAGTGATCATGTAATGTGTAAATGTGTTTTAAAAGACTTGTTACTATAAATGTAAAAGACTTTAACTTATATTTATGCTTTGCTAAAGATAAACCTTATTATTGTCATTAACAAAATAAAGCAAAGATCGTAAAATATAAATAACGTTTTTAGGACGATATTTGTATTAACAATCTCCCCCTTTTTGTTGATGACAAAACATAAAGTTTATTTTTAAGCAATGTAATAAGTAAAGTGAAAGTCTTTTAAAAATATAGATTAAGTTAGTTTTATGCAAGTTTTGAAAACTATTTTAAGCATAAAAACATGTACTGTGATGATCACAGTGATGTATAAACTTAATCCTATCTCCCCCTTTTTTTCGAAACAAAAAGAAGATATGCGTAGCGGAATGTGGTGAAAAATTCTTGGTTATTACTCCTCCTAAATTGGAGTACCAAGATTGTTTCAATGATTTTGAGAACTTTTAAAGCTCCCCCTTGGATAATACTCCCCCTAATTGGAGTACCAAGGTTATGATGCATGAACCTACAAAACAAATGGTTAGAATATGATATGCTCCCCCTCGATGTATACTCCCCATTGCTAGGGTACCAACGTATACGTTTCAAGGATGAGAAATGCTACAAAATAATGAGTTAGTATAAAATATACTCCCCCTTGATCTATACTCCCCGTTGCTAGGGTACCAACGTATATGATTCAAGGTTGAGAAAAGCTACAAAACAAAGGTTAGTTGTGAATCAATCCAACTAAGTAGCATAATGCATATGTATAGGTCAACCAAACATGATAGTTCAACCCATTTGACTTTAAAAAGTCAAAATAAGTGTCTGATAAAAAATGCACCTAAGTACAAGTGGTCAAATGATTATGAGAATTCAAACTAACCATACAATAAAGTTAGTGAATCAAACAAACCAAGATATTATGCCAAATAGTGATCACCCATAAGCATAAATATAACATTCATTACTTGAAAATTGTTTGTGACATAAGTCACAAACCATGATGTTACATAAAAAGAAAAAGTTCCTAAAAATAGAGAATTCCTAAAACAATCCTATGAAATCCTATAAAAGGAGACTAGGAAGAAACTAAAAATTGCCTATTGCGGAGGATGAGAGATTGCATTTAGGCGTTCGAGAATATGGTTCAAAATGAACCTCATCTCGTTTTGAAGCTCATGGACCAAGATGTTGGTCCTTTGGGCCAAGTGAGCGGTCCTCTCGCATTGTGAGCAATCATGCCTTTGATACTCGGGAGGACGAATGGGCTCATTGTTTTGTGGTGGTTGTGGTTGGTTGTTTGATGGTGGAGGTGGTGGAATGTAGGTTGGTTGTTGGTTGGTGGTTGTTTGTGGAGTTGTGATGGAGGCAAGCAAAATGGATTGAAGATCCATGGCTTCACTAAGGTGGGAATCCACCATATTTGAGAAAGCATAGAGATGATCTAGCTCCTCATTGATCTCTTGTTGGGATTGGGGTTGATTTATCCACATTTCCTCATCTATTGCATTAAGGGTGGATCTTGGTGAGAGTTGTTGAGTTTGTGGTTGTGGTGGTGGTGCATCATGGTAAAGTGGTCCATGGATATCCCGATAAATGGGATGGAAGAGCATAGGTGTTTGACCTTCAAAGGTCATGGGAGGAGGATTGGTTGACCTTGGTGGAAGGTCTTCCAAATCATCCAAGTATGGATGAGGTGATGAAGGTGGAGTTCTAAACAACTCAAGGGGCTGAAGTTGTGGAGATTTTGGAGGTGAAGGTGATCTATTGGGTTGAGATGGAGCGGGTGGTGGTGTGGTAGCAACAGGAGTGATTGTTGGTAGTGGAGTGTTGATGATGGTTTGACGTGGTGTTGGAGTTGCAAGGTTGAGGAAATTCTCATTGGCTATTGGTGAGGAGATGTTGAGTGGAGATGACTCCTCTGATGATGAATTAGCTAGATTTACAAAGCAACAAGGTCGGACACTTATACGAGCTGTCCTTCTTGCGGGTCTGCTTGTGGATGAGTTACTTGATTTTGTCATTGTTGCAATGTGAGAAGAGTTGCTCTAAAGTACAGGAATGATAGTTAGTAGTGATGGTGGTTGTGTGATTTGTGATGATCCTGAGGTTCTAATTTATAGACAGTAAGGTGTATTGAACTTTGTGTTTGGATTTGATGTTAATCCATTGAAGGATGGAGGTTCCTAATGATTTGGAACAAAAATTTGTGCTAGTCACATCATCTAAGTCAAACCATTGAGATTAAGTTGAGTGAAAGGTTGAAGATATGCAGTAAATGCAAGGCTTGAGTGGGAAATCCATTGATGTGATGTTCCCACGGATTGCAAGGAACCAATTTGAGGGTTCCTTGCTTGTTACAGAAAGGTAACTCACATGGAAATTTTGAATTTTCAAATTTTGGTGGGAAATTGATTTCTTATGATTCTAAGTATTCCTAAAACATCCTAATGTTCCTAATGATCAGTAGAATAAACCTAAGAACTAGAATCAATAATCTAAGGATCGGGATTAGTCAGGAATTTTGAAAAAGTTACTGTTGGATATGGCGGATCCAATCGATAACAAGTGCGGATCCCTTATTTGGGTTCCGCAGAATCCGCAGGGTGAGAGATGGCGGAGCCAAAGTGCACAACAGGCGGAACCCAGAATTTGGTTCCGCCAAATCCGCCGATCAGAAGTGCTAATTCTAACAGAGAGCATGTCAAATTTTGCGTTACCCGCTCAAATCCCGGAAATTCTCCTAAAACATATGTAATTACTAATATGTGATAGAATAAAACTAAAAACACGGGTTCTAACACACGTTTGCACATAGATTAATTCGATGATAATAACTTACCATAAAAGTGGTTAAGCCAAACGGTGGCTTAAACATGGAAAATCGATAACAACACGTGTTATCATCCTGCAATGTTGAGTTAGTTCACATACAAGTTAAGTACAAGCATAATATCCTAAGAAACACACAAGTTCAACACATCATTGTTTGAATAAGTCTAATGCCAAACACTCCCAACACTTCACTTCTTGCTCATCTTCTTGTGAAGCTTCATGATCCAATGGCCCAAATTCTTCACCATTCCTTTAGTTTGTCGAAACTCCGCTGATTCGTTCGGGATAGGAGGAAGTTGACTCAAGTATTCGGGTGGAGAGATCCTAGAGTTTGGCAAACCATCCTCTTCACTCATGGATGATGATGATGATGATGATGACGATGATGATGATGATGTAGGAGGATGAGCTCGTTTTCCCTTTGCTACGGCTACCTGATGATCACTAAGTGAAACAAAAGTGTGCTTAATCTTGGTGTAGTTGGGAACGAATCCTAAAGCATTTCTAGGAATGGGTGCGAAGGCTCTATAAAGACGGGTGAGAAGCATCCCGTAGGGCATGGCGGTGGTGCCTTGTATCGGAATATCGGCCATTTTTTGGCGATATAGTAAGCGAGGTTGAATGGTCGGTGGTTTGACACACAATAGAGCATGTAGCAAAGACTTGCGTTAACATGGTCTCTATTTCCTATGGTGCTAATCACGTTTGCCCTAAGAATTTCCTCGAGCTTTTGAATTGGGGCCTAAGTTCATTTAGCTCCATGGCAAATGGATCACGATTTACCTCCTTTCCTCGACTAGTCCTAGTGTGGGAGGTTCTAGGAACAAAAAGGTGAGCACGTATGTCATCTTTTGAGATTAGAGGTATGTCGTATGGATGCATACGATCGAGGTTGGACTCGAGAATGGACAATGGCCATTTATCCGAATAGAAACAATCTTCATGACTAGGAACACCTAAAACATCTCCAAATTGATCTAGAGGGATGTTGAACTGAGTTTGGTTTATTTTGAAGTGAACATTCATGTAACCATAATCATTTGTGCTAAGACCTACAGTTGCATAGAATTCACGTATGAATCTGGGGATTATGATTCATCAATGTCTAGGAGACAATCGAACCGAATGGCGGCAAGTTGTTCTCTAAGGATAGTTCCTTCTAGGAATGAGGGGTCTACGGTTCTACCCTCATGTACGTACCGTTTTTCTAAGGCTTTGAATATTTCAACTTGTTCCTTACTAAGTCCTTTGGTTTTGTGATGTTTAGGTAGGTATTTAACGGTTTCTTTGTGATCATAAAAATTTGTGGGAGGCATGATTATCCTAGACACAAAAAATTCATAATTTAGTAAAAACTATCGAAACTAAGTATATTAATTTCTAGTGTGTGCCTACATGGGGACAATGTGGAGGTGCGGTTATCTCGACTCCTTTTGATGCATGAAAATTTCGTTTATGCAAGTTTTATGATAAAACAAGAGATAACCCAAACGCTCCTACTTCAATGTGGCTACGATTGAATGTACCCAAAAATACATATTAGTTATGTATTCCCTTTAGCATTCAAGAGACATTATGCAAGTGATGTTTAAAACATAATGTTTTTGTATTTGTATGAACAATGTGCTAAAAATCATTTTTCCTAGTCGTGAGAAGATTTTTGCAAAAATTTCTCATGGGGTTTTTGATGAATTATGATAATGTACTACAAGATGCAATTCCTAACTAAGGAAAACATGATTTGTGATGCAATTCAGTAAATATGTTTCATGATTTAGCTAAAAATATGCATAAACCCCAAGTTTTGATTTTGTGCATGAAATAGAAATCCTAGACTCAGATCAGGAATGTAGACGTGATTAGGATACTTACAGAGATGATTAGAGCACAAATTGATGGAAGGAGATGACCTAAATTTTGAGTTTGGATGATGTTGAGTTGAGTTCTAGTTTCGGGAGTTGTGTTGTACAGTACATGGTGTTTGTTAAATAAACTAATAATCTGACTCAGGGATCCACGGATCCGGCGAAACCAAAACAAGGGATCCGCCCTTGTTGTCGTTTGGTTCCGCAGGACCAAACTCAGGTTTTGGTTATTGCCGTGTTTGGCTAATCTAAGGTTCAAGCTACGGTTTCATCTACTCACTAGGTTCCATTAATCCTAAACCAAGCCTAAGAAGATTGAAAGGTTCCCTTTTGAGAGGTTTTGTGAGGATGTCGGCAATGTTGTCCTCTGAGGATACTTTCTCAATTGAGATGTTTCCCTTCTGAACATTGTCGCGTAGGAAATGGTGACGTATTTCTATGTGTTTGGTTCTGGAGTGTTGAACTGGATTTTTTCTGAGGTCGATAGCTCATTTGTTGTCACAAAGAATGGGAATGTCGTTGAGTTCAATTCCATAGTCGATGAGAGCTTGTTTCATCCACAGTGCTTGTTGACACGCCTTTCCTGCAGACACGTACTCGGCTTCGGTTGTTGATATTGCGAGGGCCGTTTGTTTCTTAGCAAACCATGAGGTGAAACAATGTCCTACAAAAGTACAAATACCACTTGTACTTTTTCTATCGACATAGTCACCGGCATGGTCTGAGTCGGTATACACTATGGTTTCCATTCCCGTTCCTTTGGGATACCATAATCCTAAATGTGTAGTACCTTTGATATATCTAAATATCCGTTTAACGGCCTCAAGATGAGATGTTTTGGGATCTTCTTGAAAGCGTGCACATAGACAAACACTAAACATAATTTCCGGTCTACTAGCCGTGAGGTAGAGTAAACTACCAATCATTCCTCTATATTTAGTGTTATCTACGGATTCACTTTCGTCATCCTTTGTGAGTTTGGTTTTGGAGGACATGGGTGTTTTCATGGGTTTTGAGTCTTCAAGACCAAACTTTTTAAGAATATCCTTGATATACTTAGATTGGTTGAAGAATATCTCATCTTCTAATTGTTTTATTGGAGACCTAAGAAAAAGTTTAGTTCCCCCATCATACTCATTTCAAACTCATCATGCATGATTTTCGAAAATTCATCACATAACTCTTGACAAGTTGAACCGAATATAATGTCATCCACATATATCTGGACTATGATAATATGTGATCCCTTTTTCTTGGTGAAAACAGTGTTGTCTACTTGGCCCATGGTATACTTATGGTCAACTAGGAAAGTCTTAAGTCGATCATACCAAGCTTTTGGTGCTTGCTTAAGTCCGTATAATGCTTTTTTAAGTTTGTAGACATGATTAGGTTTTTCAAAATCGGCAAAGCCGGGAGGTTGTGCAACGTACACTTCCTCATTAATAAAACCATTTAGAAAATCACTTTTAACATCCATTTGGAATAATTTAAAGTCGTGTGCGCATGCATATGCAAGTAATATTCTAATTGACTCAAGCCTAGCGACGGGTGCAAATGTCTCGTCATAATCTATACCTTCTTGTTGATTGTAGCCTTGAGCTACTAGCCTAGCTTTGTTTCTAGACACTACTCCATTTTCATCCATTTTGTTCCTGAAAACCCATTTAGTTCCAATTATGGTTTGATTTTGAGGTTGAGGTACTAATGTCCAAACGTCATTCCTAACAAACTGATTTGATTCTTCTTGCATCGCTATGACCCAAGATTCATCTTTTATGGCTTCATTAACATTTTTAGGTTCAATGGTTGAAACAAAACAAAAGAAATTACTTTCGTTTTGGGCTTTTGACCTTAAGGTTCTTTCGTTAATTTTTCCTATGACGTTGCCTAATGGATGACTTTTGGATTCTTTGATGTTGACAATTTCTCTTTTTACCGGTTCGTCTTCTTTGTCATTCTCTATGTTTTCTTGGTTTTCAACCATTTAACTTTCAACTAAGTCATCATCTACCAAAGGTGATGTCTTAGAGGGAGGTGGACTTTCGTCAAATGTTACGTTCAACGATTCCTCGACTCTTGATGTTTCTTTATTCAAGACAATATATGCTTTACTATTTTGTGAATATCCTAGAAATACACCTTCATAAGACTTTGGGTCGAACTTGGTGAGGTAATCCTTAGTGTTTAAGATGAAGCACTTGCTTCCAAAAACTTTAAAATATCCTAACGTAGGCTTTTTGCCTCTATAAAGCTCATTTGGTGTTTTATTCAAGAATAGTCTAATTAGGACTCTATTTAGGATGTAAGTGGATGTGTCAACGGCATTACACCAAAACTTTTGGGGTATGTTTTGCTCGTTTAACATTGTTCGACTCATTTCTTGAAGTGTTCTATTCTTACGTTCTACTACATCATTAGATTGAGGGGTTCAAGGAGCCGAGAAATTATGTGTTATGCCATTAGCATCACAAAAAGCTCCGAATTGGATTTCATTATCAAATTCACTACCGTGGTCGGTTCTAATTGACACTATATTATTTCCTATTTGATTTTGAATTTTCTTACTTAGAATTTCAAATTTATCAAATGCCTCATTTTTAGTTTTTAAGAACTTAGTGCAAGTATACCTAGAGTAATCATCGACTATTACCAAAGTATAGAAGTTTCCCCCGCAACCTTGTATAGCGGATGGACCAAACAAACCCATATGTAACAATTCTAGACACCTAGATGTAAGGGTGAGCAAACGGACCGGATGGACCGGACCGACCGACAAAACCGACCGGACCGGACTGGACCGAGACCGGACCGACCACATTCGGTCTGGTCTCGGTCTAGGGTTTTTCATAATTTTGGTCTCGGTCCGGTCCGGCTTAAAAACCGGACATTTAGCCAATTTGGACCGAGACCGGACCGACCACATTCGGTCCGGTCTCGGTCTAGGTTTTTTGCCGGATTCGGTCTCGGTTCGGTCTGGTTTTTTCTCAGTCCGGTCCGGTTTTCACCCGATGAGCACCCCTACCTAGATGTAGACACCATGTTTTTAGCCTTATGGCTATTATTAACTTGTTTCCCAATTTTGCAAGCATCACAAAAGTGTTGGTTGTATTTCAACTTTGGCAGGTTCCTAACGAGTTCCTTAGATGATAAGGATTGGATTAACCTCATATTAGCGTGACCTAAGCGTCTATGCCATAGAGTTGAGTTTTCGTCCAGAGAAGTGAGACAAAGTTTGTCTTTAGGTGTTTTGTCTAATTTCATAACGTAAACGTTATTCTTCAAAACATCTTTTCCTACGGTTATGCCATCTTTTAGTATTTTACTTCCATTTTCACTGAAAAGGACGTTATACTTTTTGCGGCATAATTGACTAATACTAAGCAAGTTAAATCCTAAGTTATCTACATGAGCAACATCATCAATAGTGAGAGAGTCATGAGAGATTGTACCTTTTCCGATGATTTTACTTTTAAGCTTGCTACCAAATGTGACATTACCTCCGTCGTACACTTGGTAGGATGAGAAAAGGCTTTTATTTCCCGTCATGTGTCTTGAACACCCACTATCTTTAATCTACTCATCTGGTTCTAACTCAACTTTTAAGCACAACTTAGTTTAAGAAAAACTCAAGTGTTTGGTCCCCAATATCTCATGGGTCCATTTGGGTTAAACATAACATTATCATGGTTCATGTATGGAAATGGTGGACAAGTGTTTCATGGCATGTAGTTGGGACCTTGAAAGTTCCTAGACATGTTTTGGTTCCAATTATTTTGATAATGATGTTGTGAGTTAAAGTTACTCTTAGGAAAGGGTGTTTGGGAAAACTAGTTTTAGGTCTCTGTTGAACCGTTTTTAATCCTAAACTCATTATTAACTAGACCTTTTCCTATAGTAACTACTGGTTTTTGTTTGTTATCAGTTGTACTAGTGCTAGGTTTTCTAGTGACCTTAACGAATTAAGTACGATCCGATTTAAGAACCTTCTGTTCATCAACTGTTTCCGCGGAGCCTTTTGGCATAACTGGCGGAACCAAATTTTTGGATCCGCCAGATCTGTGGTTGTCTGAAGTTGTTGAAACAGTTTCTTTTTCTTTCACTGTTTGTTTCTTAAAGTCATTTAAGCTTCCTAGTTTCATAAAACCTAGTCCGGTTTTATCATGAGGTAATTTTTGAATTTGCATTATCTCATCTGCTAAGCAAATATTTCTATCAAACTTTTTAAACTTAGAGTTTTGTTTAATAAGATCTTCCTGTGTAGTTTTAAGTGTTTCTAATTCTAGTTTAAGTTCTTGACATGAGACACATGTTTCTTTAACATTTTTACCCTTTTCTGATCGTGTCTCTTTTTCTTTTAACCAATAGACTTCGTTTTCTAAAAGTGTCATTTTGGTTTTTAAGAACTTATTTTTGTTTATGATTTTTAAAGTAATATCACACAGTTTGTTATATTCTATTTCTAAGGTTTCATCATCAATAGAAGAGTATGACGAGTCAGATTGTACCTCTTCTGAGTCATGAGCCATAAGAGCAACTTCGTCGTTCTTAGGCTCGTCGTCATCACCTTCACTGTCACTCCAGGATCCACTAACAAATGCTCTTTGAGACTTGTTCTTTGGAGGCTTTGGACATTCTCCTATTAGATGACCGGAATCCCCGCACCTAAAGCATTTCCTATCTACTTTTCCTTTCCTATCATCACGGTCTTTCCGGAATGATTTCTTTTCTTCATGAGGTTGTCTTACGAACTTTCCTCGTCTCCTAAAGAACTTCTTGAAATCTCTAACGGCCATGGCATACTCTTCGTCTTCGCTATCTGAACTAGACTCTTCATCACTTGATTGTACTCTAGCTTTTAAGGCAATGGACTTCATCTTCTCCTTTTTTCCTTTAACTATTTCTGAGTCTTTTTCCATCACCATTTCGTGAACTTTGAGATTTCCGATGAGCTCGTCAAGTGTCAAGCTTGAAAGATCATTGGATTCTTCAATAGCCGTCACCTTTGCTCTCCACTTCGGATGAAGTGCTCTAAGAAATTTCCTGACAAAGTTCTTACTAGAAAAAGATTCGCCAAGTGCTTTAAGAGAAGTAATTATAGTATTAAACCTAGCAAAAGCACTATCAATGGTCTCATATTCAGAGATAACAAATTGTTCATATTGTTGAACAAGAAGATCAATTTTGTTATCTTTGACTTGTGAGTTCCCTTGATGAGTGATAATCAATGATTGCCAAATATCCTTAGCCGTTTTACACATAAAAACTCTTTCATATTCTTTCTTAGGTAAGGCATTATAAAGCATCATTTTGGCTTCATTATTTTTGGCAATCAACTTCTTTTGCTCATCACTGTGACGAGTAAGAGAAGTACCTTCATCCTGACCACCTAATACATTTGATATAGGTTTATAATCACCTTCTATGATAATATACTATAGATCTATATCCTTTGACTTCACATAAGTTTCAAAGCGATTTTTCCAATATATGAAACAATTTGTTTCAAATAGTGGTGGTCTTTGCATAGATTGCCCTTCTATAAAGTTTTCAAAATCCATTGATCGTTTCAAGTTTTAAAATACAATATATTTTGAAAATCTTGAGTAACGTAGCTCTGATGCCAATTGTGGAAAACTAGAAGGGGGGTTGAATAGTTTTTACCGTTTTAAACTTTTCTTCGCTTTGTGTACTTAACGTGATTTCAAAGTAAACCAAACAATCAAGCAATATATAATTAACAAGTAAGGAAAGAAATGATCAAACCACACAACACGGATGTTTATAGTGGTTCGGCTACAAGGACTCTCTTCCTTGCCCTACTCCACTCCTCGAGCCTCTTAATCGAGAGTTTCTCTTCACTAAGAAACAAGCTCCCTTCTAGGCGGAGAAAACGTTTACACGTCGCTTACTCTTTATCCGGTACTAAGCTAAACACCGGGTTCTTTACAAGGGTACAACCACTCCCGTTGGTTCTTTAACAAGGGTACAACCACTCACGTTGGTTCTTTAACAAGGGTACAACCACTCCCGACACTCTTTGTGTTTTAAGGACTAAAACACTAACCAAACTCTACTGAATAAAAGGTATAACAATGATGTGTGAACACTAACAAATCACACAGTATCTAACTAATAAGACTTGCAACAGTCTGTTGAAGCTTGTATGCTTGATCTTCTTTGCTACAAAAGATAGATCACTAAGAATGAAATGAATGATATGGGTTAGTGATGTATAAATGAATGAATATATAATTTAAGCTATATGAGTGATGATTGTGCCTGAATGATCATCTTGCTATTTATAGGCAAAGCTGATCAACAGGCGGCGGATTTGGCGGATCCAAATTCTGGGATCCACCAGTTATGGTGTTTGGTTCCGCGGGAACCAGACAGCTAAGATATTCCCATATCTTTCCATATCTTGCACAATCTTTCCATATCTTCTAAAGTCAACTCTTTAGCTTGAAGATCTATACAAGATATCACCTAAATCCTCAAGATATCCTAAAGATATCAAAATGAGGTATGCCATGATGTCATGTTTAATATTTCTAATTTAAGAAATAAAAGTAAAACATGTAAATGTAAAATGTGAATCCTAGTGATCATGTAATGTGTAAATGTGTTTTAAAAGACTTGTTACTATAAATGTAAAAGACTTTAACTTATATTTATGCTTTGCTAAAGATAAACCTTATTATTGTCATTAACAAAATAAAGCAAAGATCGTAAAATATAAATAACATTTTTAGGACGATATTTGTATTAACACTTTTTTTAAACTTTGTTTTGTTTTTTGTTTTTGTTTTTTGTTTTTTTTATTTAATTTTGTCTAACAATATCAAATTATTTAAACTGTATATCATCATATCATATCTCATTTAAAACCATCTACTAATGGCACATTTTGTTCATAGCTTAGAAAGAAAATCTGAATAACCGTATCCGATCATCTTTTTCTTTGGTTTTAAACATTTACAGTATAATATTAAATCAACTAGATCCAAGGCCCGCCCCGATTGGGCAGCTAGCTTTAAAATTTTGATTATAAGATAAAATTAATAGTAAAATAAGTATGAACGTGTAGTCACTTCCATGAGACGAAAATGAATAAAATAAACATGTTGACCGGATCTACACACACTCCTTATGTTAGATGTGATACGAAGAAATATACTTAGTCTAGCACGCGGAATTTACTAGCTAGTACTTAGAAGATCTTGTATGTTTTGTATGAATTGAATAAACAAAGAACACAGAATAAATAACTTCCAACGATTCAATATTATTAGCAAATAATACGAGTGATCTTCCTATCACTAGGGTTTACAACCTTGAATCTTTCTAATACGTATATATCTTCTCTGTATCGTATTTGTATTGTCTCTCTTAAACCTTAACCTAGGCAATCCTTTTATAGACTAAGGATTCCTGTACAAGATAACTATCAATCTATTCTTATACGATATACACAATATATTTTCCATAATTATCTACTTTACAATAAATCATAAACCGTCTGAACTTCTATACTCAGCAGTCTTAACTGCTCTTGTCTTCAATACTCTTCAGCAGTCTTAACTTCTTCCTTCAACAGTTCTAACTGTTACCTCCAACAGTCTTAACTGCTTAAGCTTAATTCCTAACAATCCTCCCCTAAACTTATGATTTCCTCCCAATCATTAAGTTTCTTCAAATTAAGCTTCTTCTTCTTAATGCTAAAAATTCTTTCAAATACCCATCAAGCAAATCTCTTAGATCTAGCTGTTACTTCTTGTGCAAGGTTGAATATCTTCGTTACCAGCATATTAGCCATCTCAGACTCTTCATTAGCTTCCAGTTTTGCAAATACCAGCATAGTCAACACACCTGGTCTGAGTGGATAATTCTTTTCAACCAGCATATATATCTCTACTCCATCCTTTGTAGATACTCTGTGTACTCCACATGTACCAAAAAACTTCCAAGAGATATCCTTGACTTGAGCTTGAAATCTCCAAATCGATTCTCCACCATCTGGTTCATACAATCTTTTCAATTGTACCCATAGTTCTTTGTCTTTATCTTCAACTGGATCAATATCTCTGAACTTCTCTTTTACTAAACTCCAAAGTTGATTTAGATCTTCTCTGTCAAATCCTTTAAGCAAATCTTCAAACAACTTATATCTTTCAGAAATATCTCCTAACCTGATAATCTTCCAACCCTTCATTCTACCATCAGTAAACACTTCCCAGTCAATTATTGGATGTTTGACCTGCAAAGGTTTAATGTAAAAATACTCTGGAATAATCACCATCATGCTTTTAATCTTCTCATCAGTTAATCCTTCTTCATCACACTTTTGTTTCTTAGCAACTTCTGATTCTATAGATTATGCTTCCCTCTTCTTACCTGTTTTGACACTTCTTTTTGGAGAATTCAAAATAACATAAGTTTCACAGAATTCTTTTTCAATAATAGCATAAGACTTTCCCTTGAAATCTATCATTGAGTAATTTGCTGAGTTCTTTAAATAATGCTTCATATCCTCAACAAGTTCCCTCTTTGTTGGTAACTTAGTCTTGTAACCTGACTTCTGACTTTCTCTTATTCTATGAATCAGATCATCCCACTTTTTAACTCCATTCTTCTTGAGTATAAATTCCTTAAGCTCCTCTGTCTTCTCATCTTCATTTAACTCTTAATCTCTAAGAACCATAGAAGCTTGTGCTCTTACCATTACATCAGAATCTAGAAAATATTGCAACTGATCATTGAATTCTTCTTCATCTACTTCATTTGATCTTTTCCTTCCCATGAATTCAGCTATATTCCTTATATCATCAGCAGCTAATTTCCTTGCAAATTCTTCATCATGATCCATCTGGGCTTGTTTAGCTTCCTTTTCAGCTTCCTTATCAGCCAAATCTTCTTCTAACATTAGCCTTGCAACCTCTGCATCATGATCAATATGTTCTTTAGTTTTTGGCTTCAACCTTTTAATTCTTTCAAGTTCTTGAACAACAACTACTTCTTCAGATGTCATAGGTTTCTTTCCTTTATTTGCTCTTCTCCTTTCATATTCTTGTTCAGCAGAAGTTTCTTCAGTTGGAACTGCTTGTTGTTCTAACTCAGCAGTTTGAACTGTTACTTGCTCTGTCTCAGCAGTTTGAACTGCTTCTTCATTTGCAACTGCTTCAGCTGAATCTTCATGAATATTACCAGAACCTGAACCTTTATCATAGCCTTTTTCTTGTTCAGAACCTTCTTCATACCTCCCCTGAGATCCTGATCTATCTTCAAATTTCCTTTCTTTACCAAACTTCCTCCCCTGTTTGGAAGAATTTTCATCATCCCCGTCCGAACCATCTGAATCATCATCATTAGAATCATCATCCACGATCACTCTTGCCCTCTTACTCTTGTTCAACTGTTCTTCAAGTTTCTTCACCCTTTTTGTGAGCTTTGTATAAACTTTGGCAAAAGTCTCCCTGTGAGCTTTAAATTCCTCCTTGGTTTGCTTTAGCTCCTTCTCCAAATTGTCAACCTGGGCTACTAACTTGGTACATAAAGCCGTCAATTCAGTTTGTGAAGAACTACCCTCATCACTTCTAGATGTATTACCTGCTATGAGAGGTGAATCTTTGGGCAAGGATTCAGTCACCACCCTAGTTAGACTAGGTTTAGACCTTCTCCTATAAGTGATAGGTGGTTGTTGGGTTGTTTCAAAGTCTTGAGTGGATGTGTGATGTGGATCAGTTGGAACTGCTGAACCTTCACCCAACTCAGTTTGAATCATTTAAGGAAATAATGGAACTGGTTCCCCTTGAAAAAGTTTACTAGCCATAGTCATATTTTGAAAAACCTTTGATTGTAGACTAGGCGTAGGAAAAATTTCAGTTGGTTCTGTAAGTAGGTTTTTCTTTTTATTCAAAATTGTTTGAACAAACCTGGGATACATTAAAAACTTTGTTTTACTATCAACATTTGATGCCATACCCTCAAAAATATATTTTGACCAGTTAAAAACTCTGTTTGTAGACAAGCAAATGAGAGCAATAGCAATATTGCTACTGAATTGTTCCCAAGCAGTCTTTTTATTACTTAAACATAATAGAAGAGTATGTATCAAAAATCTCCATTGGGGTGAAAAACATGCCTTTTGAAAAGTCAATTTATGTTCAGATGTATTATACCCCATTTTTTCAAGTTCTTCCCAAATTTCAGTATTTAGCATAGTGTCGATACCATCTGAGTCATTTAATTTAAGATGTCTCCTAAGTATAGACTCGGTAACAACAAATTTAATCCAATCTTGCCATTCTTAGTAGAAAATGTTAGTTAACAGCCGTGAATAGTAATAATGGTGAGTGAAAAGATAGAAGATGAAAGTAATATTGAGAGTTTATGGAGAGAGTTAGGGTTTCAAGTTGACCGACTTAAAGAATATGGTAACTATTTATTTTAGTATAAGAATATAATAAAATAAAAGTTAAAAATATCTATAAGAGGATCCCTCGAAATCCGTAATTCATCCAGTAAAAATCTCAACAAACCGCCAACGGCTAGTTTTTACTCCAAAATTAATTACCGACACGTCAGTCATAACGGCTAGTTGAACCGTACCAATATTTTGTACTAACCGTCTCAACTGTTGAAAATTTTTATTGAGCCGTCTCAATATTGTGAATTAAGAATTTTAAAATAACATGGCTCATACATAGTTTTTAGCAAACTATCAGCTATCAACGGATTTGATATGTCTTTACCAATAGCCGTTTGCTTTGGACTAGCCAACTCTTCACATTTAGATATGGTGAGCTGATAACCATACAATTTTTGGTAAATTGTCAACCATAAACGGATTTGATTAGTCTTTACCAGAAACCGTTTGCTCTGGACTAGTTGGTTCTTATGTGGATAAGACATGGGGAACCAATTACCATTTGTTGTATGCAAGGATCACATACTAATCTCCAAAACACCATTAAGTCCAAAACATCAAGCATTCATAATTCCTTGGTGTTTACTCTCCAATCCTGCAATTGTTAGTCCAAAAACAAGAATTCCAAATACAAGCACATGACTAACAATGCATATAACAAGAAAAATTAATTTCCTTGTGGAACCCAAGCCAAATCAGACTTAGGCTTTCCTCTAGCATCAACATAATTTATTCTTTTCAAAACAGTCTTAGCACCATTTGGTTGAATTGGTCTCCATACCCAACATGCTGAAGCATTCACTCCACTTCCCATGTTTCCCTTAGCAGTGTTTTTATTCACACCAGTACCAATTACCCTGCTAGCAGTTGGAACTGCTGGCTTGGCAGTTGTTACCTTAGGTTTCCAAACTTGGTTTTTCACCACTGCTTTCTCATAAAAAGTTCTTTTACCAGTTGTATAAGATGGTTTAAAAACATTTATTTGATTTTGAACTGGTGGCCTTGGGTGAATTGGTCTCATAGGTCTGACAGTTGGAACTGTTGGTCTAGCAGTTGGAACTGCTGGTCTAGCAGTTGGAACTGCTCTAGGTCCAGACCTTAAAAGAACTGATCTAGGTATCATCCTATCATTCCTAGGAAAAGATTGAGGTTTTGCAATGCTCAACCTATGATTAGTATATCCAGATACCCATTTATCAAAATAATCTGCAAGATGATCAAAACTACCACAAGAGTAACAAGCTTTCCTATAGCAAACAAAATCCTTTCCTAATTGGTGGGATTTGAGGTCATTCTAATTCCTCTGGTTACCTCTTGGCTTGTTTGTGGTTCTATACATCTCTGCATACCTAACTGTTGGTCTAAAAGGTTTGGCATTTGAACTAGGCCTAACAGTCTCAGGTTTAACCATCTTTGGAACTTTTGGTTCCTCCACATTTGCACTAACAGGCTTAACCACAGCCTGATCATCCTCATCATCAGAAGTCCATTCCTCAATTGTTGGAGCATCTGAGTCCTTAGGTGAGGACCTATCAGAAGACACCTTGTCCTCAGATAGTGATTTATCACTTGCACTTACAAACACAGGTTTATCAACTACATCCTTCTTAGGTTGAGGACCATAGTTAAGTTCAGGTAATTGAAATTCAGGCAGTCCTGTGTGTTCTAAGTCTATACCTTTAGGTGATGGAATTCCTCTATAAGGAGGTGGAACCGACTTATATCCTAGGCCTGACTTAGCTTTATTCTGAATCTGACTCTCAATTATCTTTTTAACACCTTGTGATGTGTATTCAAGTGTATCTACACTCATCTGAATGTTCTCCTTAGCCTTCTTAACCTGTTCTAGCTCATGTTTTAAAACAGTGATTTCATTCTCTCTAAACATTAAGTCTCTCTTAACAATAATCATATCATCAGAAAACTTAGACTCATTGTTTTGATAATGAATAATTTTCTCCTCTAACACAGCTAAAGCTCTCTTATGATTTGCTAAGCTAAAAGCAGTTTCTCTTAATTCTTTCCACTGACTCTCATATTTTGTTTTAAGTGTTTCTAATTCTTTTAAAGCTTCACAAGATTTAGAACATTTTGAAACTTGTACCTCAGAATCAGAAAATGCCATGAGAGCAACCTCTGTAGATGCTTCTGCTTCCTCCTCTGCAATATAGCTCCAGTCAAATCCTAAGCCATCAATAGCAACCATGGCTTTTGAGCTTGAATCAGTAACCTCCACAACTCTTGACTTGTTTCCATATGCTCTACTCTTTCCATCTTGTTGACTTGGCAATCTGCACTCCCTTGAGTAATGACCTTTCTTGTGGCAATTGTAGCACTCAATCTTGGATTTGTCATACCCTGCAACATCATTACTGTTTATGACAATCTTCTTGCCAGTCTTCAGCAAGTATCTTCTAGCTCTCAAACTGAGAAGAGAGAGCTGCCACTTAATATCCATCTCTTCAATATCATCTTCATCAATCTCTTGAAGATCTGAATGAGTCAACATACTTCCATTGTGCTGAGTAGTCAGAAAAGCACAATAAACATCATCATTCAAAAGTCCACTAGTACTGCTTGAGGTGCTAGCAGTACCAAGATTTGCACTAGCAGTTCCAACTGCTCCAGCAACTTGCACTTCATCATCTGGATTTGAGGAACTGGGAGTTGATACAAAGGCCAAATTCCCTGAGCTTGAGCTTGAACTTCATCCAGCAGACTTCTTAATCTCATGTTCAATTATCTTGAAGTTGCTATATAGATCCATTAAGCTCATGGAATCTATATTAGGCTTTTTTTTCCAGACTACCACATGCATAGCCCATTCAGAAGGTAGACTTCTCAGAAACTTTGAGTTGAGATCTTCCTGAGGCATCTCAATCCCTAAAACAGCCAGTTGACTCACCAACTTTTGAAGCCTATTGAACATATGATCCAACGACTCATTACTTGTTGCAGTAAAGTTCTCCAACTGATGCTTGAGAAGAGTCTTCTGAGTTTTCTTGGTGGCTTCATTCCCACCATATCTTGCAACAATAGCTTCGAAAAGAGATTTAGCACACTTGAATTTACTAAAATTCAGAAACTGATCATTGGGAATAGTCATCAGAAGCAAACTCCTAGCCTTGATATCATTCTTGTATCTTGCCTTCTCTTCATTAGTAGTCGGCTTTGTCTGCACTGTAGTCTCAGATTTACCTTCAACAATAGTTGTTGTTACAACAGGGGTAAACGAGTTTCCATCTTCAATGATCGCCCATAGTGCATAGTCTTGCACTTGGAAAAACTGCTCAATTCGAAGTCTCCACATGTCGAACTCATTAGGTTTAAGCATAGGAAGCTTAGCAGCAATGTTAGTTGTGGATGGTGTTGTTTCCATGTCCATCTTTGTTCTTCTCGGATCTTCTAAATCTATGTATCAGCAACCTGGCTCTGATACCACTTGACCGGATCTACACACACTCCTTGTGTTAGATGTGATACGAAGAATTATACTTAGTCTAGCACGCGGAATTTACTAGCTAGTACTTAGAAGATCTTGTATGTTTTGTATGAATTGAATAAACAAAGAACACAGAATAAATAACTTCCAACGATTCAATATTATTAGCAAATAATACGAGTGATCTTCCTATCACTAGGGTTTACAACCTTGAATCTTTCTAATACGTATATATCTTCTCTGTATCGTATTTGTATTGTCTCTCTTAAACCTTAACCTAGGCAATCCTTTTATAGACTAAGGATTCCTGTACAAGATAACTATCAATCTATTCTTATACGATATACACAATATATTTTCCATAATTATCTACTTTACAATAAATCATAAACCGTCTGAACTTCTATACTCAGCAGTCTTAACTGCTCTTGTCTTCAATACTCTTCAGTAGTCTTAACTTCTTCCTTCAACAGTTCTAACTGTTAACTCCAACAGTCTTAACTGCTTAAGCTTAATTCCTAACATAAACATGCCATTATAAAGAAAATACTAACGTTAAACAAAACCTAACGTTCAAAATAACCGAATTACATATAGTTTATAATCTATGAAGAACTTCTCTATATACAAAGCTATGTTACTCCGAGTATTTATTTTCAATATCATGACAAATAAATCTTGCAAACAGAGAAGTTTAGGCACTATCATCAAGGAATGAGCATTTGGATTCCAATAGAAACACTCATGACCAGTAGACGAATCAAAGATGAAATAATATGCCTACCAAGTATGCTGGTTCAAAACACTTACCATGACTCCTAACCTTTGTTGGCCTAAGCTGAAATATATCTTGTTAGTATGATATTTCCAAAAAGTCTTTTAAAGACTGATGTGTATAGCCATTGTTTGGAGCAAAAGTTATGCCAAACTTTAAATCATGTGTGATCTTATTTTCCGGCACCCAAACAAAATTAGTCAAAATGGTACTCAGTTATAAACTACAAAGCTATTATTGATTCAAGAACTTGATTACCAGCACTTCACATTCAGTCATTTACGCTCACTTTTTTATTTTTTATAAGAGTAAACTACATAAATGGTCACTATGGTTTGTCCATTTTTTCACATTTAGTCACTGAACTTTTTTTTTGACATACATGGTAACTGAAGTTTCAAATCGTTACAGATTCAGTCAACCTCAGTGACCATTTATGTAACGAATTGAAACCTTAGTGACTGGATCTTTAACGATTTGAAACTTCAGTAACCATTTATGTCAAAAAAAAAGTTCAGTGACTAAATGTGAAAAAATGGACAAACCATAGTTACCATTTATGTAATTTACTCTTTTTATAATGAATAAATATAAACAGATTAGGAGTACAATAATATAAAACAATAAATCTAATATACATTGTTGATAAGCAGTAATGCAACCATCATAATGAAATGCAAAAGCAATAACGACTAAATTAATGTTCCAAAATAATTAACCCATCATCAGTGTTGCAGCAACTTTGAACATGAAGTGTAGTCTTTCTTTATATTTATCATTAGCATAATTTGTTAATATAAACCAACTATTATAGTTAAGAGTCAGATAGCCCTTAATCACCCTATCTACTTCCAATATATTTGCATGTAACACTTATATAAGTGTTTTCAAGATCACTATACCCTCCCAAGCCACAACAGAAATAAAAAGTATGAACATGGTCTATGTTAATATCGCAAATTCGTCACATATAAAATATATAGTCACACAATAAAAAGGAAAAAAAGAAGGGTGAAATGAGAAGATACATAGATATACATACCCTGATACTCATCATCTTATCAGCAAACTTAGAGTCGAACTGGAAAACGTCAGTTTCAGAAACAATTTTGTAGCCTTGCACCTTTGTGACAATCTTATATGCAGCACATAATAGGGAATGGGAATACACTTTATAAAACATAATGACATGTGGACTGAAAAAGATTTATGTTTATATTCTTACTGTAACACCCCGACCCGACAAGGGTAGAGATGTCACAATGATGGTTTCATATCAGAACAAATACAAGCATATGACATAAATAATACAATTGAATTTCAATTGTTACAATGGAAAATCTAAAGATACAAGGTTACAAATGAAAGATACAAAAATTTCTAAGTCTGAATAATGAATCCCTTCTAGTCATCTCTAGTCCAAAGTAGCTAGTAAGGTCTTCTAAGTCCAAGGTACTCTCCACTCATACCCAGCTTCCAAACTAAAACCTGCCGCGGGAAAAGAAACGCGGCTGAGCTTAAAAAGCCCAGTGAACAGATATAACGGTAACAAAGCAGTAATACAGAATAATGGACAGTAAATGAAGTGCGAATCAGTCAGAGTTAAGGTATAAGTAATTGCTAACAGTAATGAAAAGTACAAGTGTAATAGGTGCAGGAAAACAGTAATCCACTACGAGCCCAGTATCAGTAATCAGTAACAGTAATCAGTATAATCATGTAGAGGGGAGACCTCTCAGTAATCAGTAAATATGAGGGGAGTCCTCAATCAGTAAGTGGAGTAGCTAGCTCCCAGAGTGTGAAAGACGTGTATCGCACACACCATCAGTCACCAGTAATACAGTAATCAGTAATCAGTAACAGTAACAGTTCTAGGATGCATCCATACGCCCCTGGTGGCCATAAACCTCCCAACACACCAAATAAAATACAGAAAAGGGACGGAACAGGTCATCACTCTCCTGCCCTAGAGTCATGCCATCGGTGCATTAATGACATGGTCATGAAACCCTCATGACTAGTTATGGCTCATAGTATCAAACTGTGGGTCAGTGGTCAAGTATCAGTATTCAGTATTCAGTTTAGTTTCATAGGTCAATATCCATTTCAGTATATCAGAAAGTTCATATCAGATGGTTCAGTAACAGAAGGGTCGATATCAGTAGGTTCAGTATAAGAAAGGTTCAGTATCAGTAGGTCAATGTCAAAGGTTCACAGAAACAAAGAACATGGCAGTGAATCAGAAATCAGAAATGATACGAAGGCACCTTACTAAAGAAGGGCAGAATATCTGTACCTTAGACCGCAAGTGCAAACACAACAGAAAACATAAGGACTGGAAGCAACTCCTCCTTCAGCGGATCTACACGAATTAATGATGGTCTTAATATTTAAGAACTATCCCATAATTTATTACTGATTCATCACTTTGCCGAGCGGATTAACATTTTAGGGTTTTCTTTCTATTTTGAAACTTCTCATTTTTAGAACTTTCCATGTTTAGTACTTTCCATATTTAGGTGAATATCCAATTTAAGTAATTTTGACACTTTAGGGTTATAATTGATAATTTTAAATAAATTTGAAGGTTTACTATCACTAGTATCATAATTTTTGGTTTAAGTAAAATGTTCAAACCAGTGTACAAAATCAGGTTCACATGCTCATAATAACTAATTCGAACTCTCTTTACTGCTATCGACACACACATATATAGCATTTTATGTTTTCTATTATTCCGAGATCACATGCTGTTTACTAGGCCTTAAAAAAATGACCAAGCACCAGTTTTAATGAACTTTTATAACTGATTCATACTAACTTAAACCCCACATATCGACCCACTCTTCTTTGTTTGAAACTCCTTTTTACTCAACACCCTTAACACAACCAATACCCTGTTCCCAGCTTTTCGACACACCCCAAAACCGCCACCCCACAAGCACTCGACATGTGTGATAAACCCTTGTTTTCCCACGCAACTTGACACCCTTTTTGCCAGCCATGACACACGACAAACACACATGAAATTACGATATATACTCGACACCAACACCTGCGACCACAGTTTAAACGAGACCACCACATGTTTTATCGAGACAAAATCATGCCATAGCGAAGCCATGACCACCACGCACATACTTACACACCCAAAATGCTAACCTTTCCTTAAACAGCCCATGCGTGCGACACAACCCAACTCTCCTGGTCGACACCGGGGGAAGATAACCAGACTCGAATGAAAACAGAAACAAAATAAAAACAAGTCCTTATCTATGATTTCTTGTGAGGTCTTATTCATATATGCATACTTAGAACCTATTTACTCAAGTAGCATGAAGATTAACGTGTTATCTCGTATAGTAGCTTATTCACGTTAGACTTTAGTTCATGATTTATTCTTTTATACATTAGTCGTACACCAGCTTTGTGACAGAAGAGAAATGGCTGTGCATACCTTGAACAGAATAACGAGGCAAGGCCATAAAGAACAGGAACTTAGACGACTAAAACCCACAGCAACAAACCCTTATACCCACTAATGTCCACCACAACACCAATAGCAGCAACCTCTTGGTTTGAGATTTCTTGACATTCAAGGACGTTGCAGTAGGACCTCCTTGGTTAGAGAATATACACTGAATATGAGAGAATGAGTGATGACAGAATACGGGTGTGTTTTGTTTCTGTTTCTTTTTGTTTTGTGTCGAATCAAAGAGGGAATAAAGAGGCCATATATTATACGGAGTAGCTAGAAAGTAGATAGCATTGAGTATTGTGTTATAAAATGAGGGTGTCATGGAGAGGAAATCATGGAGAGGACATAAAGTATCTTCCACTTATATAAAATATACATCTTTTATTTGTTCTTATCTATAAAGCGTGTACATAGGGAGGGGAGAATGAACCAGATTTTTAGGGGTGGAGTAGGTGGAGTGGGCACTTAAATTTGGTAAGGTGATAATTGCAAAATAAATGGTGATAATGCTTGATTGAGGAGATATAGCCTAAAATGGAGGATTCTTTTATTTCATTACGTGAATAAATTATGCACACATTTGTTATGTGGGAAAACTTTGCAATTTACTGATTTACTCTGCTATGGACCTGTGATTGCAACTCATGAAATTTTCATGACGGTATATATATAGATATCTTTCGAATTGAACAAGCGTCAGTACTGAGGTGATGATCACATTTTATATGATTGTTACATAGAAGGACCTAAATTAAGTAATGTGGTAGACCTTATTATAGTAAGCAATAAGTGGGTTAATTATTGAAAGAAATTCCTTGATTTGTACACAAAGTATAATATTATCATTTTGAGTTAGGTTATATGTTCATATCGTATGGTTTCGAGTCATAACACGATATATAACTCAAGTTTTAATTTATAGCGTATTTTATAAGTTCTTAAAATTTTAAATTTAGAGGGTATTTTGGTCATCTTGCATGTTTTTAAATTTTAGGTATTACACTTACGTACGTCATGGTGTATTTGTATTAGCGGTATTTTCCCATGGCTGATTCTTGCTTTTAATTTTGAGAACCTGATGACAATGCAACTCCGACTGCTGTCACCTGCAATTAACCAAAAAAAAAAAATTTTTTTTGATAGCCTGATAGGTGACTCCTAATAGGAAGGAATTTGTAATTCCTAATTGCATCGATAGCCTGATAGGTGACTCCCTATAAATTATCGCAATTACAAAAGTACTAATTGCCTCTCTTTAGCTTACAAAAAAAGCACATACGAATGAATATTCAAAGTTCCGTTGCATCTTTTCATTAACTAATTTACAAAGTATCTCTCACCCTTAAATGATCTTAGTCATATGATCATTTTCAAAGCGTAATGATAAACACCATCTTTTAGGATAAGTTCATTGCACCCACTCCTAACCTATTACTTATATTATAGATAATTTAACCCCTGTATAATCATATAATCTAAATAAGTCACTATGTCCAAACACTATGTACACAAACAAACACTTTCAATTTGTAACACCAAATACATCCTTAAAATATACATAATCACATGCACTGCAAAACAGGTCATAATATTTCACAACTCCAATTTCAAAAACATTCTGAAATGCACTTTCAATATACCATGTAGCCCGACGCTTTATAGAATATTTGTTCTAGTAGACTTTCAAAAGACCCTATTTAGAAGGTGTTTGGAATTTTAATAATAAGCAGGTGTGCTTATCATTTTTTAAGTAACTTTCTCCTAAAATCAGACAATCTTATGAAATGTTATTTATCGGTTTTCAAGAAGCTCAATTTGTCTACAACTAAAGCAAACGTTACTATAGTTAGAAAAAAGGTATAACACTTGACAGATAGAGCATCTTTAAGGGCTGTAATACCATACCTTGGCGTGCCCATAAGGATTCATCGCCTTCAGTTCAAAGTCCTCAACACATGTAATTTTCTTAGGTTGCCCATAGACGGTACCAGAAGATGAGAAAACCAACTGCACACCAAAATTCAAATGTAAGTATGGGGAAACAGGGTATCTAAATCTTCACGCAACAGCTTTCTTTTATTGTCGAATTTATTCGTAAGGGCTCAAAATTCACTTAAATGATACTTAATATGGACATGCTTACTACAATATGTTTGGGTGTCCATCTTTGTTTTTGAAGGGTAATAGATCATGTGAAAAGTTGTCGTTTATATGCTCAAATAGGACCCGCGAAAACTTCTAATCCCAACTTTTTCTTAATTTGCTAAAAATGAACCCATGAAAAAGTTAACCTGGAAGTGAAGGTAATTGATAGTATCAGGCGCCCCCAAGCTATTGTAATGCGTTCTTTTTCAGATTATTCACTTTCTCTGCATCCCGAATAACCTGAAGTATAGAGCATTATTTAGTTATAAACATGGTCTTTTTCAGATTTAATCGCCCAACGTTTTTACCAGCAGAAAAACTACATGAGTCATACCATGACAACGGATGAATTTTTGTCTAAAATTATGACAAATTAAGCGAATCAAAATTTAATGCAAGGAGTTGTACCTGATGTTATGTTGGCTCAGTTTCGAGGTTTGTTTCAGTCTACATCAGGAGTGGCGAAAACTTAATTTCCGTGCTCTATACACCTAAACATCTCCTTGTGTTTTTACGTATTTCAGTCCATCTGCACAGCCTTAACTGAAAAAATATATTCATCAAACACATGTTGTGCATAAAATATATTCTCAATTCCTATCAAGTAAAACTTACAATTTGGTCACATTTATCAAGCACAAAAGCAATTCAATGGTTGGTAACAAAAAATTCCACTAATACCTATAAATATAAATCTGAAATTGAAAATTAAAAATAATATCAACACACTAAAAATTTCATCAATGAAATTAACTCGCTTAGTCAATTGTTTAGGAAACTTTGAATATGAAATCAAAGTTTAATAGTTGATTTATAATTTTGGGAAATAGGATTTTTATGATTGGTATATAAAATTAATGTATTTTGAATATTAACAATAACTGAGTATGATTAAAAACAAAAAAAACATACCTTTGATAAAAAAAAAAAAAAAAAAAAAAAACCTTTGAAAAAAAAAAAACTAATTATCAATTTAATCCATTCTGATTATGACAAAATTTAATAAAATGAACAATTTAATCCATTGTATCAATACCTGATTATAGACCGCAAAACTGAGACAACCATCGTATATGAAACCAAATGCCTTGACTTTGAGGTTTAATGGATTAACAGGATCTGCTGTAAAACACATATGATATTTGATTTTTTTCATCTTTTGTTTTTGGTTGTTTATTAATCGATTTCTGACAATCCTTAATAATTAGTTATAGGAGGGTTTATGATTTTTAAGATTTATGTTATATGGAAATGATTTTGTTTTTAAATTTTCTGGTGAGGGTTTAAGGGAGAGGATTAAAGAGAGTTTTATTGTGTGTGTGTGTTTTGTGGATGTTGGGATTCCTATGTTCCGTCCAAAAATGTTAGAAAAAAAAGGGGACGATCAAGATCAAAATAATTTTCACGTGGCAATTGATTAAATATTTTGAAAGAAGAAACAATAGGACAAGCGTAGGAGGTCTTATATAGGAGGTAGATTGGCAACCCCACACTCTCTCACTTTTTTATCCTATTGATAATATCATCTCCATCTTCATACCTCATTAATTAAAATGTCAAAACAAATGCAAAAAGCTTATATCAAATACATATGTTTCTTCGAATTTGGTTTTTTATAGATCCACCATCACATACTATGGGTCCCATTAATTTGCTTTGTATCCTACCATCAAATTATCAAATCTTTTCATTTCCTTTTATTGTTCCCTTAACACGCTTAGAGTTAACTAGAAAGTTAATCTATTTGTGTTTATGACTAATACAATGTAATGATTCTTTCTATCGGTTAATGAAACGTAAATGTAAAAACACAAAGTATTTTTCAACGTTTAAATTCTTATTAGAAATGAATCAAAGAATCTATTACCCAAGTGTTTTACGGAATAAACACTTGGGATCGAATAGACAAGGTATGGTGTCTCCTATCTAAACTCAAGCTATGCTTAAGTGGTAACAATTCGACCCACTGAGCTATCTCAGGGATACGTTACTCTTTGTAGGAGCGAAGTTGTTTTGCAAAAGTCTAAGGCTTTCAATGTACAAAACACACACAACTTCTCTCCTTCTGAACCTATTTATACACAAGTATAAAAGAGTAAAAGTGATTAAAATACTACAACTTGTTGAAGCAAGCGTGTCTGACAATTACAACAATAATTTTCATTTCCAAGAACCAATGGGAATGGACTATAAAGTCTTTAGGAGTGGTTGGTCTGACACTCCACGACTTTTAGCCATTTTAGGGAAGGTTTCTTCCTGACAAGATAAGATATGATCTTATCTTAAACTTTTCCCAGATCTTCACGCCTTTCTTTCAGGCATTGAGTTCTTCAGTCTTTAATCACTTAATGTTGTTGAGGAGACTGGGGTTCAATGAGTTCTTGTCCAACATTCACTGAACCATCATCTTCTTCTTTGGCTTAAGTCCTACTCAGGGAGTACCGCCTTCCTGAGTAGTGAATCCTTCTTCTTGAATTCGCCTTAAGCATCCTGAAGATGACTCACTGAGTGACTGTTCACTCAGTGACTTGAATTGTTCTCGGTTTAATAACACTTAGTTAATTTGTGTCCAAATCCTGTTTTAAGGACTCTTGGGTACTGACGGACCCAACAATCTCCCCCTATTTGGATATAAATTATTCCTAAGTGTTTTTGATCAGTTATGAGTGAGCTAATGACTTCTGCTCATACTGAATGTACTAGAAAGTAAATAAGGACAATGAAATAATAAAAACATCATCTTATTAATATTATTACAAGTCCTAACAAAACTATACATAGTACTGGGATAGTGGTGTTGGCGGATTCAGTCAAAGTTATACCCTAAGGCTTCAAGCTTTGGCTTCTTGGACTCAAGCTCATGCTAATCAGGATGCTCTTGAATCTTTGTTCTCAGGTCTTGGTAGAACCTCACATTTTCAGGACTCTTGATCGGGGAGGCCATCATGAGGTAACCCAGCATTGTTCTAATTCCAGCTTTATCAATATCACTCCATCTTTGAAATGCTGGGTCGCCAAAAGCATCAGTGAAGAACAAACCTCTTTCAGGTTGTTCGATGACCACGTTGTTCCTGAATTGAACACCTTCAGGGAGGGTTCTGTCGCATTCAAGACCAGGGAACTTGATCTCAGGCTTAGCTTCAATCTTCTTTCTCTTTCTTGAGGAAGACTGAGAGGGTACAGGTGGTTGTTGGGCTGAAACAGGGAGAAGTGAAGAAATGCCAAGTTCCTGAGGAATTTCTGCCAATTTTTCATACCTTAGACTGAGGGACTTCAACAGACCAGGGACCACAACATTTGACTTTTTCGCTATTATTGGACCCAATTCATCCAATTCAGTGATCCCGAAGTCAACGAATCTAAAGGGGTCATGAACCTCAAAGATTCTCTTGTCAGCACTTCTGTAGACAGTAACAACTGCAGGTTTGGTGTTTCGATGAATCTTGACATCAGTGATTGGTTCTGGCTTTAACCTGTTTGTCATGACCCATTGATATCTCCCAATCCTGTTCTGCCTAATCTCCTCAGTCCTTTTCAACTTTTCTTCCCTCTTCTTCCTGAGAGCAATCATCTCAGCAGTCTGAGCTTTCACAAAGGTCTGACCACCCTCCCTTCCAGCAAGTTCCTTGGGCACAAGACCAATCTTCTCAGCCTCTTCTCTTACAACCTGAACTAGAGCAGACTTGTTCAGTCTCTCTTCCTCAGCAGCTTTCTTTAATGCCTCCTCTTTCTCTATGTGAGCTTGAATTTCTTCTTGAGTGAGAAGTTGCATTACCCCATTGACCTCATAAGGGACCTTGACAGGCTCATCAGGGTCTTGCCTTCTTTCCTTGGAAGCAGGCACCAAGATTGTAGGTTCAGGCTCAGTGGTTGTGAGGATGCCTTTGCCTTTGTCCTGGTGTGATGAAGATGGGGTTTCTTCAGGATTCTCCCCCTCAGTGTGTGAAGGAGGTTGTTCTTCTTCAGTGACTTTTACTTTCTCCCCCTCAACTGTTGCTTGACCCATAGTGAGAGCAAGAGTTGGTGCGCTCACTGAAGTTGAGGGAGCCTATAACAACCCGTAATTTTTCAGACCATTATTTTAATCGTTCATATATTTATTTTTGATAAATATTACAAATTAAATATCTTCTGACATTTACTGATGTTTAAAAATTGAAAAACGAGAGGTTATTTCATTTTTCCTGAAAAATGACTTTTAAAGCGTAACGGCACTAGACCGGGCATGGTCTACATTAAATTAACATATTACGGCTCTATTAGATCTATTTTATGTGTCACGACATTTTATTTTACAAGTCTCACGATAAACGCGCATAAAGTGCATTTTAGGTCACGCGTGCACGGTTTTAGCACCAAAAGACCAAGTAAATGACCAGGACTCACACCACTACTCATTTATAAGAGTAAACTACATAAATCGTCCCTTGTGGCATATCAAAACCGATTGCACCCTTTTAAATTCAAAACCATGTGCTTACTAAACTACAAAGGTGACATAAGTGATGCGTGGTTTTGCGACCTTACAACAGGTTTTACCTCTCGAGGGATCTCGAGAAGCTTGCAATCCCCACCAGGCAGTGTACCTGACCGATGTAGTATAGTGAAGTGGCAAGTACCGGGGGATTGATCGTTCAACTCAAAGAATAGTGTTCGTTAGGATTGAAATTTATCTACTAGGTCTAGAGGTGAGGGATGATTCTTTTTGTATTTTTATATTTTATGGAAAGCAAGTAAAAATCCCGGTTTTGGAAGGAGAGGCGGAATTAGTTGCTAATCAACTAACCCAAAAACTACTACTTAAACTAATGTGAAGGAAAGTAAACTAGGGTTCTACAAGGGAAGTGAAGCATGTCTACCTATGATATATCACTCCTTGCTAGCTATCCAATTCTACCTATTGAATTGTCACACCTTGTTTTAATTGACGGGTTGTATTCCTTAATACCATTCGTGGGGGTGTGTACGAACTTCCCCAACTCTATAAGCTCCTACTTCACACCTATGTCGAGCCGGCTAAGAAGCTCCTAACATGGGATCACTAGAATTCGCTCATGCATTAAATACAACCATATAACCTTAGTACACCTTGGTTCATGTTTCTTAAGATGTTCAAGCAAGTTACCGTATAGGAGGTTAGCCAGTTTTCTTAAGCCTAACATCGATATCAGCCAATCAAACAAGAGACAATAGGAAACAAGAATGATAAGCTAAACCAATTAGATCTATTGTATTTGTTATACCTTAATTGATGATGATAGACACAAGCATCAACAAGAACACAATAAGATCTAATTGATTATATGCAAGTTTCACACAATCATAAGTAGACACAAGGTGATTTAGCCAAGCATAATTAATGAAGAGCAATCAACAATAATCATAATTGAAGACATAACATAAGATTGAATCGATAAACAAACCTTTACAAGCTGTTTATGGCATGATTTGGACCCTCTAAGTTGCTGGAAAAACACCTACCTTAACCCTAGAATCGGACTTACGGTTTGGGGCTTACAAAAAGTGAAGTTATGATGTTGTATTTATAGGCAATATTTCTGTCGGCAAGGCTTGACGGCGTCAGCTCGTACAAGTGACGGCGTCAATTTCCCATTTTCACCAAATTGTAGATCTTTTCGTCCTCTTCGCGTGGCCTTTTGAATCACCCAAATCCGAGTTCGTATGAAGATTTTATGGCCAAAACAGTGACAGCTACTCCGCGCGTAATTTGTGATTGTCTTGATCAACATGTGACGGTTTTACTAGGGTTTCTTCTTGTGCAAGTTGTCATTCTGACATCGTCACTCAATGGCTTCTGACGTCGTCAGGTTGAGTCATGACGCCGTCACTTCGCCGCGGTTAGGGTTTCTTGATGGCCTTCTTGACGCCGTCCCCCTTTAATCTTCCAAAATCCTCTCTGGCGCGTCAAGGGTTGACGGCGTCACAATGGTGCTTGACGCCGTCACAGGTACTTTTCTAGCCGATTTTGAGACTTTGTCGTTTTCTTCACTTTTATGCTCCAAAAACGTCCAAAATGCTTCCTTTTCCAGATTTCTTCTCCAAAGTACCTAAAATGAAAAAAAGAACGATTTAGGGCAATATTTGATCAAATAAATACGATTTAGGGCTTAAATGACCCCCTAAAAGCAGTACACTTTTCGCTTCATCAAATACCCTTACACTTGAGATTTGCTTGTCCTCAAGCAAATGCGCTTTTATTCTAATCAAAATACAAGTTAGGGGTCATTTAACGCTAATATAAAAGTAATTACAACGAATAGTCGTTCCACTTTAATCATAATAAGCACGGAGATTACAAACTAGCACCTCACAAGTAGTGTTTAGATACTCACATCTCTCAGGTGTCATAAAAGTAGATCTCATAAATGAAAACGGATAATATCTCTCACTACCTGTCATAGCAAATAGATTACCATAGGCTTGGGAAAGGATCAAAAACCTTCTCCACTAGGCGTAAGCACCTAAGATAAACTATCAAAGAGGGCTTTTAAACGGGTTATAACGTTAGGTGTAGGGATATGATAAACACGGTTTTGTTGGATAAGGGATATTTTACTGGTGGCGAGTTAAAGATCTCGATTAATTACATGTACAAAATGGCGTTGCTAAGCCAAGACTAGACTCGACTTTAAGCTAAAAACAAAATAACAAAAACATAAAATAAACATAAAATGAAACGGGATGGTAGTCCGTATGTTTTTTCTACTTTTCTTTTTCTCATTTTTTTTTTTTGTATTTTTCTTTATTTATTTTTTTTTTTTTGATTTTTTTTTTCATACAATCTTGCCCTACTATCCAAAATAATACATCATAGGGGCGTTGCATTCCCCTTACACTTGAACTTTTACATAACTTTACAATTAACTATTCTAATGACTCGAATTAAGATAATCGAAACACTTGGAGTACTTTTAAAATATTTAGCACATATGGGGGTAATAATGTTGTTCTTCCCCATCACTCCATTACACTAGTACTTTACCCATGAGTCCCAATCGTCCCAAAACAATATGTACAAGGATATGACTCGACTTAGCAACCATGTAATTGATGCGTGGTTTTGCAACCTTACAACAGGTTTTACCTCTTGAGGGATCTCAAGAGGCTTACAACCCCACCAGGCAGTGTACCTGACCGATGTAGTATAGTGTAGTGGTAAGTACGGGGGATTGATCGTTCTCCACAGGGAATAGTGTTCGTTAGGTATGAAAGACTACTCTAATAGGTCTAAGGGTTGAGGAAGATTCTTTTTTTTTATGTTTTTATATTTTTATGAAAGCAAGTAAAATCTCGGGTTTGAAAGAGTGGGCGGAATTAGTTGCTAGTCAACTAACCCAAATTACTACGAATGCAAATAAAATAAATAACTGAAAATAAAAAGTTGGTGAAAACTTATGTGTAGAGAAATGTGTTTACTTAGATTTCCTTACTCCCTAACTATCTTTTACCGGTTGATTAGTGTGTATTAGTTGCGTGGATGACGGGTGTATTCCTTAATACCAATCGTGGGGTGGCGTACGTACTTCCCCAACTCTACAAGCTCCTACTTCACTCCTATGTCGAGCCGGCTAGGAAGCTCCTAACATGGGATCACTAGAATTCGCTTGTGCATTAAATACAACCATAAAAACCTTTAGTACGCATTTGGTTCATGTTTCTTAAGACGTTCAAGCAAGTTACCGAATAGGAAGTTAGCCAGTTTTCTTAAGCCTAACATAGATAAACAATCATCCAATACAACTAATAACACACTAATAACCAATAATCAATAGCTAGGTTTCATTAGATCTAAGCAAACACAAGATAAATCTAGCCTAACATATTAATCAAAAGACAAGAACAAGATAGAATCAAACAACACATAGACATATTGAATGATTAATTGATAACTTATCTTCAATGTAACATGGAAGATCTCAAGGCAAAAAGCCTTGAAAAAGATGCTAAAATCGTCTTAGGGTTTTCTCCCAAAAATTCCACACTAAGTTCCACACTTATGACAAAGAATTGCAAAACTATATATAGATTTTTACATCTGACGGCGTCACGTTATGGAGTGTGACGCCGTCACCTCGCCGCTTTTAGGGTTCTCGGGTGACCTTCTTGACGCCGTCCCTCTTTAGCTCTCCAAAATCCGTTCTGGCTTATCAAGGCTTGACGCCGTCAGACCTTGAACGTGACGCCGTCCCTCTTTGAATTAAGCCGTGACGCCCTTGATCAGGATAAAGCGTGACACCGTCAGAATTCACATGCAATTTTCACTGGCTTATCATGAGTAAATTTCACATCCACCTTTTCTTGCCAAGCCATGACGCCGTCTGGAGTAAATCCTGACGCCGTCAAAGGTAACTTTCAGCCGATTTTTGAGACTTTGTTGTTTTCTTCACTTTTATGCTCCAAAAACGTCCAAAATGCCTCCTTTTCCAGATTTCTCCTCAAAAGTACCTAAAATGACAAAAAGGAATGATTTAGGGCAATATTTGATTAAATAAATACGATTTAGGTCTTAAATGACCCCTTAAAAGTGGTACACTTTTCGCTTCATCAAATACCCTTACACTTGAGATTTGCTTGTCCTCAAGCAAATGCGCTTTTATTCTAATCAAAATACAAGTTAGGGGTCATTTAATACTAACATAAAAGTAATTACAACAAATAATCGTTCCACTTTAATCATAATAAGCACGGAGATTATAAACTAGCACCTCACAAGTAGTGTTTAGATACTCACATCTCTCAAGTGTCATCAAAATAAATCTCATAAATGGAAATGGATAATATCTCTCACTACCTGTCATAGCAAATAGATTACCATAGGCTTGGGAAAGGATCGAAAACCTCCTCCACTAGGCGTAAGCACCTAAGATAAACTATCAAAGAGGGCTTTTAAATGGGTTATAACGTTAGGTGTAGGGAAAAGGAAAACACGGTTTTGTTGGATAAAGGATATTTTACTGGTGGCGAGTTAAAGATCTTGATCGATTACATGTACTATACAATGTTGCTAAGCCAAGACTCGACTCAATCTTAAGCTAATGAAAGAAAATAACAAAAACATAAAATAAACATAAAATAAAACGGGATGGTAGTCCGTATGTTTTTTCTATTTTTCTTTTTCTCATTTTTTTTTTCTTGATTTTTTCGATTTTTTTTTTTTTTTTTTTTTTTTTTTTTTTTTTTTTTTTTTTGCATACACTTTTGCCCTACCATCCAAAATAATACATCATAGGGGCGTTGCATCCCCCTTACACTTAAACTTTTACATAACTTTACAAATAACTATTCTAATGACTCGAATTAAGATAATCGAAAAAGTTGGAGTACTTTTAAAATATTTAGCACATATGGGGGTAATGAATGATGTTCTTCCCCATTACTCCATTACACTAGTACTTTACCCATGAGTCCCAATCGTCCCAAAACAATATGTACAAGGATATGACTCGACTTAGCAACCATGTAATCAACTAGATAATTAACTTGGGGTTTAAACAAATGTTGTCACAATAATGCACTAAAATTGAGTGCATACAAGGTAGGCTAAGGCGATTTGGGTGTACATTTTAGTGGGGTGTAACAAATTCTTCCTTTAAGTAAAATGCTTAAAGGTCGAAACGAAAAGATAGGCTCTGAGGGGTGTACTAGGGGTATCGTGTACTAAAAATGAGTACAACGCAAAGGGTGTGGGAGAATTACTTGACTAATGTAGCCAATGTAATTATAACAAAAACACAGGTGTAAAACAATGGGTTAATCCTAATGCCTCTTATCATGTAGTAAATCTAACTACACGAATGTAGTCTCACTTGTGGCCTTGGAATGGTCCTAACGCAAGTTCTAGAATCTAAGTGCTACCGGTACACACATCATAGCATAAATGCTTTTCCTACCAATTCTAGGGGCGAACCTCACATATTTGGGGGTGGAAAATTTTTTAGTGGTACGGTTTTTGTGCTAGTCATATAACTCCTATCCGTGAGACGCTCATTAAGATCAAAGTTTCACTCCTATATGTTGTAAAAATTTTAAATTTGGCACTAAAATTGCCCTAACAGGTATTTCTCTCAGTTTTATTACACATCTACTATCAAACAACAAAAATCAAGCGTAATTGTATTCTCTAAAATCGTACTTTTACCCCCCCTTACACTTAAGATGAACATTGTCCCCAATGTTCAAATAACAAATGTAAAAGCATAAAGTAAAAGAATGAAATCAAATACTCCCCTGATTCGCTCGGTGGATAATGAAGTAACACGGTTAAATCTTCTTCCAAGGTAATGTTGAAGCTCCATGACTAATGCATCGCCATAAGCTTGATCCAAAACATTTCCTTGTCCAAAATAACCTGTTAAACCTGAGAAAACAAACACGAAAACCTGCATAACATCGGCGGGATAAATCTATATATATAAGGATATAATGCTTGTGGAATGATAATTTTTGCAGATTCCTGGAGATTATAAGTTATAGATTTAATAAAAACTTTTTATGAAAACAAAACTTTCAAAAATTTCTGAAAATTAAATCTGACGCCGTCAGAAATGACCTGACAAAAATTCTCATTTTAAGTTTCCGGAAAATTTCTGGAAAAACCTTTACCTTACTTCCTGGAAATCCTGCAAAACATCATTATGACTCGATACAAGCATTTGACTCAAACAAATACGAATATGTATGTTAATTTATTATTATTACGATTCATGTTCATTTGTGTTCTAATAAACCAATTTAGATTTCCCTTACACTTAACTTTTGCAAAATACCTTTATATGTAGTTAAGACGAAGTTAAAAACAAAATAAAGCATTTTCACAAATTAGTTTTGAACATGAATCAATAATAATAAAAATTAAACACACATACGGAAACAAATAAAATCAAACAAACAAATAAATAAACACAAAAAGCAAATAAAGATTGGGTTGCCTCCCAAGAAGCGCTTTTCTTTATTAACGAGTCTTGTAGCTAGACTCAAAGTCACGTACATTACGTGATTCCATCATTGGTCACGGTTCCTAGGCCATTTTCCTTTGATTCTCTATCAGAATTACTTTCATAGTGAAGGTATTTCGGGTCCTCGAGATCAAAGGGATTGTTTCGGTATTTAGAACTAAGCTCCTTATCATGCTTAAAGAATCCACTTGACAGGTCAAAAGTGTCCTTACACCCCCTTCTCACATCATCATCACACAACACGAGTTGGGAACTTAACCTATCGAGCCCATCATAATCAATCTCCTTGAATTCTCTCATCTTGTAAGGCGTTTGGTATGAGATTTCCCTAATCCCATCGGTGGAAGTCATGATCCCATTGAGCTCGTCCACAACCAAGCTTGTGGCCTTGCAAAAAGGTGCCCCAAAAACAACTTGTGATAACCCGGGATCGATGTACTTTTCGATATTATCTACGATTGCGAAGCTCATAGTGAATGTCATGTTTCCTATAAACACCTGTACATCATCATCTATGCCAATGTCGTCCTTCCCTTTATGAATCATCCCCCATCTGCAAATATTGTTATAATGAAACAGGGACATCACATTTTTGGGCAAACATGTGTCAATGTAAACATTATAAAAATGCTTGTGACCAATCATGCAAGGTATCTTGAGATTATTCGGATCATATTGCTTAATTTGGCCAGGCCTCCTACCGCATAGTCCCCATGTGTTGCCACATGTTGATGGTTGATACTCATACACTTCTTCACAGCCATCCCGAAAAATCACTTTCCTGACACCATCGGTAAATAATGCACTCCTATCATCCTCATCGAGTATCACTCCCGTTGCTTTTATGAATGGTTTGCCTAGAACAAGGCCAGTTAAGGATGGACTGATGATAGAGTTCATGTTATTAATTACAGTTAACTCGATATGAAAGAGGAACTTTTCTATCACAATTGGTACCCTCCTTATTACCCCGATGATATTAGACCCTTCATATTTGACTTGTTCGGTGAAGGCTTCGTTATATAGAGAGAGGGATATTGCGCTCATAGAAGAGTTGGGGTTTATGTAGGCATCTTTTATAAACTTTTTCCTAGTGGTGCAAGATATCTTAAAGACCCTAGGAGCGCCATCCTCTATTCTCTCTCCGAATCCCATAGGCAACCTTGCTGTGCCCCTCTCAAGTTCCTCTACCAGGGGGGGTCTAGCAGTCCTGGGAGCCCATGAGGCATTTCGGATTTCTCTTCCGAGCCCTCCTCATCACTCACCTCTCTTGTACTCGAGTTCTTTGGTGAGTCTAGATAGTCGTCGGGCGCCTCGGGTTTCTTTTCGGGAACTTCACCCTCCATTTCATTGTCCACATTCTTGGCTGTTTGTTGGTCCGAATTTGGTTTAGGAACAGGTATTGTTGTAATGGTGTTCACGAAGTGGAGAGGTTTCGAAGGGGTATGAGTATCTCCTGTTTTTTTTTCGTTTTGTGATATGTATTTGAAGAGTTTACTAGGGTGCTTGATTTTTACAGGAGGGGGTGTTTGGTGAGTCACCGTAACAGATTTGATCTCATTAACTCATGCCAACTCACAAGTTGACCTGCCAGCAAGGCGATCATTGATAACCTTTAACAGGTTATCAACCTTGTTGTTCATATCAACTTGCTGTTGTCTGAATTGATTCTCAAGTTTGGAGAGCTGTGTTTCTTGAGAGAGAATGAATTTTTGCAGTGATTCCTCGCGATTTTGTTGTTTATGCGTGTGTTGCTGAGGATAATGTTCAGACCAGGTGAGCGGGGTAGAGTCATTGAATGATACGCTACGAGTTTGGTTCCAACTAAAATTTGGCTTATTCTTCCATGCCTCATACCTATCTTCGGAATTAGTAGTGAGCCACCTATCTCCCGCCTTATCGATTCGCGAGGATGTGAATTCTTTGAAAGCCTGTTTGGGGAGTTCCATGCAATCATGAGTGTCGTGGGGACCACTACATAATTTACACGAAGAAGTGATTTTGTTCACTTGGCTTGAAGGTTTAGGAGCCTCGTAGGATTTCATAAGAAACTTGACTTGGTCTTCAAGTTCTATGATCCTACGGTCGGAAGTGCTTGAATTGTTCGAAGGCAAAGATATTGCCTTGACCGTTTTATTCAAATCACGGGGATCACTCCAACTTTCGTTGTCATAAAGAGCAAGATCCTCTAGGAGAGCCCATGATTGTTCCGCACTTAGATCACGTAGCTTACCACCGGCCGATTGGTCAATGGTTTGCCTCGTGTAGAGATTGATATGGTCATAGAAGATTTGGACTTGGAGCCAAAGTTCTATGCCATGATGAGGGACTTTTTGGAGTAAGTCCTTGAATCGAGTCCATGCCTCGTAGAGAGTTTCGCCTTGACGTTGTTGGAACATCAAGATATCATTCCTTAGCTTGGTAGTTCTTCCCGGTGGGAAAAATTGAGCAAGGAAACGAGTGGTGAGATCATCCCAAGAGGTGATGGATCCTGCGGGTTGACGCTCTAGCCATTGACTAGCTTGGTCCCGCAGAGAGAATTGGAAGAGACGCAATCGGGTCGTCTCTCGAGTGGCAACATCAAGGTCTATAGAATCAACGATTTTGAGAAAGTCCTTGAGATGTTGATTAGGATCTTCGGAACGAAGTCCATGGAATGCGCATCCGCTTTGCACCAACCGGATGGTGTCGGATCGCAAGGGTGTGACATTGGCTCCTTGAGTGAGCTCAATGGTGTTTCGATAGCCATGGTGGCTAGGACGGGAGTACTCTCCTAAAGTACGGGCTCTAGGAGGTGGTGGTTGTTGTTGTGGTGGTGGGTTGTTGGGATTAAGGATATTACCATCTTCCATGATGTCGAATGGTAATGGTTACGAACAAAGAAACGAAGAAAATAGATAGACTAAAGAAAACCTAAAAAAAATAAAATAAAAATCTCACTAGAAAGGAATCTAGTGAGTAGACCTAATAGAAATAACAATTCAACCTAAACAATAACTATTCCCCGGCAGCGGCGCTGTTGGGATATAAAAGTCAAAGTACTGCTACTCAAGTCAAAGTACTGCTGTTCAATTAAAGTACTGCTGCTCGCTAAAGGACTGCTATGCAAATAGTTTAAGGACTAATGTGTAATTCTAGAATGTTCGTATTAGATTAGAGTTATAATTAGAATTACTTGTCGTTCAAGTTTGTAAACCGACTAGGGTTTTCTTTGTGCCTATAAAAGGATCCCTAGGTTGGCATTAGAGATATGTGTGTTTAGTAAGACAAGTTTATGCGATTAGTGATATACGATTATTAGAAGTATTAGAGTTTAGAGTTTGTTAGTGAATCTGTGTAAGAAAGCAGGTTCAAGGTTTTAATAATATTCAAAGTCGTTTATTAATTCTTCTTAGCTTTGTTGAAGTAGATTCCGCATACTTAGCAAAGTATATCAGTGTTTCATTATTAATAGTTTTGAATTCATTCAAAGTTGTTAAACCGTAGACAAGCTACAAGTTAGTTTGGTCAGAGTATATCGATCCAACAAGTGGTATCAGAGCTTGTGTGGAGACTCTGATTAAGAAGAAACTCTTAAAACCGATTTATCAACAAACCCTCAACAATGTCGACTGAAGCTGCACCTATTCCATCCATCACCTCACTCAGAATTCCTATCATCAAGAAGGGAGAATATGATCTCTGGAGTATGAAGATGAGGCAGTACCTTGCTATTACTGATCATGCTTTATGGGATGTAATTGTCAATGGTAATGTTGTTCTTGATGAACCTCTACAAGTTGAAGGACAACCCAAACCACCTCAACCAACCTTACCAGCAGCTACAAAGAGAAATCAAGATAAGGCTCTCAACATACTGCTGTCTACTATTCCTGATGGTCACCTACTAAAGTTCCATGATGCTAAGGATGCAAAACAATTATGGGCTGCGATCAAGACAAGATTTGGAGGCAATGATGCTTCAAAGAAGATGCATAGAAACTTATTGAAGCAACAGTTTGAAACCTTCACTGTTGGTGAAAGAGAAAGTCTTGATGCTGCCTATGACAGATTCCAAAATCTACTTAGTATGCTAGAACTGTATGGAGCAGAGGTATCTGTTGAAGATGCAAATTTGAAGTTCTTAAGGAGTTTGCCATCTGTCTGGCATGTGGTTGCTACTATGATTAGAGGACAACCTGGATTGGAGTCTATGGACTTTGATGATCTCTATAACAATCTGAAAGTGTACGAGCAAGAGATGAATGGTCACAGTTCTCAGAAAACTCACAACATAGCTTTTATATCTTCTGAAAACAGAAGCAGTACTTCCACTAAAAGTACTGCTTATCCTTCTCAAAGTACTGTTGGTGATTCACAGCATGTTTGCACAACCACAACTACCCCCAACCCATCACCAACAAACAACACCAATTCTGATGAAATTGTATGTTCCTTCTTTGCACAACAAGCCACTTTACCTGTTACCTATCAAGAAGACTTGTTGCAGATTGAAGAAGATGCTTTAGAGGAGATTGATATAAGATGGCAAGTAGCTATGATCACTGCTAGGATCAAGAAGTTCATGAACAAAACAGGAAGGAGAATTGATTTCAAAGCCAAACAAGGTATAACTTTTGACAAATCCAAGATTGAATGTTTCAATTGTCAAAAGCTTGGACACTTTGCAAGGGAATGCAAGTTTGCAAAATATCAGGCAAACAGGATGATTGAACAACCCAAGGTTGAAAGAAAGGAGGTTCCTATTACTGAATCACAACCAAAAGCTTTGGTGGCTCAAGAAAATTTAGCAGAGATTGACTGGAGTGCTGAATTTGATGATGAACCTGTAACCTATTCTATGGTTGCAATGGAAGAGTTTGATTGGGGCACAGCTTTTGATGAGGAACCTGGATATGCTGCTTTGGAATCAAGAGATGGTCTTGGAAGCTTTAACTGGAGCATGGAGGATGAAGATGAACCAGTTCAGATTGCTATGGTAGCCACTTCACCAAGTTCATCCAATGTCTCTGAGGTATGCTCTAAGTGTCATGATGTTTATCAAAAGTTGCTTAAAGAATATGTGACTGAAAGAGATAATTATAGAACAGCTAGGTCTGAGGTAGCTGGTTATCAATTAACCTTAGAATCTCTGGAAGCCAAAATATTAACACATGAAAATAATGAAATGGCTTGGGCAGAAAAATATGAGCAACAAGATTACCAATTGAAATTAAGTGAATGGAAGTTAGGATGTAAGGTATCTGAATTAGAAAAGATTACTAAGGAAAGAGATACTTTGTTAGAAAAACTTGGTAGTATTAAACAGGCTGGTCTATCACATGTTCAATTTGTTGAAAAACAAAGAGTCATAAACAGTAGAGCTGGACTAGGTTATGGTGAAGATAGTAGTTCAGATGAAACCACACCTAGTGATAAGGAAGAGACCCCACCTAGTGCTAAGGAAGAGATTGCACCTAGTGATGATGATCTCACAAGCTCAGAAGAAAACACATCTAGGAATGAGGAACCAATTAGTGAATCACCTCCTGAGTTTAAGAAAGATAAGGAGTACCACTCAGTTCCTCCACCCACTGGTCAGTTTCAACCTCTTAGGACTGATGTTTCTCGTTATGGTGTAGACAACCTAGAGTTTAGGAAGAAGCTTAATGGTAGAATTAGTTCTGAGAAACCTAAGAATGATTTTCAAAGGGGTAATGATCAAAAGTTTCCTACAGCTTTTCAAAAACAAGCAGTACCTCCAAAAACTTTTCAAAGTACTGCCGGACATTCAGCAGTACCTCCAAGAGAAACTTTTCAAAATACTGCTTACTACAGGAAATCTTTTAATCATAGAAGAGGATTTGGGAATATGGAAAGAAAGTTATGTTATGTATGCTATAGTCCTGATCACTTGATTAAGCACTGTGACTTACACTCAGAATACTTAAGTCAGTTTCCAAAGAATAGATCTACCACCCATAAGCCAAGAGAGACTACACCAGTTTGGAATCACTCAAATAGGGTTAACCATAGTAACTTCTCAAAAGACTATAGGTACCCTCACCAGAAAAGAATGTTCTCCAAATCACCAGTACCTTCACACTCTGATAAGTCCCAAGAAGTACCTTCTCAAAGGACTGATAAGTTTTCACCCACTTATGGTACTGCTAACACTTTTTCACCTAGAAGACCTAAGAGATTCAATTCATATAAAAGGTCTTACACCTCAAGCAGAGTACCTAAATCAGAGAAACCTAAGGTCAAACGAAATTGGGTTAAGAAAGAAAGTACTGATGGGGAACAAGAAGTACTTTCATCAGATAAGGGTGAAACAGGGAGTGTTGTTAATATTACAACACAGGACATGGGACCAACTCAAATAATCATTGACCATGCCTTTAAAACCAGTGGAGATTACATACTGAAGGAATTCAAGTATGTCACTCCACAAGGGGAACACAAGTCAGTAATGGCTTGGGTTCCTAAAAGAAACTAACCCTTTTCTTTAATGTACAGGGCAACCCAGAGGAGGAGCTTAAAGATCATATTATTGTTGATAGTGGTTGCTCTGGCAGCATGACAGGGGACAAGGAGATCCTGTCAGACTTTAAAGCATATTATGGAGGAAGAGTTGCATTTGGTAATGATCCTGATGGAGGAAGAATCACTGGCAAAGGAACAATTAAGGCTGGATGTATTGATTTTGAGAATGTTAGATATGTGAAGGAGCTCAAGTTCAACCTATTGTCAGTATCTCAAATTTGTGACAAGAAGTACCCAATTCTGTTCACTGATACAGAATGTCTCATTCTCTCCCCTGAGTTCAAATTTGTTGATGATCACTTGGTGACATTGAGAGTACCAAGAACCAATGATGTATACTGTTTAGACTTAAAGAGTCTCAATTCTGCTGGAAGAGCAACATGTTTAGTAGCAAAGGCATCATTGGAAGAAGCACATCTGTGGCACAGAAGACTAGGTCATGTTAATTTTAAGAACATCAACAAGCTGGTCAAAGGAAATTTAGTTAAAGGTTTACCTTCCAAAACATTCAAGGCTGATCATTCATGTTTGGCTTGCAAGAAGGGTAAACAACATAAAGCTTCATGTAAGAAGCTTGGGGAAAGAGATATTAGAGAACCTTTGGAGTTGCTACACATGGATCTGTTTGGACCAGTTTCAGTAGAAAGTTTAAACAAGAAGAAGTACTGCTTGGTAGTGACAGATGATTGTAGCAGATTTAGTTGGGTCTTTTTCTTGGGATTCAAAGATGAAACCTTTGATGCTATCCATGACCTGATAGTATCCCTTGAAAATCAATTAAGACTCAAAGTAAGAGGTATTAGATGTGACAATGGAACAGAATTCAAGAACAAGCATATGGATGAATTCTGTGCCAAGAAAGGGATCAAGAGAGAGTTTAGCATTGCTAGAACACCACAGCAGAATGGTGTTGCAGAAAGAAAGAACAGGACTTTGATAGAAGCAGCTAGAACAATGCTTGCAGATTCCCAATTACCTATTCTCTTTTGGGCTGAAGCCATAAGTACTGCTTGCTATGTGTTGAATAGAGTTTCAGTAACTAAACCTCAAATGAAGACACCTTATGAGTTATTCATGGGAAAGAAACCAAACATTCGTTTTCTAAAACCTTTTGGCTGCTCTCTGACTATTCTAAATACCATTGATTCTCTGGGAAAATTTGATGGTAAGTCAGATGAAGGATATTTATTGGGTTATTGTACAAATAGCAAAGGATTTAGAGTTTATAACAGGATTACCAAAAAGGTACAAGATTGTCTTCATGTTGAATTTTTGGAAGATAAGGAAACTCAGAAAGGTAAAGGTCCTGATTGGATGTTTGATCTTGATCTCAAGCTCACACCATCTATGAATTATGTTCCTGTTAGAGAAGAGAATCAGGCTAATTCCAAAGAAGATGATTCACAGTACATTGTTCATGGAGTCAATGTTACACCAGAAGATGTTCCTGACAAAGAACCTGAAGTTATTAATGAGGAACAAAGTACTGCTCAGCCAACTCATACAGTATCTGATGAAGATCAAGCCATACAAGATGAACTTAATAGGATGCTTTTTCAAGAAACTATAGCACAATCCTATGAAGATGAACAAAGGAAGGCTTATGAGACTGCAAAGAAACAGGGTAAATTTCAAGATATTGCCCACAGTACTTTCGATCAAAGTACTGCTGATCCTTTTGGCAGTACTTCTAGTGTATTAGACCAATCAAATTGGAACAATGCTGATGATTCCAATATTGATAATGATGATTTAGTTAATGCTAACATTCCTGGATTAGAAGAAGTTGATGATGAGCTTAATCCAGAAGGTATTTTCTCCAATGAAGGCATTGATTTTACTAACTTGGAGTCTGATCTTCCAGTACCACCAACTCCTACATTGAGAGTTCATAAAGCTCATCCTCAAAGTAACATTATTGGATCACCCTCTTCAGGAGTGGTGACAAGGAACAAAGTTAAAGGACTGTCTAAGCAACATACTGCTTTACTTAGCTTTGTTTACAAACAAAACAGGATGAATCACAAGGATCACCAAACATGCCTGTTTGCTTGCTTTTTATCTCAAGAGGAACCCAAGAAAGTAGCTCAAGCTTTAGCTGATGAAAGTTGGGTTGAAGCCATGCAAGAGGAGCTTCTACAATTCAAGCTTCAAGAAGTCTGGGTATTATGTGATTTACCAGATGGCAAAAGAGTCATTGGTACAAGATGGGTTTTCAGAATCAAAAGAGATGAAAGAGGGAATGTTATCAAAAATAAAGCAAGATTGGTTGCACAAGGATATCGCCAAGAAGAAGGAGTGGATTATGATGAAGTGTTTGCTCCTGTTGCAAGGATAGAGGCAATAAGGTTATTTCTTGCCTTTGCATCATACATGGGATTTCCTGTCTACCAAATGGATGTGAAAAGTGCTTTCCTTTATGGCACAATTTCTGAGGAAGTTTATGTTAAACAACCTCCTGGTTTTGAAGATCCTGCTCATCCAAACAAAGTCTACAAAGTGATCAAGGCACTGTATGGCCTTCATCAGGCTCCCAGAGCTTGGTATGAGAGACTCTCAAACTTTCTATTACAACATGGTTATAGGAGAGGAGCAATTGATAAGACTTTGTTTATCAAGAGGGATAAGAAAGACATTATGTTAGTCCAAGTATATGTGGATGATATTATATTTGGGGCTACAAAGAAGTCTATGGTGAAAGAATTTGAAGATCTTATGCAGAAGGAGTTTCAAATGAGTTCTATGGGAGAATTAACTTTCTTTTTGGGTCTTCAAGTTAGACAAACAAAAGATGGAATCTTCATTAACCAAGAAAAGTATGTTGCAGACATACTTAAAAGATTTGACCTTCCAAATCTCAGGCCTGCCACCACACCCATTGATAAAAATAAACCCTTAGGCAAGGATGAAGATGGACAAGCTGTGGATGTCAAGCTTTACAGATCTATGATTGGTTGTCTTATGTACTTAACTGCATCAAGACCTGACATCATGTTTGCTGTTTGCTTATGTGCAAGATTTCAGGTTACACCAAAGGTTTCCCATATGTATGCAGTCAAGAGGATTTTTAGATATCTCAAGCATCAACCAAAGTTAGGATTATGGTATCCTAAGGAGTCACCTTTTCACTTGGAAGCCTTCTCAGATAGTGACTATGCAGGGGATAACTATGATAGAAGATCAACCTCAGGAGGGTGTCAATATCTTGGAAGAAGATTAGTCTCCTGGCAATGTAAGAAGCAAACCATTGCTGCAACCTCCTCTACTGAAGCAGAATATGTGGCTGCTGCAAGCTGTTGTGGACAAGTTTTGTGGATGCAAAATCAACTCTTGGATTATGGATTCAATTTCAAAAATACTCCTATCAACATTGATAATGAAAGTACCATCTGCATTATGAAGAATCCAGTTTATCACTCCAAGACCAAGCATATTCAGATTAGGCATCACTTTATTCGGGATTGTTATGAGCACAGGCTTATCAATGTGGTTAAGGTTCACACAGATGATAATGTAGCTGATCTACTCACTAAGGGATTTGATGTTTCAAGATTCAACCACTTAGTTGTGAGCATTGGGATGATCAACTACTAGGCTACATTTGAGGGGAGGCTTTAGTATTAGTTAGTATACTTTCTATTAGTTCTTATTGAAAGTATTGGTTTTAGTAGTTTAGTTTAGCCTATATGTTGTATTTGAGGGGAGGCAACATAAGCTATTAGTTAGAACTTAATCATGAATCATTTACAAGTTCTTGGTTTTAGTTGGTATATTGATTGTGGATAACAAGATGGAACGTACTGCTTTATTGCCTAAAGTACTGCTTCAGCAACGTACTGCTTCAACGTACTGCTTACGTGGACGTACTGTTCCAACGGTCAAAAATTTGTGGGGCTACGGTTAATTAATTCCTTACGGCGGAGATAATAAGTTAATCCAAACGGTAACTTTATTATTATGAGTTTGATTTATTTTCATCCTATTTAAAGAAACTCACTCCTATTTCCCCGCCTTTTACCGTACTTAAGATCCCTCATTCACTTTTACACCACATTCTTTTCATCGAAACACATACTCAAAGAGAATTCTTCTCTATCACTCATCATGGCTAATCGCCTTACTGTTAGCAAACACAATATGATCGCTAATTTGGACAAGACAAGGGATAATGTTGATTTTCATGCAATCATTGATTTCTTAACTGGGTCTTCCATCAACTACTCTATTTTAGTTGACCCTGATGTTATTGGTCCCTGGATGCAAGAATTTTGGGATACTGCAACGATTGAAGATGATTCGTTGATTAGGGCTACGGTTCCTGGACGAGCTATTAGGATTTCTGAAGCCACGATTAGGGATGTGTTGATGTTTAATGATGAAGGGGGGGCTGTTCGTTTTGAAAAACAAATGCTTTGGGACACTTTAAGTGATATAGGTTATGAAGGCGATCTGACGAAACTTACTTTTCAAAAGCCTTTGTTTTGTTCTCATTGGAAGTACCTAATTCATGTTCTACTTCATTGTTTGAGTCCCAAGAGTACTTCTTTTGATCAATTTGGTCAAAATATTGCATCTGCATTAGTGGGTTTGGCTACCGATCGAAGATTCAATTTTTCAAGACTCATTCTGGATGGTATGCTTACACATATTGCTAATGGATCACCATTTTTGATGTATCCAAGGTTTGTTCAGTTATTCTTGAACAATCAACTTGAGGATGTCCCTAAACCTCAAAGTTTTTTACCCACTGTTAAACTTCCATCAAAGGTGTTTACTTTTCTCTCTAAACAAAGTGCCAAGTTTTCTGGAACCAACACACCTTTGACTGCTCACATATTGGGAGTTGCACAAGTCGTTAGAGATGCAGAGCAAGAGCAAGATCAAGAAGCAAATTCTGACTCAGCAGGTCAAGAGTCTCCAGTTTCAAGAGAAGTTAGTATTCCTCAACCTACTGCTTCTCAACATACTGCTTCTCAACATTCTGCTACTAGGGAAGATACTGCTCCTATGGACATTCCTACTCATGAGGAGTCAGACAAAGGTATGAATCAACCACCATCTCCTAATGATTCTTCTTCCACCAATATGTCTAAGCAATTTGAAGAAGAAGAGGCAGAATTGGACAATTATGCTTTAACAAGGGAGTTAAAGAGGCTGAAAAAGGAGAGTGAGGCTCAAGCTGCTAAGATAGCAAAATTAAAGACTAAGTTTCAAAGATTGAAAAGGTATGTTTGGCCACTAGTTCAACACCATAGATTATGGGTAAAGTCTCAGAAGCAGACTGGTAAAATACCTACGAAGATTTCTAAGTCAAAGAAGAAAAAGTCTAAGAAGCAATCTTCATTCCAATTGGGGAGGAATTTAGAGAATTTGAATGAAGATGATGCTGGTTTTGAACAAGATTTTGAACAAGATGCTGGATTTATGGATGATACTCAGAGGACACCACAGAGGACACCACCTGAAAATATTCCTCAAGATACTGTTGAGAGGAAGAGTGATGAAACAGAGCAAATAAATTTGGAAGAAGCTGCTGTTGAAGTAAGAAGTGGTGATACTGAGGAAATAAACTTGGAAGGAGCTGAAGCTGAAAGTACTGCTCAAGAAAGTACTGCTCAACAAGGTACTGAGAGGCAATTCACTATTACACCTAGAACCTTAGATTTTGAAGAAGATATTGGTCCTTCAATTCAAGTTCAAGAGGAAGTAGGCCCTTCTAAACCAGCTCAGGAAGAAGATGTTATAGCTCATACTAACAGTGATGATGAAACAATTGCTGACATTATGCTTAATATGTCAAGTCAAAGAGGCATCAGTATTCATGAGGTTGAACAACAACATAATACTTCTTCTCAACCTGCACAAGAGATAGATCCAAAAGATAAAGGCAAAGGGATCTTGATAGAAAAGACGAAGAAGAAGATGACATTGGCACAGATAAGACAAATTGAGGTTGCCAAAAATGAGGAAGCAGCTAGAATATTACAAGCAGAGATAGATGCTGAAGAATCAAGGAAGAATGTTCAATCAAAAAGGCCAATTAGTAAAGCTAGAGAAAGGAATGATATGATGGCTTATCTGAAAGGTCAAGGATATACAGGTTTAGTTAGATTGACATATACAGAGATGAAGGATCTGTATGATGTTGTTAGAGAAGCTATTCAAAAAGATCTTGCAAGCATTATTTCTTTTGAAGATAAGGAGCTTGAAGATAAAAGAAAGGAAAGAGCTGTTACAAGAAGCTCAAAGAGGAAAAGAATCACTGATGAACAGCCATCAAAGAAGTTCAAGGAAGCTGTTGAATTAAGAACAAACACAGTTGATGAGCTCAGAAATTATCTTAGAGTTGTTGACTTTGAGAATCCAAAATTGAAAGAAGATACTGATAAGAAGTCAAAGATATCTACTTTTTCAGTTGTAGAATCTAAAGAAGGAGATTATCTGATCTTTCATAGACAAGATGGAAGTTTTAGAGTGTTTAATTCATTATGGGATATACTACATCTGATTGATAGAGATGATATGCTTCAGTTATATCTCCAAGTGCAAACTTATTTTGAGCATATTCCACCACAAGGAGTAGGTTTGATATTGTTAGGAGATCTCACAACAATCTGGGAGACAGATGAATCAAAGGACAGTACTTTGTGGGAAAATCAAGACAACTGGGAGATTAACAAATGGAGATTCTTTGAGTCAGTTGGGATACATGTTTTGGAGTTAGAAGATGGCACTATGATTCATATGCTAGCAGAACAGAGATATCCACTCACAAGAGATCTGATGATCAGGATGCTAGAGCATGGAATGGAAGTGGAACAAGAGGATGAAGTAGCATTGATGGTCATAAAGTTATTCATCAAGTGGACTACTGAATTTGAAGATTAATGCATAACTACTGGTATGGTTTCATTATTATATAAATCTTTTGAAAAATAAAGTACTTTCTTCAAAGTACTGCTGGTCAGACAGTACTTTCACAAAGTACTGCTTGCAGCATAAAACCAGTAAAGTCTTTTGATAAAATCAGTAATTTTTGATAAGTACAAAAACATTTTGAAGCACAAAGATTAATCAGCAACAAATGGTTTTGAAAGCAACAATATGGTGTTAGTACTTGTACTACACAACAAATGGTAATCAACTCACCATGTTTAATAAACAAGAAAGAGTTTGACTCATCATGAGGGTACGGCTCTGATGTGATTATCAAATCCGTTTTTAGTTGGCAATTTACTAAAAATTGTATGGTTTTCAACTCACCATATCTATATTAGTGAAGAGTTGGCTAGCCCACAAGATAATGGCTTTGTGGTAAAGGCTGTGGAAAACCATTATATGGTAATTAGTTCACCATGGTAGTGATTGTACTAAAAGAACTAGCTAGTCCAAAAGCAAACGGCTATTTGGTAAAGACTACTCAAATCCGTTGATAGCTGATGATTTGCTAAAAATCATATGGTTATCAATGTACCATGGTTTTTCTTAAATCTAAACATTGGCTACTCCAGAGTTAATGGCTTTGGTAAAGAGACATCAAAATCCATTAAATTTTCAATGATTCACCTCTCACAGGAGTTAACACACCTGGAAGTGATGAGAATAGTATGAAACATTTAAGATCTGATGTACATATTGCCAATATGATGCTGAGTTGCTGAAAAGATCTGATGCTGAAAAGAATTGTTGCTGATGAAGATTGAAGATACTGTTTGCATTGATGATGACAAAACAATAACGAGTCAGATTTGAAGAAACAACCTTTCCGTGAAGATAAAGTGTTGAAGTTAAAGACATACAAAGAAACTTGAAATCAAGCAAGTAGAATTCAAGTTAGGGGAGGATTGTTGGGATATAAAAGTCAAAGTACTGCTACTCAAGTCAAAGTACTGCTGTTCAATTAAAGTACTGCTACTCGCTAAAGGACTGCTATGCAAATAGTCTAAGGACTAATGTGTAATTCTAGAATGTTCGTATTAGATTAGAGTTATAATTAGAATTACTTGTCGTTCAAGTTTGTAAACCGACTAGGGTTTTCTTTGTGCCTATAAAAGGATCCCTAGGTTGGCATTAGAGATATGTGTGTTTAGTAAGACAAGTTTATGCGATTAGTGATATACGATTATTAGAAGTATTAGAGTTTAGAGTTTGTTAGTGAATCTGTGTAAGAAAGCAGGTTCAAGGTTTTAATAATATTCAAAGTCGTTTATTAATTCTTCTTAGCTTTGTTGAAGTAGATTCCGCATACTTAGCAAAGTATATCAGTGTTTCATTATTAATAGTTTTGAATTCATTCAAAGTTGTTAAACCGTAGACAAGCTACAAGTTAGTTTGGTCAGAGTATATCGATCCAACAGGCGCCAAAAACTTGATGCGTGGTTTTGCAACCTTACAACAGGTTTTACCTCTTGAGGGATCTCAAGAGGCTTACAACCCCACCAGGCAGTGTACCTGACCGATGTAGTATAGTGTAGTGGTAAGTACGGGGGATTGATCGTTCTCCACAGGGAATAGTGTTCGTTAGGTATGAAAGACTACTCTAATAGGTCTAAGGGTTGAGGAAGATTCTTTTTTTTTATGTTTTTATATTTTTATGAAAGCAAGTAAAATCTCGGGTTTGAAAGAGTGGGCGGAATTAGTTGCTAGTCAACTAACCCAAATTACTACGAATGCAAATAAAATAAATAACTGAAAATAAAAAGTTGGTGAAAACTTAAGTGTAGAGAAATGTGTTTACTTAGATTTCCTTACTCCCTAACTATCTTTTACCGGTTGATTAGTGTGTATTAGTCGCATGGATGACGGGTGTATTCCTTAATACCAATCGTGGGGTGGCGTACGTACTTCCCCAACTCTACAAGCTCCTACTTCACTCCTATGTCGAGCCGGCTAGGAAGCTCCTAACATGGGATCACTAGAATTCGCTTGTGCATTAAATACAACCATAAAAACCTTTAGTACGCATTTGGTTCATGTTTCTTAAGACGTTCAAGCAAGTTACCGAATAGGAAGTTAGCCAGTTTTCTTAAGCCTAACATAGATAAACAATCATCCAATACAACTAATAACACGCTAATAACCAATAATCAATAGCTAGGTTTCATTAGATCTAAGCAAACACAAGATAAATCTAGCCTAACATATTAATCAAAAGACAAGAACAAGATAGAATCAAACAACACATAGACATATTGAATGATTAATTGATAACTTATCTTCAATGTAACATGGAAGATCTCAAGGCAAAAAGCCTTGAAAAAGATGCTAAAATCGTCTTAGGGTTTTCTCCCAAAACTTCCACACTAAGTTCCACACTTATGACAAAGAATTGCAAAACTATATATAGATTTTTACATCTGACGGCGTCACGTTATGGAGTGTGACGCCGTCACCTCGCCGCTTTTAGGGTTCTCGAGTGACCTTCTTGACGCCGTCCCTCTTTAGCTCTCCAAAATCCATTCTGGCTTATCAAGGCTTGACGCCGTCAGACCTTGAACGTGACGCCGTCCCTCGTTGAATTAAGCCGTGACGCCCTTGATCAGGATAAAGCGTGACGCCGTCAGAATTCACATGCAATTTTCACTGGCTTATCATGAGTAAATTTCACATCCACCTTTTCTTGCCAAGCCATGACGCCGTCTGGAGTAAATCCTGACGCCGTCAAAGGTAACTTTCAGCCGATTTTTGAGACTTTGTCGTTTTCTTCACTTTTATGCTCCAAAAACGTCCAAAATGCCTCCTTTTCCAGATTTCTCCTCAAAAGTACCTAAAATGACAAAAGGAACGATTTAGGGCAATATTTGATTAAATAAATACGATTTAGGGCTTAAATGACCCCTTAAAAGCGGTACACTTTTCGCTTCATCAGTAATCAATTAGTTAATTTACTTGGGGTTTAAACAAATGTTGTCACAATAATGCACTAAAAATGAGTGCATACAAGGTAGGCTAAGGCGATTTGGGTGTACATTTAAGTGGGGTGTAAACAAATTCTTCCTTTAAGTAAAATGCTTAAAGGTCGAAACGAAAAGATAGGCTCTGAGGGGTGTACTAGGGGTATCGTGTACTAAAAATGAGTACAACGCAAAGGGTGTGGGAGAATTACTTGACCAATGTAGCCAATGTAATTATAACAAAAACACAGGTGTAAAACAATGGGTTAATCCTAATGCCTCTTATCATGTAGTAAATCTAACTACACGAATGTAGTCTCACTTGTGGCCTCGGAATGGTCCTAACGCAAGTTCTAGAATCTAAGTGCTACCGGTACACACATCATAGCATAAATGCTTTTCCTACCAATTCTAGGGGCGAACCTCACATATTTGGGGGTGGAAAATTTTTTTAGTGGTACGGTTTTGTGCTAGTCATATAACTCCTATCCATGAGACGCTCATTAAGACCAAAGTTTCACTCCTATATGTTGTAAAAAAAATTAAATTTGGCACTAAAATTGCCTTAACAGGTATTTCTCTCAGTTTTATTACACATCTACCATCAAACAAACAAAAATCAAGTGCAATTGTATTCTCTAAAGTATCGTACTTTTACCCCCCTTACACTTAAGATGAACATTGTCCCCAATGTTCAAATAACAAGATGTAAAAGTAAATAAGGTAAAAGAATGAAATCAAATACTCCCCTGATTCGCTCGGTGGATAAAGAGGTAACATGGTTAGATCTTCTTCCAAGGTAATATGGAAGCTTCAAGACTAAAGCATCGCCAAAAGCTAGATTCCACATACATCTCCTTGTCCAAAATAACCTGTTAAACCTGAGAAAACAAACACGAAAACCTGCATAACATCGGCGGGATGAATCTATATAAGGATATAATGCTTGTGGAATGATTATTTTGCAGATTCCTGGAGTTTATAAGTTAGAGATTTAATAAAAACTTTTTATGATTCCGGTAGAAAAACAAAACTTTCAAAAATTTCAGAAAATTAAAACCTGACGCCGTAAGGTTGTAAGGCCTGACGCCGTCAGAAATGATCTGACAGAATTCTCATGTTAAGTTTCCGGAAAATTTCTGGAAAAACCTATACCTTACTTCCTGGAATTCCTGCAAAACATCATTATGACTCGATACAAGCATTTGACTCAAACAAATACTAATATGTATGTTAATTTAATATTGTTATGATTCATGTTCATTTGTTCTAATAAACCGATTTGGATTTCCCTTACACTTATCTTTTGCAAAATACCTTTATATGTAGTTAAGACGAAGTTAAAAACAAGATAAAGCATTTTCACAATTTAGTTTTGAACATGAATCAATAATAATAAAAATTAAACATACATACGGAAGCAAATAAAATCAAACAAACAAATAAATAAACACACAAAAAGCAAATAAAGCTTGGGTTGCCTCCCAAGAAGCGCTTGTTTTTGTTCGAGTCACGAGCCTGACTCTACCCTTATTTAACGGAAATAGGGGAGGTTTTCCCTACACTTAGGATTAAGTGCGGGTGGAAGTAGCGATACACACCCTTAGGGTGGAAATATGCCACGTGAGGTGAAGGGGGTGAGTGAATGGCTTCCTTCATCCTAAAACTACCCGGATAATATTGGTTTATGGGTGGGTCGGTTCCTCTTTTGTCTCCTAGATGTAAATCTAAGGATGAAAAGTTGTGTAAAGGTTGAGGTTCCGGCTCATCAACACTAGGAAATTCCCTAGAACTAAGAGTAAGGTCATCACTAAAAGTGTTCAAACCTATATCCTCTAGTTGTGCTTGGTCCAAGGGTTCTACCTCCATCGGGATTCCTAAAGTCTCTTCTACTTCTTCTGGATAAGTCACGGGCGGTGTGGGTGCCTCAAATGATGGTTGAGTATTTTGTGGGCTTATGGTGTTTACCTCATCATTCCACGTGTCAAGATCACCTATATCCTCATCAATTGTTTTCTTAGGTAGTGATGATAACAAACCTAGCGCTTCATCCAACTTATGGTTTATTGCTTCGACTCGATCCACAATTCCTTGGCAAACTAGGTCTCTTTTCCAATTGGCCTCACTAAGATGAGATCCTAAACATGGAGGTTGTTCATAAGAATCTATCCTAGGTGAAGGCTCAAATGATTCATAGGTGTCTCTAAATGAGGTATTTTGAACTCCTTGGTGTTCTAGCCACTCAACCATATCTTGCAATCTTAGAAGTCTAAGGGAAAAGTCCATTTGAAGCAAATTACAAACAAAATCACAAAGAAAAGATAGACTACGAGAAAGCTACAAAATAAAAAGGAAAAAAAATCTCACTTGATAGGAATCTTGTGAGTAGACCTAATAAAAATAAAATTTCAACCTAAGCAATAACTACTCCCCGGGCTGCGGCGCCAAAAACTTGATGCGTGGTTTTGCGACCTTACAACAGGTTTTACCTCTCGAGGGATCTCGAGAAGCTTGCAATCCCCACCAGGCAGTGTACCTGACCAATGTAGTATAGTGAAGTGGCAAGTACCGGGGGATTGATCGTTCAACTCAAAGAATAGTGTTCGTTAGGATTGAAATTTATCTACTAGGTCTAGAGGTGAGGGATGATTCTTTTTGTATTTTTATATTTTATGGAAAGCAAGTAAAAATCTCGGGTTTTGGAAGGAGAGGCGGAATTAGTTGCTAATCAACTAACCCAAAAACTACTACTTAAACTAATGTGAAGGAAAGTAAACTAGGGTTCTACAAGGGAAGTGAAGCATGTCTACCTATGATATATTACTCCTTGCTAGCTATCCAATTCTACCTATTGAATTGTCACACCTTGTTTTAATTGAGGGTTTGTATTCCTTAATACCATTTGTGGGGGTGTGTACGAACTTCCCCAACTCTATAAGCTCCTACTTCACACCTATGTCGAGCCGGCTAAGAAGCTCCTAACATGGGATCACTAGAATTCGCTCATGCATTAAATACAACCATATAACCTTAGTACACCTTGGTTCATGTTTCTTAAGACGTTCAAGCAAGTTACCGTATAGGAGGTTAGCCAGTTTTTTTAAGCCTAACATCGATATCACCCAATCAAATAAGAGACAATAGGAAACAAGAATGATAAGCTAAACCAATTAGATCTATTGTATTTGTTATACCTTAATTGATGATGATAGACACAAGCATCAACAAGAACACAATAAGATCTAATTGATTATATACAAGTTTCACACAATCATAAGTAGACACAAGGTGATTTAGCCAAGCATAATTAATGAAGAGCAATCAACAATAATCATAATTGAAGACATAACATAAGATTGAATCGATAAACAAACCATTACAAGCTGTTTATGGCATGATTAGGACCCTCTAAGTTGCTGGAAAAACACCTACCCTAACCCTAGAATCGGACTTAGGGTTTGGGGCTTACAAAAAGTGAAGTTATGATGTTGTATTTATAGGCAATATTTCTGTCGGCAAGGCTTGACGGCGTCAGCTCGTACAAGTGACGGAGTCAACTTCCCATTTTCACCAAATTGTAGATCTTTTCGTCCTCTTCGCGTGGCCTTTTGAATCACCCAAATCCGAGTTCGTATGAAGATTTTATGGCCAAAACAGTGACAGCTACTCCGCGCGTAAGTTGTGATTGTCTTGATCAGCATGTGACGGTTTTACTAGGGTTTCTTCTTGTGCAAGTTGTCATTCTGACGTCGTCACTCAATGGCTTCTGACGTCGTCAGGTTGAGTTATGACGCCGTCACTTCGCCGCGGTTAGGGTTTCTTGATGGCCTTCTTGACGCCGTCCCCCTTTAATCTTCCAAAATCCTCTCTGGCGCGTCAAGGGTTGACGGCTTCACAATGGTGCTTGACGCCGTCACAGGTACTTATCCAGCCGATTTTGAGACTTTGTCGTTTTCTTCACTTTTATGCTCCAAAAACGTCCAAAATGCTTCCTTTTCCAGATTTCTTCTCCAAAGTACCTATAATGACAAAAGGAACGATTTAGGGCAATATTTGATCAAATAAATATGATTTAGGGCTTAAATGACCCCCTAAAAGTGGTACACTTTTCGCTTCATCAATAAGCCTAAAATTTCAACTAATAAGGCCAAGGTGGTGATCCCCCCCTCTTGTCCTCTCTATGACGCCACCACTTGGACCACCCAAGACCAAGCCAAAACTTTCCTATAATGATTTCATGCTAATATGTACTCCTTAGGCATTAATTTGTTACCATATACTCTTTGATCCTTATATATACTAAGTCAATAACACATAGCTCAAATCACCAAAACACAAAAACACACAATACTTGTGTGCTTCCTCTTGTTGCTGTTCGTACACCACAAACCCACACACACTTTTCCTTTTTCTTGATTGATCTTGAAGATTTGGTTACTAAGAAGCCTACATTTGGTGTTTTGGGTCATCATACTTGAGTTTTTACACAAGGTTTGGTTCACTCTTGCACTAGATCTAAATTTTCATACTTCAACTTGTAAGTCTTCATTTTTCTAATTAACTTGTACTTTCTTGTTAATTAAAACATGTAGTTTTGAAAAGTACAAACCGATTTTGTTAAATCACTAGTAAACTTTTGAAAACCCTAGGTGTATACACATACATATACACGACACACATACTAATCCTTTTCAAAATATGTATCACCATGTTATGTTTGTCTTGTTGTGCTTAAAATTATATACTTAGTTAGCTTGTGCTAGATTTGTGACTTAATTAGGGTTCATTACTATATTTTTCTATAAGTTGGCGGATGAGATAAACTAGGCTAGTTTGAAGTTGTTGGTTGTTGAGGAATTGATAAATGTTGGCGAGAGGGATTTAGGGCTAGATTGGAGTTGTGATTGCGGCTAAACACGTAGCTTAAACGGCGAAAAATACATTTTTGGACCTTGCTGTCCCAAAACAGAAAAACTGGAAAAATGGGTTCAAGATTTTTAACAATAGGCTAAAGAAATAGAAAATAGACTTTATAATGAAAACGTGGTCGCTTGAATCACTAAAAACGGATTTAAAATGAGAAAGTTATGTTATTTTCAATGTTGCGGCGCAAACTATATTTTTCATAGAAAACTCCACTAATAGTGAAACTATATTTTCTTAGACTATGAGAAGCCTTCAAAATCATTAGAGTCGGAATAGGTAAAATGGTAAAATAAGAATTTACGAACGGTTCATGCCGAATTTTCGTCAAAACGGCAACACTTAACCTATTTTTGTGAAAATAGTCATACTTAAGAATAAATGGGTATTTTTCCATAAGAAGTGTCAAATTAGTAAACTTAGACTTTTAAAAGCTCATAAATGATAATTATTTGTAAAACTCGACTAAAAGACGAAAACTCGCCCAAAAGACAAAAACCTGACTAAAAGACGAAAACCAACAAAAAGACAAAATGTTTTCTTTTAACTTAGGAGACACAAGCACAACATGTCTTGGTGATACAATGTTTTAAAACATTCATTTGCATTCTCTCATTTCATAATGTCATACTAAGTCAAACCCACACGTAACTAGGTCGCCTTTCGGAGTCGATACCTTTCCTTGCTTGACTTGTTCATTACCAGATCACCGTATTACCTGAGGTGAGTATTCACAGCCCCTTTTTACCGCTTTACTTATTTGGGGTGGAATGCATGACTTAAATTTTTATTTGAACTTATGACTTATATTTTATCTGAACTCCTTGAAATTGACTTTGAACCTTAGTACATTACTTTGAGATCATGACTTGTTTTGAACTTTATGTGCCGTACGTACTAAATGCAAAGTCTCCCTTGTTCGGAGCATTCTTGATAATAATTCTCGCCATGTCGGTGAGTGACAAATAATTCTCGCCTAGGTGGTGGAGTGACAAAGTCTCCCATGTTCGGAGCATTTCTGACAATAATTCTCGCCATGTCGGCGAGTGACAAATAATTCTCGCCTAGGTGGTGGAGTGACAAAGTCTCCCATGTTCGGAGCAATGCAAAGTCTCCCATGTTCGGAGCAGTCCTTATTTATTATGTACATGGCATTTTTATGGTGAACCTGATAAACATGTATGTTTGACACTACCTTTACCATTTGGACTTTTTCTTAAAAATCTTGGACTTCTTTTGAACAAAACGTGTATACTCACCAACTATCTTCATAGTTGACCAGTTTTTCTCATGCATTTCAGGTGATCGTCGGTAAGTGTATTTTATGAAGACATTAGCACTAAGGAGTCTTCATCTGTCATGTTTAGTTGGATGAAATAAAAATGTTATCTTTTGGAAACAAACCTTTATTTTTCAAATGCCGTTATTGGCTAAAACAATGTTGTATTAATGTACTGTTTCTTTAAATTTAAATTATGGTATTGTTCTATATCACTCTGCGCTGTATATTGATTTCGTAGCACCCCAGGACCCGAACGCTTCCGCAATACCACATTTTTGGGGGTGTTACAGAGCCTGACCTTTGAAGGCTTGATAAATCTCAGTCATCATTGACTTGATGTCTGAGGTGTCCTGCTGAAGAGTTGAGACCTTAGCCTCAAGAGAAGCCTGAGAAGCCTCTAATGCTGTCATCCTTGGACCAAGATTCCAAGCCAAGGAAGAACAAGATGTAGCCCAAGATGCCAAGTGTGACTCCATAAGACCCAGGGAAGACCTGATGGAGTCCACTTTAGAGCTGAATCCCTGAAGATTTGAGGAGGTCAGCATGTTTACCAGCTCAGCCACCTGAGTAGATTGTTGCTGGTAGGTCTCAGAAGCCTGAATAATTTTCTTGTTAAGCGCAGGGTCATCTTTCACTGATTCTTGAATAGTTTCAACGCCCTTTTGTAAGTTAGTGAGAGACTCGTTGAACATTTTAAGATTGTAATCAAGATTTGTCAGGGAGAAGGAGATAGATGACTTATGCTCATTTACATCATCATGATAGGATTCCACTGATTCCTTCAGATCGACGTAATGAACAGCAGCTTTAGTGTGGTGGTAAAAAATTTCTTCAGTTAGCCCAGTGAAGAGAGCATTGTTGGCCTTTTGTAGGAACTTGACCAATTGCCTCTCAGTAAGAGGAAGAATGTTGTCATACTTCTTGAGTTCTTGAGGGCATGATGATTCAAAATCTGAAGAATGATCAGCCTGAGAGTCAGATTCTTCACCATGTGGAGAAGACTGATGCGATTGTTTAGTTGGTTGTGCATCAGTCTCCATGTCATCACCAGCCTCAAACATTTCCTCCTCACTCTCTTCCTTGAGCTCATCTTCAGAATCTTCAGAATCAAGAAGAGCCTAAATATCCCCCATAGACTCAATCTCAAAAAGTTTAACCGGCTCCTCTTTATAAAAAGACTTGTCTTGGTTTTGGCCAGGTCCTCTCCCCGCCATAAAAACAGATTTGGTTTTATCAACTTGGCTAGTCATAATAACTGATTGCTTAGCCTGACTTTTGGGGGCAGTTCATGAGAGAATGGATCCGCCTGAGGTGGTTGTGGGTTCCGTATCAGCGGGTGGTTTATATCCCTCTGAGTCTTTGTCCCCCTGAGTGCCTTCAAGTCCTGACGGGTGTTTTTCAGAACTATCATGAGGCACTGATTGTGATGGTTGATGGTCCCCCTTCCCATCAGGGTTGTACTGCCCTTTTGGGGATTCAGGGACCTTTACTCCCTGAGACCCTGAGTGTGATTGCTCAGGGACGTTAGCAGGATGTGATTGTTTGTGGGTCCCCTTCCCAATTGAGTAGTGCTGCCCAACCGAGGATTCAGGACCCTTTTCTCTCTCAGGTCCTGATTGTGATTTGTCAGTGCCTTCATCGGGATGTGAGTGGGTGGAGGTTCCTGACCCTAGTGACTTGTTTATGTCAATAGAGTCTTGAGGAAGAGGGGGTTTGCCCGAGGACACTGAGGATGATTTCTCAGTGCCCTCCGTTGGCGTTTGTTTTGTGGTCAAGGGGGTCTCTGTTATGGGTGTCTCAGAGGTCTGGGCCACAGTAAACCCTTGTTTAAGGTTGCTTGGGGAAACAGTCTCAGTGACGAGTGGTTTAGGTCTAACCACCTTACTGGGCTGCCCCCCTTTCTTCTTCTTCTTCTTCTTCTTCTCCTGTTTTTCAGGAGAAGGAATGGGTGAGATTGCCTTATCGCCCATAATGACTACCAACATGTAGTTGGTCAGGGCGATGGGTTGTACCTCTGGAATGCCACTAGTATAATTGGTCTTATGGAGGACGTCAGGTTGTGTACCTTCAACGTCAGACCTAACATAGTCAGGACCAAGTATCCTGAAGCACATAGGAAATAAACCTAGGATAAGACATGTGTCTTTGCCTAGATTTCCCTGAGAGCTTGGCAACAAGGTCACGGAAGATTATACCTTCGATATCTATTTTTCTACCCTCCAGGAGACTGAACAACATCAATTGTTGTGATGAGTTCAACTGCTCCGTGGAGGATTTATTCCCTCCAAGGACCTGAATGACAAAGGTCATCAGGATCCTCCAGATAGGGTGGAACCAGGTCTTCACAATTGGAGCCTTGTCCAATAAGGCTCCAGAGGACATTTCAGGATGCTTAGGGTCATGAGGTCCTAGAAAAAGCATTTCTGCTTTAACCTCTTAGTCAGTAGGGTTGGGCTCAAAGGCCTCAGCGAAATCAAGACCAGTGGCCTTGATGAAGGTTTTGTAATCCAGGGAGAGGGTCCTTCTCCCATTCATCACTGTGAATGTGATGATGGATTCTTTGGTGTCTTTAGGGCTAGTAGCCACTGCAGTACACCAGAATTCCCTCAAGTAGTCATGATAAATGACTGAGGGGGTGGTTGTAAATGCCTTAGCAAGGAAGCAGTTTTGTAGAAATTTAACCACATTCTTGTAGGCAAAGAACTTTTGTGGATAGGCAAAGTTTCCTACCACATTGTTCTTGGTGAGGTCTACACCCTCTAATATGAATTCCACATTAGGGGCGTATATGATAGCATTAGAAGAAGCCATTTGTATTGGTAGGTCTGGGTTAACAAATGATTCTGGGTTTCTAAAGCCTAAGAACACACACACAAGATTTAGTTTTTGAAAGAAAGGGCAAAATTTTGCTTAAGATTTCTAAAAAACATGTGTGTGTTCTTTTCGTATGGGGTATTTATAGGGAAGAGACGTGGAGGGTAATTTGGGTATTAAGCGGATTTTATTTATTCAAAAAGAATTTTTGGAAACTGTTTTGAATAAAATGTTTTGGGATCCGCATTTAATGCCACCACTCCACTTTCCCTGGTTTGGCGCAACAGTCAAGCTGAAGAGTTGAGCAGTTCTGCAAAAGTGTAATTTGCATAGATGAGTCATCACATATTTGTAATGTGATTGGAGAGGCATTTAATGCCAGGTGGGAATGTGGGGGCCTAGAGGTGGAAGCCAGAAAGGCAAAAGAACAAATATTCTTATATTAAATAAGAATTCAGTTACCAACCTCGGACATTTACTAACTTGATACTTAGAGCATTTAAGTTAGTATTTAATGTCTCTTGAGGACCCTGAATGACTTTTCATTCAGTGAACCTGATTGTCAGGACATGGGTTTAGTCACTGATGGTTCTAGTGTTCAGGAATTTGGGTCTAATTCCTGAGGTTCAAGGGTTCAGGAACTTGGATCTAGTTCCTGAGGACCAAGAATTCAGGAATTTGGGTTTAATTCCTGAGGATTAAAGGTTCAGGAACTTGGGTTTAGTTCCTAAAGTTCAGTGACCTTTCTCACTGAAGAACACATTGAGTCAGGGACTTGGGTTATCAGAATTTACACATATTTGGATGGAGTCAATCAGTGGACTGATTCTCAATATCCAACATTCCTAGTTCAGCTTTTAGTCTGGTGAAAGTTGGTTCATCCAATGGCTTGGTGAATATATCAGCTAGCTGATATTCAGTAGGAATGAAGTGTAATTCTATGTCACCATTCATGACATGGTCCCTGATGAAATGATATCTAATATCAATGTGTTTTGTTCTCTGATGAAGAACAGGGTTGTTTGAGATGGCAATTGCACTTGTGTTATCACAAAAGATGGGAAACATCTTGTACTGAATTCCATAGTCACTGAGTTGACTTTTCATCCAGAGTACATTTGCACCACAACTTGCTGCTGTAACATATTCAGCTTCAGCTGAGGACATGGCAATTGATTGTTGCTTCTTAGCACTCCAACAGACTAGTTTTCCACCAAGAATTTGGCAGGAGCCTGAGGTGCTTTTCATGTCCATGTTGCATCCAGCATAGTAAGAGTTTGAGTATCCTTTAAGATCAAGGCCTGAACATTTTGGATAGTATAATCCAAGGTTTGGAGTACCTTTCAGGTACCTGAATATCCTTTTCACAGCAGTGATATGAGATTCTCTTGGGTCAGATTGATATCTGGCACACAAATAGACTGAGAATTGTATATCAGGCCTTGATGCAAGTAGATACATCAGTGATCCTATCATTCCTCTAAAAAGAGTTTGATTCACTGGTTTTCCAATAAGATCAGGATCAAGGTTGTTTGGGGGGACCATGGGAGTCTTGACTGAGGCACAGTCACTGAGCTCATACTTCTTTAGTAGGCTTCTGACATACTTCTCTTGACTGATAGAGGTTCCTTTATCAGTCTGCTTGATTTGTAGACCAAGGAAGTAAGTCAGTTCTCCCATCATGCTCATTTCAAATTTCTTTGCCATTAGGTTTTCACACTATTTGCAAAGTTTATAATTTGTTGAGCCAAAGATGATGTCATCAACATACACTTGTACAAGTATGACATCATTATTTGTCTTGTAGATAAACAATATGTTGTCTATCTTGCCTCTGACAAATTTGTTTTGGATCAGGAAGGCTGAAAGAGTCTCATACCATGCCCTGGGAGCTTGTTTTAGTCCATAAAAGGCTATGTTAAGCTTGCAGACATGGTCAAGAAACTCATGGCTTTCAAATTCAGGAGGTTGCTGAACATAAACTTCTTCTTTCAGTGAGCCATTTAAGAATGCACTTTTAACATCCATTTGGTACACCTTGAAGTTCATGTATGTAGCAAAAGCAAGGAAGATCTTGATGGCTTCCATCCTTGCTACTGGTGCAAATGTTTCTTCATAGTCAATGCCTTCTTGTTGATTATAGCCTTTGGCTACAAGTCTGGCTTTGTTTTTAATGACTATGCCATTTTCATCAGAATTATTTTTAAATACCTATTTCATGCCAATGACTGAAACATCTTCAGGACATTTGACCAAGTTCATTACCATGTTTCTGTCAAATTGTTCCAGTTCATCATTCATGGCCTGAACCCAACTTGGGTGATTAAGTGCTTCCTTGACACTTTTGGGTTCAATTGTGGAAATGAAGTCCACAAATAGGCATTCATTGGCTGAGGCTGCTCTTAGTTCAGCAGCCATACTTCTTATGAGCATGCCTTCAGTAGGCTCACCAATTATATTGACAAGTTCTATATCCTGAGACCTAGTCCAACTGTCCTGAGGTCTTGGAAGCTGATTAGAACTTGTAGAGGCCTGATGGGTAGGATCAGGATCAGACACATGATGTTCTTCAGCATCTTGAGTGTCTGAGTGGGTTGACTCATCACTGTGATTGTTTATTACCTGAGCACTTTGTACTGACTGAATGAATTCATTAGTACTTTGTGCTTCAATAAACTTAGTGATGGTTGGGTAAGGAAGGTTGTGGGGAATGATGTAATAGGAGATGTCAGCATTTGCATGGTACAGAGTGGAAGGATCATTATCAGTATGATGTTCATCAGGAGGGTATCTTGATGATTCATCAATACCTATTTCTTCCACTGAGTTGTTAGAGACACTAATTGCATCAGTGCTCTCATCAAAGGTAACATGAAATGTTTCCTCAGTATGTTGTCTCCTAGTGTTGAACACCCTGAAGGCCTTTGAGACAAGGGAGTATCCTAGGAAGTATCCATCATCAGCTTTGGCATCAAATTTTCCTAAGTGATCCTTGTTATTATGAATAAACACAGGACACCCAAAGACATGAAAGTAGCTGATGTCAGGGATTCTTCCCTTGAATAACTCATAAGGAGTTTTGCTATGTCTTTTGACAATGATGGATCTGTTTTGTGTGTAACAGACAGTCTTTACTGCTTCAATCCAAAAGTGTTTGGAAAGGACTGATCCATTTAGCATTGTCCTAGCTGCTTCAATGAGTGTTCTATTTTTCCTTTCAGCCACCCCATTTTGTTCAGGTGTGTAGGGTGAGGAAAATTTTTGGGAAATACCTTTCTCATCACAGAAAAATTCAAGTTCATAATTTTTGAACTCTGTTCCATTGTCAGTCCTAATTTGTTTGACTTTGATGTCATTTTGATTTTCAATGTTCCTGACAAAGGACATAATTGTTTCAGCTGCCTGACTCTTTTTGATCAGGAAGTATACCTAAGTGTATCTTGAGTATTCATCCACAATGACCAGAGTATACTTCTCATGGTTAATGGATCTATGACTAATTGGTCCAAATAGATCCGTATGGAGAAGATGTAGGCAGTTCCTGACGGAAAAGTTGGTTTTGGTTTTAAAGGATGCTCTGTGATGTTTACCTTTTTCACAAGCTGAGCATGGTTTATCCTTTGAAAACACAAGAGATGGTAAGCCAAGGACCTTGTTTTGTTTCACAAGGTTGTTTATGTTTTGGAAGTTCAGGTGGGAGAGTCTCTTATGCCAAAGTCAGTTGAGAGTATCAGTGGCCTTTGTAAAGAGACAAGTTCCATTCTGAGTCAGACTGGACATGTCCAACACATAAACATCATGTCTTCTTGGTGCAATAAGGACAACTTCCTTATTAGCATTGAAGATGATTCCTTGTTTATCATCAAACTGAACTATGTATTTAGCATCACATAGTTGACTGACACTGATCAAATTGTATTTAAGACCATTTACATAAGCTATCCTAGTAAAGACTATACCATTGCAATTTACTGAACCATAACCTTCAGTGAGACATGATGAGTTATCAGCAAATATCACTTTGGGTCCTGATTCATCCACATACTTGTGCAGATAGTCCTTCACACCAGTCATGCTCCTTGAACATCCACTATCAAGATGCCAAATAGGATCCTTGGCATGTTTCTGCACAAATGGTAAACTGGGTCAGTTCTTTCTAGGACTCCACTTCTTGGAGGGCTTAGCTTTGGAGGTCTTATTAACATTTTCAATTGATTTATGGTCAGTGGTGGAGTGGACTGAGCTACCACATATTATACATTTGATTGCTGATGTAGACTCAGTGGACTGAGAGGCTGACTTTGTCATACCTCTATTGGCCTGAATGGCCTTATCACCTCCTGAGGTGTCATGAGTGGAATTTCTACTATTTTCACAACAATTGTCAATTTGACAATCCTTAGGATGGTGATCATTGAACCCACAGTAAGGGCAAGGTGCAAAAGGTTTTGCCTTTTGTTTCTGTTTCTGTTTAGAATCAGAAGGGTAGTTTAAAGACTGAGCTTTAAGGCTTGCCATCTTTGATGTGACTGAGTGTGTTTTATGATCAGAGGTCCTGTGATCATCTTTTTTGCAAATCATGCAATAAAGAATTCTATAGCAATCATCAGTGATATGATTGGTATAGTTACACAGTTCACATCTTTTCAGGGGTTTTGAGGGTTTGGGTTTGGCCTTTGAGGAAGCTGGTTTTTGTTCCTTCTTGGATTGAGAAGGTTTCTCAGAAGATGCAATCTTCTCACCCAGCTTCCTGACCATTTCAGCCAACTGATCAAATTTTGAGTCAGGGCTTTGGGTTATTACTTCAGAAGGGACTGAAGAAGATGAGTCATCAGTATTTACTGAGACTTCAAATGTTGGTCTTTTCAGGATTGTTTTTCCCAATCCTGACCTCTCCTTTGGAGAGTGTTGAGAGTAGACCATTGGTAGGAGGCCTAAGTTGGGTGCAGCACCCTGAAGGGTATTCAGTGGTGGGAGTGGTGGATATGATTCTGATTCAGACTCATTCACTGACTCAGTATTACTGAGTTGTTCAGTGAGTTCACGCTTACTGAGTTGTTAAGTAAGTCCAAGCATATTTTTCAAAGCCTGACTTTCAGGAAGCAAGATCTTTCCAGTCTCAAAGTTTGGAAACTTACTGACTGGGTTGTCCCTGACAATCCAGTCATTTGACTTGGGAAGCATTTCTTGCTCAAATGATATGCCAGCTGGAACAAAGGTCAATTCACTGGGACTTACATAGGGGTTAACCATGTGATGGTCAATTCCTATTGTTTTCCTAGGGATTAAACCCACAGTATCGAAGACCTTGGGGTTCTTTTTGGTCCAGCCTTGGATGACAGCCTTTTCTTTGCTAAGTTCAGTTTGTAGGGCTTGGTTTTGTTTCAAAATTTCAGTGTTCTGAATTTGTAGAGTTATTGTTTCTAATTTGGCTTGCTTCAGTACAAGCAATTCATCTCTACATTTATTCAATTCTGACACTATGTTGTTATATTTTGAAAACATGTTAAGCCTTTATTCCTCAACAAATTTAAGATCTACACAAATATAATTCATGTAAGACTGCCAATCAGAATCATTATCCATAGAAAGTAAAGTGTTTACCTTCTTCATGGTGATGTTTACCCACTCTCCATTCCTTGCATTGCTTTTCCCAACAGCCACTTGATTACCTTCGGAGAGTGCCATCAGTTCACTCACTCAAATTTCCTCATCTGAGGATACCTCTTCTTCATCCCAATCATAAGCTTCAGCTACTAAACCCTTATTCTTTGCCTGAACAAGTTTGGATGTTTGAGCAGCCTGAGACATAGAGGGATTAGTTTCAAGAATTGAAAGTTTAGCCTTGGTTTTCCTATATTTTGCTTCAAAGTCTTTTTGACCCTTGTTTTGAAATTGTTGGGTCGACTGAAACATTCTAGGTTGAAACTTGCTAGTTCCTGAGGAACTATTTCCTGAAAATTTGTAAGAGGGTTCTGAGGTGGTTTTAGAATAACAGTCCCTAGCAAAATGACCCTTTTTACCACAATTAAAGCATTCAGTGGTTTCATTTGCTTTTCCTTTTGAAAAGTTGGACTGGTTTCTTTTGATGAAACGTTTTGAACTAGCAAGGAGTGCCCTCTCTTGAAATTCCAAGTTTAGATCTTTTAGGTACTCATCACTAGTCCTTTCATCAATTTCATCCTCAGAATCCTCATGAAAGTCCTGCACAACACCATTAGTATAAAAACAGTTGATATGGGTGTGGAGGTCAAGGCCTTTTTGGACTCAAGAGCTTTAGAGTCAGGGTATCTCCATGAGATTAAGTTGTCTTCATAGACAAACTTCCCATAGATCTCAGGGAGCTCAAGGGTCTGAATGTGATTAGCATTCCTCAGGCCTTGTGAGAAGTTTAGCCACTTCTCAGGGAGACTGTTGACAAAGCTAACATTTGTCTCATGCTTAGACAAAACTACACCTTCATTTGATAGTTCGTTTATCAAGGTCTTGTATCTGGTATAAGTCTGAGAGAGACTTTCAGAGTCTTTTGCCCTGAAAGTATTATACTCAAGTTTCAGGTCTATGACCCTGTTTTCCTTGGTATCTGAGGGACCCTCAAAGCTATTGACCAAGTCATCCCAAGTTTGCTTGGCTGTTGAACAGTTGATGACTGATTCCATTATATCGTCAGGAAGACATGATATAATGATGCTTTTCAGGCGTTGGTCTTGATTGACCACCCTCCTCTCATCAATGGTCCATTGAGCCTTAGGCTTGTTTAGCCCTGCAGCAGTCTTTGGGACAAAAGGACCATCTTTTACACAAGTGATGTAGTATGGTTCCATACCAATCAAGTAGCAAAGCATTCGCTTTTTCCACTTGCTAAATTTACCAGCTTCAAGTCGTGGGGCAACAGCTGAAAAGCTTCCACCCTTTTTGTCGACTAGCTGGGGCACATTTGCATCAGTCATAGTAGGATCTTGGTTTTAAAAACCTTGAGCACTCTTGGTTAATTTTGAAATATTTTATAAACCAGAGGCTCTGATACCACTTGTTGTTCCCTTAACACGCTTAGAGTTAACTAGAAAGTTAATCTATTTGTGTTTATGACTAATACAATGTAATGATTCTTTCTATCAGTTAATGAAACGTAAATGTAAAAACACAAAGAATTTTTCAACGTTTAAATTCTTATTAGAAATGAATCAAAGAATCTATTACCCAAGTGTTTTGCGGAATAAACACTTGGGATCGAATAGACAAGGTATGGTGTCTCCTATCTAAACTCAAGCTATGCTTAAGTGGTAACAATTCAACCCACTGAGCTATCTCAGGGATACGTTACTCTTTGTAGGAGAGAAGTTGTTTTGCAAAAGTCTAAGGCTTTCAATGTACAAAACACGCACAACTTCTCTCCTTCTGAACCTATTTATACACAAGTATAAAAGAGTAAAAGTGATTAAAATACTACAACTTGTTGAAGCAAGCGTGTCTGACAATTACAACAGTAATTGTCATTTCCAAGAACCAATGGGAATGGACTATAAAGTCTTTAGGAGTGGTTGGTCTGACACTCCACGACTTTTAGCCGTTTTAGGGAAGGTTTCTTCCTGACAAGATAAGATATGATCTTATCTTAAACTTTTCCCAGATCTTCCCGCCTTTCTTTCAGGCGTTGAGTTCTTCAGTCTTTAATCACTTAATGTTGTTGAGGAGACTGGGGTTCAGTGAGTTCATGTCCAACACTCACTGAACCATGATCTTCTTCTTTGGCTTAAGTCCTACTCAGGGAGTACCGCCTTCCTGAGTAGTGAATCCTTCTTCTTGAATTCGCCTTAAGCATCCTGACGATGACTCACTGAGTGATTGTTCACTCAGTGACTTGAATTATTCTTGGTTTAATAACACTTAGTTAATTTGTGTCCAAATCCTGTTTTAAGGACTCTTGGGTACTGACGGACCCAACACCTTTTAAGCTTGTACTTATTGTATTTGTGTGGTGTTTTGGACGGCAACAGCAAACAAAAACAATTAAATATTATTCTTTTTTTGGTTCTTTGATTCTTGACGTCAATAAAGGAAAAAAGAGATATGGTTCTTGTAGATATAAGACCAGATCCGTGGTGGGTGATGGGTTAGGCCGGCTGTTAGGTGGTTGTCAGTTGTGGTTGGCAGCGGTGGATGGAGGTGGTTGGTCGTCAGCCTCGGTGGTGGTTCGTGAGCGACGGTAGTGGCCAGGTTCGAGTAACATGGGGGTTTTGTTGTTAGCAGAGGCCAGTGGTTTGTTGTTAGGCGGGGGCTAGTGGTGACCAATGGCGATTGAGGATGTGGGTTGATGTTGAAGATGATGGTAGTAGTTGTTGATGTGGTTTTATATGTGTGTGCTTTTATAAATCTGGAAACCAAGTGTAGATGATTATTGCTAGGGGTGTGCACGGTTCGGTTTGGGTCAGTTTTTGGCTAAAACCGAAACCGAACCGAAACATTCGGTTTTTATAAAATCCAAAACCGAAACCATTCGGTTTTTTGCGGTTCGGTTTTTTGGTTTTTTTCGGTTTTTAACCGCTTATATTTGTGTGTAGCCAATTTATACCAACAAACTTGATTTTCGTAGAAAATTTGTTATTTTTCTTTACTTTTTTTTCAAGATAAGCCTAATAATGTTTATCTCATAATTCTACAATTGCACACGTATAGATGAGATACACACATGCAAGTGAATTTACACATAGCATGATCATTGTCACATAAGTATTGATATATTGTAAAGTAAACACACGCACACGAAAAACAAACATATAAACGTTAAGATAAATATATTATAAATTCACCTACAAAATTAATATGAATTTATAAATTTGATTTGTTTAGTTATTTACTTATTTATTTACATTATATTAGTTATATACTATTATATAATAGAAGCGGTTCGGTTTTTACGGTTCGGGTTTTGGACAAAAACCGAAACCGAACTGAATTTTTCGGTTTTTGAAATAGTAAAAACCGAACCATCGGTTTTTAGTTTCGGTCGATTATTTTGGTTCGGTTTTTTCGGTTTTCGGTTCGGTTTCGGTTTTTTCGGTTTTTTTTGCTCACCCATAATTATTGCTAGATCTCAAAGGTTTGCGTTTATGGTTTTTGTGTGCGTTTGTAGAAGTGGATTTTACTATGTGTATAAACATTGTGGATTTAAGTGTGTGTCTGTATGAGATGAATATAAATGTTAATTGGATCGAAAAAAATTAAAGTACAAAAAGTACATGTGGTACAGTAGCCAAGACAGAACAACAAGCCAAAACCAAGGGTTCTGACCAAATTGCCCTCATGTGACTTGCACGTGAGAACCGAGATAACTAGCAAAACTAACGAGCGTTAGATTTTTTGACTCGCAACGTAATATTTTCTCGATTGTGGATAAAAAAGGAAACGATTAACGTTTTTGGATGTCGTATGAAATCCGGCATAAGTTTTGGGTCCAACGGTGTAATTTACTCTTAATTTTATTGGTGTTCAAATCAAGACATCGATATCCCCGATGATTGGACGGGTATCCCAAAAGATTGAAGGTGTAGCACGTGATTCAAGTTGTGTAATCTGGTTATTGTTGGCATACACGTGTGGGTAACATTAGCGGCCAAAAACACGCAAAGTTGTGTAATCCGTTTTGGTGCCAAACAAACGGGTTTGAGGAACGTCATTAGCAATAGCACTAGAGGGTAAAATATTTAAAAGGTAAGTAACCATATTAAGGGCTTCAACCCAAAATGTGGAGGTAAGTGGGCCTAAAAGAAAAGAGTTCTGATAGGTTGTTAAGAATGCGTATCATGTGTTCACACTTCTCTCTTTTCTTTTTCATTTTTTTAATATATTTTATCAGGGTAACCTTTTACCAACAAAAGTATGGATTATGAGTATAATCTTATTTCATTCTTTTGTAATTGTTTTCAGTTTCATTAATAATGATAAATTAAAATGACAACGTCAGAATTGAAGGTTGAATATATAGTTCAAGAAAAAAAATTGATCTTCATCATCCCTATTCATGAATGATTAATTTGATATCGTGGAATTCATTCGGTTGAAAATTGTCATGTCTACCATTCAGATAAGAGAAAGTAGTAAAGTTTTAACCTTTTATATATCAATTTGAAATACTCCTATATTTCTTCTAAACTTAGAAATCTCATGTTCATCTGATACATGCTTTAGAACTATTTGAGTTCAGAGCATTGAGTGATTATATTTTGAGTGTATACGATATATATGATATTTTAAGATTGTACGAGATTATTTTTGCAATTTTAAGGTATTACATGGCAAAGTTTAAAAAAGTAACAACTCTGTCTATCGTTGGCCTCTATGGTAGAATCAGTCGGGGGACATGAGAGGTTGTGGTTTACCCTGCGGCGCATGTCATATAATTTTTACATTTTAAGACCAAACTTACAAGAATGGGAGGAGCACTTCATTCCTCATCCACACCACCGTCTAACATTTAAAACGACATGAGTTTGGCATAACCATTGATTCATCATCGATCTCTTTACAAACTCTCTTCAAAGTTTTGTCATCTTCTCTCTCACCTACTCAATCTTTTAACATTTTCAAAAAATCTATATCACGCTCACAAACGAAGTAATACAGTATGGTGACCCAAAGAGACGGAGTGGCATTTCCTAATGGGAAAATGATCTGAAAAGGCAACATACTTGCCACTATATTCTTTTGTAAGCATTATACTTTTTTTTTCCTATTGTATGCATCCAACTTTTTAAATTTTCCTATTCTAGGCATCCAACTTTCCTTAATCATCCTATTGTATGCATCAAACTTTTTTAATTTTCCTATTCTAGGCATCTAACTTTCCTTAATTTTCTTATTGTAGAGTCACTTTTTCACGCTACAGGCCTACAATAGAAAGTTGGATGCTACAATAGGAAAAAAAAAGTAATGATGCTTACAAAAGAATATAGTGGCAAGTATGATGACTTTTCAGATCATTTTCCCTTTCCTAATACCACCGCTTTCGGATCCACAGAATAACACACCACACTCGATTGAGGAGTACTCGGTCCTTTCTAGTTTCACACACCTTACATGTACCATTTCCAAGTTTGTAAGGTCACACACAACATATTTAACATTCGTGTGATTGACTCCCTATAATTCTGATTTTTTTTTTCTTAATACTCCCTCCGTCCCAAAATTATAGCCCCCCCCTTTGACTTTTTCAGTTTTTCTTTCTTAACTTTGACTTTCAACATTTTTTTTGTGTTATATAATACTTGATGAAAATTATACCAATGAAAAATACATTTAAAACTCAATACATTCATATATTTTGTATCAAGTATTATGTAATATAAACAAAAATATTTAAGGTCAAAGTTTAAAATTAAAGACCGAAAAAGTCAAACGGGGATTATAATTTTGGGACAGAGGGAGTAGTATATATCAGTGTTTTAAAAACCGGTTCGAACCGGCCGGTTCGACCGGTGTCCGGCTGGTCGGCCGGTTTTTTAAACCCCGTTTTTAGAGGTCCCGTTCACTGTTTCGAACCGGCCGGTTTTTCCGGTTCAACCGGTTTTGATTTTTCTTTTTTTTTTAAACGGTTCGGCCGGTTCGACCAGTGCCGGATGACTGACCGGTTCGATTAAAATTCCGGTTTTTAAAACATTGCTATGGAATTTCCTAGCTAAGATTTGTTTAGTTTAGGCTTATTGATGAAACTGGGCCCACTTTTTTTCTTAACAGTATTTTCTTGCTCCATTCTCCGTTGCTCTTTTTCTTTCCTAATATATTTGCCAGCTTTTGCGTTGACATCAGGGCTAGACCAATGATATCTAATATCAATGTGTTTTGTTCTCTGATGGCTTGGTGAATATATCAGCTAGCTGGTCCCTGATGAAATGATATCTAATATCAATGTGTTTTGTTCTCTGATGAAGAACAGGGTTGTTTGAGATGGCAATTACACTTGTGTTATCACAAAAGATGGGAAACATCTTGTACTGAATTCCATAGTCACTGAGTTGGCTTTTCATCCAGAGTACATTTGCACAACAACTTGCTGCTGTAACATATTCAGCTTCAGCTGAGGACATGGCAATTGATTGTTGCTTCTTAGCACTCCAACAGACTAGTTTTCCACCAAGAATTTGGCAGGAGCCTGAGGTGCTTTTTCTATCCATGTTGCATTCAACATAGTAAGAGTCTGAGTATCCTTTAAGATCAAGGCCTGAACATTTTGGATAGTATAATCCAAGGTTTGGAGTACCTTTCAGGTACCTGAATATCCTTTTCACAGCAGTGATATGAGATTCTCTTGGGTCAGATTGATATCTGGCACACAAACAGACTGAGAATTGTATATCAGGCCTTGATGCAAGTAGATACATCAGTGATCCTATCATTCCTCTAAAAAGAATTTGATTCACTGGTTTTCCAATAAGATCAGGACCAAGGTTGTTTGGGGGGACCATGGGAGTCTTGACTGAGGCACAGTCACTGAGCTCATACTTCTTCAGTAGGCTTCTAACATACTTCTCTTGACTGATAGAGGTTCCTTTATCAGTCTGCTTGATTTGCAGACCAAGGAAGTAAGTCAGTTCTCCCATCATGCTCATTTCAAATTTCTTTGCCATAAGTTTTTCAAACTGTTTGCAAATTTTATAACTTGTTGAGCCAAAGATGATGTCATCAACATACATTTGTACAAGTATGACATCATTATTTGTCTTATAGATAAACTGTGTGTTGTCTATCTTGCCTCTGACAAATTTATTTTGGATCAGGAAGGCTGAAAGAGTTTCATACCATGCCCTGGGAGCTTGTTTCAGTCCATAAAGGGCTTTGTTAAGCTTGCAGACATAGTCAGGAAACTCATGGCTTTCAAATCTAGGAGGTTGCTGAACATAAACTTCTTCTTTCAGTGAACCATTTAAGAATGCACTTTTAACATCCATTTGGTACACCTTGAAGTTCATGTATGTAGCAAAAGCAAGGAAGATCCTGATGGCTTCCATCCTTGCTACTGGTGCAAATGTTTCTTCATAGTCAATGCCTTCTTGTTGATTATAGCCTTTGGCTACAAGTCTGGCTTTGTTCTTAATGACTATGCCATTTTCATCAGATTTGTTTTTGAATACCCATTTCATGCCAATGACTGAAACATCTTCAGGACACTTGACCAAGGTCATTACCTTGTTTTTGTCAAATTGTTCCAGTTCATCATGCATGGCCTGAACCCAACTTGGGTGATTAAGTGCTTCCTTGACACTTTTGGGTTCAATTGTGGAGATGAAGTCCACAAATAGGCATTCATTGGCTGAGGCTGCTCTCAGTTGTTCAGCCATGCTTCTTGTAAGCATGCCTTTAGTAGGCTCGCCAATTATATTGAAAATTTCTATATCCTGAGACCTAGTCCAACTGTCCTGAGGTCTAGGATACTGATTAGAACTTGAGGCCTGATGGGTAGGATCAGGATCAGACACATGATGATCTTCAGCATTTTGAGTGTCTGAGTGGGTTGACTCATCACTGTGATTGTTTGGTTCCTGAGTACTTTGTTCAGACTGAATGATATCATCAGTACTTCTTTGTGCTTCAACAAACTCAGTTATGGTTAGGTAAGGAAGGTTGTGGGGAATGATGTAATAGGAGATGTCAGCATTTGCTTGGTACTGAGTGGAAGGACCATTTTCAGGATGATGTTCATCAGGAGGGTATCTTGATGATTCATCAATACCTATTTGTTCCACTGAGTTATTAGAGACACTGATTGCATCAGTGCTCTCATCAAAGGTAACATGAAATGTTTCCTCAGTATGCTGTCTCCTAGTGTTGAACACCCTGAAGGCCTTTGAGACAAGGGAGTATCCAAGGAAGTATCCATCATCAGCTTTGGCATCAAATTTTCATAAGTGATCCTTTTGATTATGAATAAACACAGGACACCCAAAGACATGAAAGTAGCTGATGTCAGGGATCCTTCCCTTGAATAACTCATAAGGAGTTTTGCTATGTCTCTTAACAATGATGGATCTGTTTTGTGTGTAACAGGCAGTCTTTACTGCTTTAGTCCAGAAGTGTTTGGAAAGGACTGATCCATTTAGCATTGTCCTGGCTGCTTCAATGAGGGTTCTATTCTTCCTTTCAGCCACACCATTTTATTCAGGTGTATAAGGTGAGGAAAATTTTTGGGAAATTTCTTTCTCATCACAGAAACATTCAAGTTCATAATTTTTGAACTCTGTTCCATTGTCAGTTCTAATCTGTTTGACTTTGATGTCATTTTGATTTTCAATATTTCTGACAAAGGACATAATTGTTTCAGCTGCCTGACTCTTTTTGATCAGGAAGTATACCCAAGTGTATCTTGAGTACTCATCCACAATGACCAGAGTATACTTCTCATGGTTAATGGATCTAGGACTGATTGGTCCAAATAGATCCATATGGAGAAGATATAGGCAGTTCCTGATGGAAAAGTTGGTTTTGGTTTTAAAGGATGCTTTGTGATGTTTACCTTTTTCACAAGCTGAGCATGGTTTATCCTTTGAAAACACAAAAGATGGTAAGCCAAGGACCTTGTTTTGTTTCACAAGGTTGTTTATGTTTTTGAAGTTCAGGTGGGAGAGTCTCTTATGCCAAAGCCAGTTGAGAGTATCAGTGGCCTTGGTAAAGAGACAAGTTCCATTCTGAGTCAGACTGGACATGTCCAACACATAAACATCATGTCTTCTTGGTGCAACAAGGACAACTTCCTTATTAGCATTGAAGATGATTCCTTGTTTATCATCAAACTGAACTATATATTTAGCATCACATAGTTGACTGACACTGATCAAATTGTATTTAAGACCATTTACATAAACTATCCTAGTAAAGACTATACCATTGCAGTTTACTGAACCATAACCTTCAGTGAGACATGATGAGTTATCAGCAAATATCACTTTGGGTCCTGATTCATCAACATACTTGTGCAGATACTCCTTCACACCAGTCATGCTCCTTGAACATCCACTATCTAGATGCCAAACAGGATCCCTGGCATGTTTCTACACAAATATTAAACTAGATTAGTTCTTTCTAGGACTCCACTTCTTGGAGGGCTTAGCTTTGGGGGTCTTTTTAACATTTACAATTGATTTATGGTCAGTGGTGGAGTAGACTGAGCTACCACAAATTATGCATTTGATTGCAGATGTAGACTCAGTAGACTAAGAGGCTGACTTTGTCATACCTCTTCTGGCCTGAATGACCTTATCACGTCCTGAGGTGTCATGAGTGGGACCTCCAGTATTTTCACAACAATTGTCAATTTGACAATCCTTAGGATGGTGGTCATTGAACCCACAGTAGGGATAAGGTGCAAAAGGCTTGGCCTTTTGTTTCTGTTTCTGTTTAGAATCAGAAGGGTAGTTTAAATACTGAGCTTTAAGGCCTGTCATCTTTGATGTGACTGAGTGTGTTTTGTGATCAGAGGTCCTGTGATCATCCTTTTTGCAAATCATGCAGTAAAGGATTCTATAGCAATCATCAGTGAAATGATTGGTGTAGTTACACAGCTCACATCTTTTCAGGGGTTTTTAGGGTTTGGGTTTGGTGCTTGAGGAAGCTGGTTTTTGTTCCTTCTTCTTGGATTGAGAAGGTTTCTCAGAAGATGCAATCTTCTCACCCAGCTTCCTGACCATTTCAGCCAACTGATCAAATTTTGAGTCAGGGCTTTGGGTTATTACTTCAGAAGGGACTGAAGTTGATGAGTCATCAGTATTTACTGAGACTTCAAGGGTTGGTCTTTTCAGGATTGTTTTTCCCATTCCTGACCTCTCCTTTTGAGAGTGTTGGGAGTAGACCAGTGGTGGGAGGCCTGAGTTTGGTGCAGCACCCTGAAGAGTATTCAGTGGAGGGAGTGGTGGATATGAATCTGATTCAGGCTTACTTACTAACTCAGTACTACTGAGTTGGTCAGAGAGTCCAAGCATATTTTTCAAGGCCTGAATTTCAGGAAGCAAGATCTTTCCAGTCTCAAAGTTTGGTAACTTACTGACTGGGTTTCCCTGACAATCCAGTCATTTGACTTGGGAAGCATTTCTTGCTCAAATGATATGCCAGCTGGAACAAAGGTCAATTCATTGGGACTCACATTGGGGTTAACCATGAGATGGTCAATTCCTATTGTTTTCCTAGGGATTAAACCCACAGTATCGAAGACCTTGGGGTTCTTTTTGGTCCAGCCTTGGATGACAGCCTTTTCTTTGCTAAGTTCAGTTTGTAGGGCTTGGTTTTGTTTCAAAATTTCAGTGTTCTGAATTTGTAGAGTAATTGTTTCTAATTTGGCTTGCTTCAGTACAAGCAATTCATCTCTACATTTATTCAATTCTGACACTATGTTGTTATATTTTGAAAACAGGTTAAGTCTTTGTTCCTCAACAAATTTAAGATCTACACAAATATAATTCATGTAAGACTGCCAATCAGAATCATCATCCATAGAAAGTAAAGTGTTTACCTTCTTCATGGTGATGTTTACCCACTCTCCATTCCTTGCATGGCTTTTCCCAACAGCCACCTGATCACCTTCAGAGAGTGCCATCAGTGCACTCACTCTAATTTCCTCATCTGAGGAGACCTCTTCTTCATCCCAGTCATAAGCTTCAGCTACTAAAACCTTGTTCTTTGTCTGAATAGGTTTGGATGTTTGAGCAGCCTGAGACATAGAGGGATTAGTTTCAAGAATTGCAAGTTTAGCCTTAGCTTTCCTATATTTTGCTTCAAAGTCTTTTTTACCCTTGTTTTGAAATTGTTGGGTCGACTGAAACATTCTAGGTTGAAACTTGCTAGTTCCTGAGGAACTGTTTCCTGAAAATTTGTAAGAGGGTTCTGAGATGGTTTTAGAATAACAGTCCCTAGCAAAATGACCCTTTTTACCACAATTAAAACATTCAGTGGTTTCATTTGCTTTTCCTTTTGAAAAGTTGGACTGGTTTCTTTTGATGAAACGTTTTGAACTAGCAAGGAGTGCCCTCTCTTGGAATTCCAAGTTTAAATCTTTTAGGTACTCATCACTAGTCCTTTCATCAATTTCATCCTCAGAATCCTCTTGAAAGTCCTGCACAACACCATTTGTATAAAAAGCAGTTGATATGGGTGTGGAGGTCAAGGCCTTTTTGGACTCAATAGCTTTTGAGTCAGGGTATCTCCTTGAGATTAAGTTGTCTTCATAGACAAACTTCCCATAGATCTCAGGGAGCTCAAGAGTCTGAATGTGATTAGCATTCCTCAGGCCTTGTGAGAAGTTTAGCTACTTCTCAGGGAGACTGTTGACAAAGCCAGCATTTGTCTCATGCTTAGAAAACACTACACCATCATTTGATAGTTCGTTTATCAAAGTCTTGTAACTGGTATAAGTCTGAGAGAGACTTTCAGAGTCTTTTGCCCTGAAAGTATTATACTCAAGTTTCAGGTCCATGACCCTGTTTTCCTTGGTATCTGAGGGACCCTCAAAGCTATTGACCAAGTCATCCCAAGTTTGCTTGGCTGTTGAACAGTTGATGATTGATTCCATTATATCGTTAGGAAGACAAGATATAATGATGCTTTTTAGGCGTTGGTCTTGATTGACCACCCACCTCTCATCAATGGTCCATTGAGCCTCAGGCTTGTTTAGCCCTTCAGCAGTCTTTGGGACATAGGGACCATCTTTGACACAAGAGATGTAGTATGGTTCCATACCAGTCAAGTAGCAAAGCATTCGCTTTTTCCACTTGCTAAATTTTCCAGCTTCAAGTCTGGGTGCAACAGCTGAAAAGCTTCCACCCTTTTTGTCGACTAGCTAGGGCACATTAATATCAGCCATAGTAGGATCTTGGTTTTAAAAACCTTGAGCACTCTTGGTTATTTTTGAAAGATTTTATAAACTAGAGGCTCTGATACCACTTGTTGTTCCCTTAACACGCTTAGAGTTAACTATAAAGTTAATCTATTTGTGTTTATGACTAATACAATGTATTGATTAATTCTAACAGTTAATGAAACGTAAATATTAAAACATAAAGTATTTTCAACGTTTAAATTCTTATTAGAAATGAATCAAAGAATCTATTACCCAAGTGTTTTGCGGAACAAACACTTGGGATTGAATAGACAAGGTATGGTGTCTCCTATCTAAACTTAAGCAATGCTTTAAGTGGTAACAATTCGACCCACTGAGCTATCTCAGGGATACGTTACTCTTTGTAGGAGAAAAGGGGTATTGTGAAAGTCTAAGCTTTTATTACACAAAAATACCTAACCCACTTTTCTCCATCTGTTTGCTATTTATAGGCAAACATGTTAAGTGTACTGAAGATTAAAACTACATAAACAAATAGGAAGCGTGTCTGACAACTACAACAGTAGTTGTCATTTCCAAGAACCAATAGGATTGTGCCAAAAAGTCTTCGAGTGTCAGTCCTGACACTTCTTCTACTTTTAGCCACTTGAGGGATGGTTTGTCTGACCCCGATAAGACTTGTTATTATCTTCTCAAAACCTTCCCGCTTTATCCCGCCTTTTATTCAGGCTTCAGGTTCTTCAGTCATTTGTCTTCAGTCTTCAGTTATTGTTGTTGAGGAGACTTGGGGTCAGTGAGCTCTTGTCTAACGCTCACTGATCCCATTACCTTCTTCTTTGTCTCAAGTAACACTTCAGGGAGAACCGCCTTCCTGAATTGGTGAGTCGTTCTTCTTAGACTCGTCCTGAGCATCTTGAAGGTAACTCACTGAGTGACTGTTCACTCAGTGACTTAGTATGTTTTCGGTTTAATTAACACTTAGCTTAATTTGTATTCAAATTCTGTTTTAACGACTCTTGGTACTGAAGGACCCAACACATATCCATGTGAGAAAAAATCTTATAAACAAGATTAATATATTGAAAGGGAGAACCTTTTCCAAAAATTCTTGAGATAAATTCCATGTGAGGGATTCCGGCCTAGCTAGAGTTCAAAAGGACATCAACAAACATGAAGTTCTTGCCTAGTTGGAATACTCAAGAATTACCTGGAGCATGGTATATTTAGAGTTGAACGAAAATCAAATTGGTACAGACATATTATGTCGATACGACAACTACTCTCAGCATGAGTTATCCGTATTGACAATGTGAAGTCATAGAATAACATTGCGGATCCGCTTGTGATAAGCTAAATGTGAGAGTTAGTTAGCAAGTCGTGAAGAGGAATGAGACTAAAGACCTTGAAAAGTTTATATGAAGGAAAACTTAACCCAGCTGACTGGAGATCCCAAGATCTGGGTTCAATAGGACAACCTACTTGTATAAACTTAGGTCACTGTGGGGGAGTAATAAACTCTACATTCGTTTAAGGAAGTTAGTGAACTTCCTAGTCCATTCCTATAACAGTGACAATATGAGGTTAAGCATATGGCTTTTAATGATTAATCGAGAATCACCTATGTGAGAGAGAAGTGGGGTCGCTTCTAAGGGAATTGTGGGGGCGCAATTCTTAACAGCTCTCGCAGAACCAGGCTAATGTTCATGACCATAACGAACATAACTATGAGAACCAAAAAGTGTCAAGGAGATATTTGTGTGAATATATATTGTCGTCTCCACAAACAGCAGACAGTTCAAAGACATCGAGTTCTACTGGCTGCTAGGAGTCTAAGTATATTTCACAAGGGAAGGTTCAAAGGGTAACACCTACCTATCCTTTGCAAATATCAACTGCAAAACTCTATTACAACTTCGTGTCCTTGAAATTCGTTTCCCTTAGCAATTTCATTCATGTGGGGGACTGTTGGAAAAATTGGTCATATGGTGGGTTTGAATGACAATTGATGGTCATCAAATACACTAATTGGTGTTAACACAAAATTGAATGTGTGGTCAAATAAAACGATCGAATTAATTGTGTGCTCATGAGCCATTAGTATAATTTATTATTGGACTGTTTTTCTTTCATTCCCCTTGACTATTTATTGAGAGTTCTTCTCTCATACATGACACCGGAAAAACACAACTCGATCACTCCTCTCCTTTTGCTACCGTTCATATTTCATGTGTATCCGCTCGTAATAGAGGGAAGACACGTTTTTTGTTCGCCTTGATAACCCGTTTGTGCTAACGGAGTTATCCGTTGTTGTTGTATCCTGGGAGATAGACGTTCACAATTCTCAAGCACCGTGGAGAGGACGAATCTGTCTTAAGGAAACTGTGAGCATCACATGCCTCAACATTTTCCTTACTTGTGTTTTTTGTGTCTCAACAATCAAAAGGTTTAAGGTATCATCATCTACACTTTTTATGGTTTCATGTCATTGTTTATTGGGCAAACCCTTTAAAAACGTATGGAACTTGTCGTGAAAATTGGTTTTGCGTGACGAACAAAAAATCGGTAAAAAATGACAAATTATCTCCCAAAAACTAACTTATTTATGCAATCTTTTACCCCCTAATCCAGTTGCCAGTTTATTTACAAAAAAAACAATATCATAAAATGCCACCTGTATTTACAAGTCATTCTTTCTTTTACCCACCACACATATTTCCCTCATCACCACCACAATCCCACTACCCCCAAAATCTCAGCCACTAAATCGCTCCACAATAGGAACACCACCACTACCAAATCACACCACCAACGAAACCCCACCACCACCGTAAATCCTCAACCACCAAAACCCCACCACCACAGAGGCGACCACCAGCAGGTAAAAAAGATTTGTAGATCTTTTGTTGTTTTCTGTTGAGGGGTTGTTGTTGTGATATTTTGTAGCCTCGGAGATAGGATTTAGGATATGGAGGTTTGTGGGTGTTGCTTATTATAGTATTTTTGCCAGAGAAGATGGTGGTTGCCGGATTTTATGTCCAATGGACTGTTGTTTTCGGTTGAGTTGTTTTATGTGGACTACATAGGACTTAGAACCCGTAGATAACAACAAAATCCGTTGTTTTAGGTTGGCACACACCTCAGTTGGTTGCCGAAAACAACAAAATCCTATATAAATCCATAGGACATAGTTGTTTTCTGTGGACTGTTGTTATAGTTATTGTAGTATTTTTTCCGGAGAAGATGGTGGTTTTGTTGTTTTAATGAAGATGATGGGGTATTATTCCTCATAAATTCATTTTCAATTTTAATGAAGATGATGGGATTTTTATGAAGATAATGGGGACTGTTGTTATGGTTTTGTTGTTTTAATGAAGATGATGGGGTATTGTTCCTCATAAATTCATTGTCAATTTTAAAGAAGATGATGGAATTTTAATGAAGGCGCTAATTATGCTCGGTTTTTAAGGCGCTAATTCATTGTCAGTTTTAAGTTACAATAGTTATGCTTAAATTGGAATATATGTTTTGTTATGGTTTTGTTGTTTTAATGAAGATGGTGGAGGATAATACAGGCTGGCAATTACAAAAAAAAAAAAAAAAAAAAACAGGTGGCACCAACCGGATGACATGGAGCAAACCGGTTGGGGAGGTAAATTCATGCGTAAATAAGTTAGTTTTTGGGAGATAATTTGTCATTTTTTTTACCCATTTTTTGTTCGTCACGCAAAACCAATTTTCACAACAAGTTCCATACGTTTTTAAAGGGTTTGCCCTTGTTTATTTGTCTCTAATAGCAATACACGTAATATATACAACAATTTCCACACAGTTACCTGTACCCATAGATTGAGTTTGGGATTTCATGGAACGTTACGCGTTAAAGTTGACTCCATAGAACTTACTGCCACCTCTTCGCTATCACCATTAATGGATATATACATTGCTGTTACAATTTCTCAAGCTTCAGAAACTTAAAGTCAAAAGATAAGGTAATCATGGATTGGGTACTTGTTATCTGAATTATTAAAAACATTTTTTTCCCAATTTCTATGTAATATGTTTTAGGTTAATCATTATTGCAATTGCATGTTTTTATGAATGATATGGTGCCACTGTCATCTACTTGCTATGATGGATAGATCTTTGATCTATTTCATGGAATGCTTGTTGGGGCTTATACGACTGAAAATGCAACACTTAGTTCGTGGGATATGCCTTTTAACATAAGAGTATCCACTATGCAAATCATTTTCTGTAATAGAATGATGTAACTTGTTTTATACATGAAAAATACCCTGTGGGTGGCTTTCAAGTTTCAACTCATTTGTTTCAACTCATTTGACCGTTTATCTTTAGGCCATTAATTTTCTTCTATTTTCTTTACCAATTAGACAGCTTACTTGAATCACTCCATTCATACGTAATGGGTAATTCTTCGATTTCATGTGTTGAGAAAGTTAAAAAACAAGAACTTGCACATCGAAGCAGCAAGACAAGCTTGATCCCTATAACGTTTGTATTTCCTGAATCTTTGATACCTATAAGCAGCAAGACAAGTTTGATCCCTATATGTCAGTATAAAATAAGAGGAATGCTAGAGCCACAAACAAACTTTCACAAAAACATCCACAAAATGATGTGTTAATGGTTGATTGGTGTTTTTTGTGAGAGTTTCTCTCTTCTTTTTCTAATTAAACCAATCAATCACTGACACGTCATTTTTGGATGGTTTTGTGGAAGTTTTTATATGGTTGTAGCATTGCTCATAAAATAAATTTAAACATGTTTTTTATTTGTTTTTAGTTGATTAGTTAGATCACTTTGATTCGTTCAAAAAAAAGTTAGATCACTTTGATACCGAATTTACCACATTATACTCTTCATGTGCAATAAATAGTAACAATGTCTCCAATGCGAGATCACATACAAGTTAATTGTATGTACGACTTATCATTAGACAAGGAACATGCAACACTGTTTTGTTACATTGAGTTGAATAAATGTTACATAAATAAAAATGAGAAAAACAACAAAAAGATATGAACAAAAATGGAACATAATAGGATCTTAAAGGTGATATACAAGCTCAAGACAATATACAAGCTCAAGCTACAAGCTCAGTCAACGCAATACAAAGGAGACAGCCTTTCAAGATGCAAATACTTCACAGCTTTAGCTTAGTCAAATGTAACAAAATGTAGTCAATGTATCTTACACTGTATATAGTCTAGATTCATAATATAGTGTAGAAGTCAACATGTATATAAGGCAATATCCTCTCATTTTGTAACCAACTTTTCATTAATACAATTCATAATTTTCCCTCCTTTACCTTTCTTGAGATGGTATCAGAGCAATCATCCTGCTAGCCATCATCACTACCATAATTCCGCCACTAAACCACCACCTGTAACAACTTCCGACTACCACAACCACCTATCACCACCATAACTAACCACCATCAATATCAAGAACTCATCCAAATTCAATGAAATCAACAATTTTCTGATCCTCACAATAATTCACACACAACTACTGAATTAATTTCACTCAAATCCTTACTAATCAATAAACCCCTAAATTTTAATCAAGAACTCAATTAATCCTCAATTCTTTACAATCACCAGTGACAATGACTATTTCTGACTCAAGCACATCAAACACATCAGTTGAGGACATCACCTCTGTTAATCACCCATTCTACTTTCATCCCCAAGATCATCAAGGAATGATTCTTATTGCTAAGAAGCTGACTGGTTCAGAGAATTACAGCACATGGAAAAGATCCATGATGATAGCCCTAAGTGCTAGGAACAAGATCAAATTGGTTAATGGAGATTATGAGGAACCTGAGATGACATCACCAATCAGATCTTATTGGGAGAGAGCCAATGACATGGTAATATCCTGGATACTCAACACTATTTCAGAACAAATCAGTAACAATCTTAATTTTGTTAACTCTGCACATTCACTTTGGCATCAACTGCATGATCACTACTCTCAACTAGATGGCCATAGGATTTATCAGGTTACCAATGAAATAGTGCATCTTAAGCAGTTGAACAGTTCTATAGAAGTTTATTACCATAAGCTTAAAGGATTGTGGGATGAGTTAGATGCCCTTGAGGCTCCTTATAACTGTACTTGTAAGTGCACCTGTGAAAATGGTAAAACCAATGGTGAGAGGGACCAGAGGAAAAGACTCATACAGTTTCTTATGGGATTAGATGAGTCATACACAAACATCAGGGTCAGATTTTATTACTTCAACCTTTTCCCATGGTTGCCAAAGCCTATAGTATGCTCAGACAAGAAGAGAAGTAAAGGGAGGTACCCAAACAAACAACACCATCAGTCCCCTTTGCACTCAACACCTATAGGAACCATAACAATTCTGAGCCTCCTAAAACCAACAGGAATCAAAACAACCAACAACAGTCACAACCTAGAAAGAGCACCTTCAAACCAGGGGTAATTTGTGGGAATTGCTACAAAGAAGGTCACACCAAAGAAGAATGCTACAAACTAGTGGGATATCCTGTTGGACACCCTATGCACAACAAATACCAACCACCACAAGCACAAAGAAGGCAGTATACTCCCAACTTTTAGAACTAATCAAATCAATCAAAAAGGAAAGCTGTCAACATGGCAATGACTGATGACTCACCAATGGAACCTCAAAACAATGCCATGATACCCCTGCCACCAGACTACTCTGTTACAGCTAGGATGGATCAGATTCAGAACCAGCTGAACCAGATGTTCCTGATGATGCAGAACAATTCTGAGGCCTCACCATCTGGATCATGCAATTTCATGGCAGGTAAGAGACTTATTGCTACTTACATTACTAAGTCTAAGGAAGTTTGGATTATAGATAGTGGTGCATCTGACCATATATGTATTTCCATAACCCTCATGCATAACATCATTACTTGCATCACACCCATCATTATTCACCTTCCAAATGGACAAACAACCACATGCAACACCATAGGATCAATCACACTTCAATCAAATATCACATTACACAATGTTTTATACATTCCCACATTCACATACAACCTAATTTCAATAAGTAAACTGTTACAGAACACACTCAAATCAATCACATTCACACATAACACATGTACTTTTCAGGACCATGAAGGAACCTCAACCCTTGGAACTCTCTGTGGTGGCCTATATGTTTTACCAGTTTCATCTCCTTCAACTCCCTCAATCCCTTCACCAACATCTACAATTCTATCCAACACAAGCCAAGCTTCAATGTGGCATGCCAGGCTGGGACACCCTTCTACTCAAGTACTCAGGAACATCAAGCAACTTTCTCTCTCAGACTTTAAACTTGTAGATAATCATTGTACTATATGCCCTTTAGCAAAACATCATAGTTTACCTTTTGAACCTAGTCATTCTCATGCAACTGTAAAGTTTGAATTGATTCACATGGATATATGGGGACCCTAAAATTACCCAACTATCAATAAATGTAAATTTTTTCTCACAATTGTGGATGACTTCAGCAGAGCAACATGGACATACTTACTTCCTAGTAAACACCATGTGATCTCTACAATTAAACACTTCTACTCATATGTTCAAACACAGTTTAAAACAACAATCCAAAAGATAAGAAGTGATAATGGTACTGAGTTTGTGAACTCTACACTTAATGACTTTTTCAATGAAAAAGGTATAATACACCAAACATCATGCCCCTATACCCCACAGCAAAATGCTAGGGTAGAAAGGAAACATAAACACCTGCTGAAAGTTGCAAGATCACTTCAGTTTCAATCAAACTTACCTAAACATCTTTGGGGTCATTGTATTTTCACAGCCACTTACCTCATAAACAGATTACCCACCAAAATTCTTCAAAACAAAAGTCCCTATGAACTTTTATACAACCATCCACCACCACTTGATCACCTCAAAATCTTTGGCTGTAAAGCCTATGTCCACCAACACACACATGATAAATTTCACCCAAGAGCCATCCCTGCAGTTCTAATAGGCTATCATCAAAACCAAAAGGGTTATCTCCTTTATGACCTCCACACTACCAAAATCCATACCAGCAGGCATGTGACACTTGAAGAACACATTTTCCCTTTCCATCTTTCTCATACAACACCACAGTCTTAACCCACATCTTCAAACCAAACACCAACAACATCTCCCATAGTTTTTCCAATACCAATTTCCACTACAACAACACCAACCACATCTATCTCACAAACACCATCCCCTGAACCACACACCCCTGCACCAACACCATCCCTTGAACCAATCACCCACACCCCTGCATCAACACCATCCCCTGAACCAAACACTCCCAACACACCAACATCATCCCCTGAACCCAATAGTTCCCATCATTCTACCACTACACCTTCAATACCTACTGACCACAATCAACCACAAGCAAATCCACCATCACCATCCCCACCACCTCAGAGAGTATCTACCAGAACCAAACACCAACCAGTCAAGCTCAGTGACTATTACTGCACTCTTCCACCTTCCCTGTTAAAACATCATCACTCAAATTTCTTAAATTATTCTAACCTCACAAAACATTCATTGCATTTCATCAATAGCATAGATAGGTCACTTGAACCACACACCTACTTCCAAGCTTCCAAGGACCCAAAATGGAAAGTAGCCATGAACAAGGAAATACAGGCCCTTGAAGAGAACCACACATGGGAATTCACTCAACTTCCTCTTGGCAAAATACCCATTGGCTGCAAATGGGTATTTAGAATCAAATACAATGCCAATGGTTCTGTGGAAAAATACAAAGCAAGATTAGTTGCTAAGGGCTACAATCAAAAGGAAGGAGTAGATTACAAGGAAACTTTTGCACCTGTTGCCAAGATGGTCACAGTCAGAACTCTCTTAGCCATTGCAGTCTCTCAAGGATGGTTCATTGAGCAGCTAGACATCAACAATGCCTTTCTACATGGTGATCTTCATGAGGAAGTGTATATGACAGTCCCTCAAGGATATCCACAAGATCTCCCACCAAACACTTTTTGCAAGCTCAAAAAGTCTCTTTATGGTCTCAAGCAGGCAAACAGACAGTGGTTTGAAAAACTTACTTCCTTCCTCATCACCAAAGGTTTTACACAGAGTTATGCTGATACATCCCTGTTAACTCTCACCCACAATGGTTCTCTCATTTCCATCCTGATCTATGTAGATGACATTCTAATAACAGGCAATGACAAAACCTTCATTGATACCCTCAAAGCTTAACTACATCAAACTTTCAGTATTAAAGATTTGGGAGCTATTAATTATTACCTTGGTATAGAGTTCCTCAGAAATTCAACTGGTCTTTCTATGTCACAAAGGAAGTATACCCTAGATCTTCTCAGGCTAGGAAATGTTTTGGACTCTAAACCTTATGCAACACCCATGGAACCCAATACTAAACTCAACCTTACTGATGGAACCCCACTCACTGATCCAAGCCTATACAGAACACTAGTGGGCAAACGGATATACCTCACAATCACTAGACCTGACATCTCATTTGCTGCTCAAACACTAAGTCAGTTCTTAAAGGAGCCCAGAACACCCCATATGGCTGCATTAATAAGGGTTCTCAGATATCTCAAGCTCAGCCCAGGTCAAGGTCTTTTCTTTTCAGCAACAAACTCACTGAAACTCATCACATACTGTGACAGTGATTGGGCCAGTTGTTCTTTTACAAGAAAATCAGTCACAGGATATGGCATCTTCTTAGGAACAAGTCTCATTTCATGGCAATCTAAGAAACAAGGTGTGATTTCCAGATCTTCAACAGAGGCTGAATACAGGGCTTTGGCAGATAACACTTGTGAAATAAGTTGGCTTACATGTCTCCTCAAAGATCTACATATTACCATTCCTACACCTGTACCTATTTTCTGTGACAATGTGTCAACTATAGCCCTAGCATCAAATCCTATTCATAATGCAAGAACCAAACACATAGAAATTGATTGTCATTTTGTGAGAAACAAGATAAAAGCAGGGGACATTCTTCCATTCTATGTACCATCCAGAGAACAAGTAGCAGACATTTTCACAAAAGGCCTTAGCAGAGCTCTACATTATACATGTCTCTCCAAGTTAGGCATTTGTAATGCTTACTCCATGCCAACTTGTGGGTAGGTGGGTGGGGGGGATAAAGGTGTTATACAAGCTCAAGACGATATACAAGCTCAAGCTACAAGCTCAGTCAATGCAATACAAAGGAGACAGCCTTCCAAGATGCAAATACTTCACAGCTTTAGCTTAGTCAAATGTAACAAAATGTAGTCAATGTATCTTACACTATATATAGTCTAGATTCATAATATAGTGTAGAAGTCAACATATATATAAGGCAATATCCTCTCATTTTGTAACCAACTTTTCATTAATACAATTAATAATTTTCCCTCCTTTACCTTTCTTGAGAGATCTGTATGATAATATAATAGTTTCCAAAATCGAGAAACAATGAGACATTGGTACAGGAACCAGGACATTTTGGGAACCTACTCGATCTGAAAGTGAATAAATTTCCCAATGTTTTACACAAGTTTATTATCAACATGACCAACTACATGCCCTACTAAACCTTGCCATAAACAATTATTCTTAGTTCATGTCTGATACCTCTGCAGACCGACTAAGTTATAATAACCATGTCTACTGATCTCTTCCGCAAATAGGGTCTGAACCTTCAACAACACCACAATCATTGAGGTATGTGGCAGGGAGGTCAGCAAGTACTAGAACTGAGCAGACACACCAGTCCCCGTCTGTGGCATCCTTAAGAAATTTGCAACAGTCGGCATCAGCCCCGTTAGTACACGGTCCTCCCTCTCCGATGTAAGTCGAGCAGCACTGTCCGGTCACCATAGGAGTTGACACAAATGCGATCACCAAGAGCATACAAATCATAAATTTCGCCAACTTTTGGACTGAAAATGAGATTTTTAATGAATTAGAGGGCTAACTCATCGATTATTTATATAGCTCTGAGAAGTTGGACATGCGATTTTTATATATCCACGTGCAACATGCACTAATGAAGTTTATATATTATAAGAATCAATTATTGCTGAAATATACTAAAACTAATAGAGTTGATCCATATTATAAGATTAATTTAAACTAGACATTGGCTTATTGGGTGCAATCCATTGACCGATTTGATTCCTCAAACAGATAAACACAAATGGCATGTGACAAGCACATGCAAACATAAAAAGAATCACATGACCTGTTGGTAAAGAAACTAGTTGATGAGTTTAAAATACTAGCTGATACACATGCGCTTCATTATTGTGCTTTGTGATTTTGTTCATTTATGTTAGTATAGTATTCTTTGTTCACTTCGGTTACTATACTCCTCAAAACTGGCTACTCAAGTTAGAACTAGATGTGGCAACACTAACCACACCAAAAAGTTTTGTCAATGTAATACCACATCGAACCCCTTTTCACCCGTGGTGGTAATCTTTTTATTGTCATTATGTTATGTATATATTGATGATATTGAGTCCTCCAATTTCTGATCATGGATAGATGGAATATACGGAATGCTTGTTCGGGCTTGTACAATCGCTTTTGTACATTCGGTTTTAAAGGTTTTCAATATCGTAGAAGAGGTACATGCGTAATCCCTTCATCACCCATGAAAATTGCAGAGCACATTTGGTTTAAGAAGGTTCTTGATATTGAAAGGTATGTTGGTTGTTGGTTGGCCCAGAACAGGGTAAAGATAATCAATGTCCTAACTACGTACCAATAATGGTTACCGGATATCACTTGGAATCGTGTTATCACTTTCCAAAGTAAACTATTCGACCCTATTGCCTGGGTATCACGAATATCTGCTTGGGATAAGACCAAATGTTTGTTATTGAATTAGGCACAAATCAATAACCCTTTTGCTTAGTGTTTATGTTCTTTGTTTTTGTATATATCATGCATCATTTTATCTTCCTATTTATAGGAGAATATTCAAAGCTAGTCAAATGGAATTATGAGGATTAATCGGCCCATTAATCGCCTCATAATTATCTCCATTATAGCTAATAGTGGTTACATGACCAATTAAATGTGGTCATAAAGGCAGTTTTAACTGTCACTTGAATAGGTCAGAGTAATTACATACTTATACCAGCAGTACTAACTCTGCACCAGCAGTACTAACTCAGCAGTACTAACTCAATACCAGCAGTACTAACTCAGCAGTACCATGAAAGTACTAGCAGTATTAACTCTGCTCCAGCAGTAGTAACTCAGTGAAGGATTAAACCTCCTGATGAGTTACTCCTAACCACTATTTGAGTCAGGGTAGTCAGGGACCTGATGGGTGTACACTCCGTATCTCCTGGCCCATTACCAGGTGTGAACTGATCCTTCAAGTGCACTAAATTTTCCAACAATCCTCCACAAATTTAGTTCACTTCCTTTGCATGAAAATTAAAACATTAAACAAAATATGTGCATAAACGAAAATATCCTGAGGATTGAATTTCCATCTTAGTACATTACACGTTCAAATATTCAGGAATCAGTGTGTTCCAAGAATTAAACCCTTCAACCCATTTGAATACCTGAAGATAAAATACACACAAGTTTTCAAATACTTAGACGCTCCTGACACTTTACAAGCCATGTGTCTATATCATATTCATAAATGTTGTAAGAGCCAAAATTCCAAAGCTCTCTGAAGCGGCAAAACTTCAACATTCACATAGGTGGTTCCTCTTTATTCATGCTCCTGCTTAGCACTTTTTCAAAGAAATTAACCATTAAGAAGTAAATACTTCATCCTCCATTCCAGCAGGTTCCGAGCACAACCTTGGGATGATTGTAAAACATGTGCTCCAGTCCACTGAATGTTCAGCTTTCCACATTGAACTCAGCTCCCAAGTTTCCTCAAGAGGGAGTTGGGTGTCTTAGCATTCAGTGACTAAGTTGGACTTTAAACCCATCCACTTAGCAGACTTTATAACCAAGTCTCTAGCCAATCCCTTCGTCAAGTGATCAGCTAAGTTTTGTTGAGATCTAACAAACTCTATAGATACCACCCCATTCATGATAAGCTCACGAATTATGCTATGCCTGACACCTAAGTGTCTAGACTTCCCATTATCCATTTGGCTATAAGCCTTTGCCAATGTAGCAGCACTATCACAACGGATAGAAATAGGTGCTATAGGTTTAGGCCACAATGGAATCTCAAGAAGCAAGTTTCTCAACCATTTAGCTTCTTTACCAAGGATAATATCAGCCTCCCCCATGTCCTTCATGGAGAACCTTGATGATAAAAATTCCTTTGTCAGGTCAACCTGATTTTGGTCAGTGCCAAAGATCAGCATGTCATCAACATATAGACAAATGATGACTCCTTTACCAGATTCATCAAATTTGCTATATACACATTTGTCAGACTGATTAAGTAAATAACCACTAGACAAAACCACTTCATCAAATTTTTGATGCCATTGCTTAGGTACCTGTTTCAGTCCATATAAGGACTTAATCAGTTTACACACCTTGTTTTCATTGCCAGGCATGATGAAGCCCTGAGGTTGGTTCATATAAACCTCCTCATCCAATTCACCATTCAAGAAAGCTGTCTTCACATCCATCTGATGAATAATCAGATTGTGAATTGATGCCAAAGCAATCAGCAATCTTATGGTACTGATACGTGCCACAGGGGAATAAGTATCAAAATAGTCTATCCCTGACTTTTGTTTAAAGCCCTGAATGACTAGTCTAGCTTTGAACTTTTCAATAGTTCCATCTACCTTCATTTTCTTTTTGAAAATCCATTTGCAACCTAGAGGTTTGCAACCAGGTGGTAGATTAGCCAACACCCAAGTGTTGTTGCCCATGATGGAGTCCATCTCATCATTTATTGCTTCTTTCCAGAAAACAACATCCTGGGACTTCATTGCTTCATCAAATATTTTGGGATCATCCTCAACATTAAAGCAATAGGAGTGTTGGTCAGAGACCTCATCCCTTGTACCTTCAATTAGATATAATTGAAACTCAGGTCCAAATGACTTTAGAGTCCTGATCCTTTTGCTCTTTCTGAGCTCATGTTCAGGTTGTTGAACCACAACCTCATCAGAGACCTCTGAAACATCAATGTCATCAGTTCCATTTGGAATCCTCTGACTTGGTCTAGGGACTGATGAGAATCTATTCTCATCAAAGAGTGCATCCCTTGATTCAATTATTGAGTTAATTGAAACATATTCATTAGGTTCAATAACATAGAACCTATATGCCTTAGAATGCTCAGCATATCCAACAAATATGCATTCAATGCCTCTTTCACCCAAAGTTTTCAATTTCGGATCAGGGAGTCTTACAACAGCCCTACAACCCCAGACCCTGAGATAGTTCAGGTTGGGTTTCCTTTTAGTCCAGAGTTCATAAGGGGTAACCTTGTTCCTTTTGTTGGGAACCCTATTTAATAAATAGCAAGCTGTTAACATAGCTTCACCCCAGAACCCTTGACTCAGCCCTGAATAGGACAACATGGAATTAACCATCTCCTTCAACACTCTGTTTTTCCTCTCAGAGATACTATTTTGCTGAGGAGTATAGGGAGCAGTCGTTTCATGGATTATACCAACAGACTGAAAATACATAGTATCCATGTACTCACCTCCCCTATCAGTCCTTAATCTTTTGATCAGGGACCCAAGTTGTAATTCAACTTCAGTTTTAAATACTTTGAATTTATCTAATGCTTCATCCTTAGTATGTAACAGATAGACATAACAAAACCTAGAAGCATCATCAATAAATGTCACAAAGTACTTCTTATTCCCTAAAGAGGGAGTGGCATGTAAATCACACAGGTCACTGTGTATTAGCTCCAAGAGCTCGGTCTCACGTTTTACATCCTGAAAAGGTTTCTTAGTTATTTTGGTCAACATGCAAGTCTTACACTTTTCAGTGTCCATGTCAAATGATGGGATTAACCCATCCTTAGACATATCTTGCATCCTTTTATAGTGTACATGGCCAAGTCTAGCATGCCAGAGGGTAGAGTCGTTCAGTTTAGAGGTTGACATAAAGGCTGAATTAACAATATTAGTGACAATATTAAGTCTGAACATTTGATTACATAAATAGCCAAAACCAATAAACACACCATGTTTAGACAAAACAAACTTATCAGATTTAATAACTTGTTTATATCCATGATTATTCAAAACACTACTTGAAACCAAGTTCTTCCTTATATCAGGAACATGAATAACATTAAACAAAGTTACAATCTTTCCAGAACTAAAACTAAGATCTACACAACCACGACCATGCACCAGGGCAGTTGACTCATTTCCCATGTGAAGAATAGAACCATCATTCAGTGACTCGTAAGTCTTGAACCAGCGTCTATCTTTGCACACATGAACAGTTGCACCAGAGTCAACCCACCACGCAACATCATCATCCTGCACATAGTTAGATTCAGATACATATGTAACATAATAAACCTGAAAAGATTTATTAAACATATTCTGACCTTTTAGTGAGTTGGTAGAACCACCACTCCCTGTAGCACTAGTGCCTGAACCATTGGCTTTACCACTAACCTTAACACCTTTGCAATCCCTTTTAATGTGACCAGATTTGCCACATTTTCAACAAGTAGGTGTTGCCTTCTTGTTAGGGTCAGTCCTTGTGTTATCATGATGTTTACGTTTGCCCTTGTTGTCATTGTACCTGGTGGAGTTGTTATGTTCCACCATATTGACAACAGATGCACCAGTAGCATTGCTACTCTTTGGTTTGTCAATGTCCTGCGCCCTGAGGGATTCCTCAATGCGCAGATGACTGCCCAACTGAACAAGAGTCAGTTCTTCCTTCTTATGTTTCAAGGTATGCTTGAAATCTTTCCAAGAAGGAGGTAGTTTGTCAATGATACAAGAGACTGAAATAGCCTCGTTCATGTTCATTTTATGTTGTGTAAACCTTCCAAGTATACCAAGAAGTTCATTGTATTGTTCCATAACTGGTCTTGAATCAGTCATTTTGTAATTTGTGAAATTACTTACAAGAAACTTCTTACTTGATGCATCCTCAACCATATATTTGGCATCCAAGGAATCCCAAAGTTCTTTGGAAGATTCAACATTCTGATAAATATCAAAGAGAGAATCAGACATACCATTGAGGATTAAACCTCTGCAAATGTAATCATCATTCTCCCATTTGCTCCTCTTCCTTATCTGTTCCACAGTAGCATCATCACCATCATCATGAATAGGAGTGCTCAGAACATACACCACACTCATGCTTGAAAGCAAGAAATGCATCTTCTTCTGCCATCTCCTAAAGTCCACCCCTTCAAACTTATCAAGCTTGGCAAAGTTTGAAGCCATGTGTTTCATAGCAGCAGCAGCCATTGATTATCACAAAATAGTTTACTTTGATTGTTGGTTGTTGGTTGGCTCAGAACACGGTGAAGATAATCAATGTCCTAACTACGTACCAATAATGGTTACCGGATATCACTTGGAATCGTGTTATCACTTTCCAAAGTAAACTATTCGACCCTATTGTCTGGGTATCACGAATATCTACTTGGGATAAGACCAAATGTTTGTTATTGAATTAGGCACAAATCAATAACCCTTTTGCTTTCAAGTGTTTATGTTCTTTGTTTTTGTATATATCATGCATCATTTTATCTTCCTATTTATAGGAGAATACTCAAAGCTAGTCAAATGGAATTATGAGGATTAATCGGCCCATTAATCGCCTCATGATTATCCCTATTATAGCCAATAGTGGTTACATGACCAATTAAATGTGGTCATAAAGGCAGTTTTAACTGCCACTTGAATAGGTCAGAGTAGTTACATACTTATACCAGCAGTACTCAGTACTAACTCAGCAGTACCATGAAAGTACTAGCAGTATTAACTCTGCTCCAGCAGTACTAACTTAGTACTAGCAGTAGTAACTCAGTGAAGGATTAAACCTCCTGATGAGTTACTCCTAACCACTATTTAAGTCAGGGTAGTCAGGGACCTGATGGGTGTACACTCCGTACCTCCTGACCCATTACCAGGTGTGAACTGATCCCTCAAGTGCACTAAATTTTCCAACAAGGTACATGTGTAAATGATGTATTATTAGTTTCACCTTATATTTTATTTCTTGCTCCATTAGTAGTCTATTGTTTTCTTTTTTGTGTCTAATTTCTCAATATATTTACATAAGCTTTCATGGTTGTATCATGTATGCCAAGTATTTTAAATGAGCAGTGGTTAGTGGTGTCATGAGTATTTTAAGACGGGAAGAACCTAGAGTTAATATCCGGACTCCCTTTGTTGTATACGTAAACTTGTCATGCTTTTGCTCGACAGGGGAAACGTAACACTGCTTTGAATAGTGGGGACTTATGAATATCTTTTTATATCGTGTGTTTCTTCTTTATTGATTCCTATCCTAATGAAAAACATGCCAGAACTGCAAGAGTCTTTGTTAATGTTTATGATGCTTTGATTTTTTCTTATTGCATAATAATGTCGATTTTGTTGTATTGGTATAAGCCTGAAATACATTAATCTGATTAGTGATGTTAGCGATTGAGATGACCTGTTGTCTTTTCTATAAGGTTTGTATTTCCTGAATCTTTGTAGCTTTGATATAATATAACTGCATTTTATAAGAACATGTAACTCAAAAAAATGGCAATAATGGTAATTTCCTGCATCACCGTAAGCTTAACAGACAACTACGGCTACAGTGAATTACAAAGGAAAAATATAAATTTAAATTATAGGATGATCTATAGTGAAAAAGGCAAAACTTGATAGGCTTTTCTAAGTTCTGAACTCATGTGACAAAGGATCCTTGTACATGTATGGGAATCAGGATTGTAACTTTGAGCTACAACTTTAGTACTTTGGTCAAGCAGACTTGTGTGTTGTATCTACACTCGGGGTCAAAATGTGCACATATAATACATGGATTGTTGTAACGATCAACAACCCAAAAGAAAGCCCTATTGCCTGCAATCAAAATCAAATTGTGAATAGTAGTATGTTCAAACAGCCGAGTATATTCTTTGTGTTCCAACTTCGTAGTAGCTTCTATGAAATTGGATGTTACCTTCCTTTAATTCTCGTATATATTTTATGCAATCGTCATCCTGTTTGGCCTATACTAAATTAACACCTTTAAATAAGAAAACATGCAGCACCTGCTACTTAATTACTTGGAAGTTTTCTCAGAGTCTTAATCCGCCACTTAATTTCCACACAGTTACCTGCACCCATGGATTGAGTTTGGGATTTCATGGAATGTTATGCGTTAAAGTTGACTCCATAGAGCTTATTGCCACCTCTTCGCTATCACCATCAATGGATAAATATATACGTTGCTGTTACAATTTCTCAAGCTTCAGAAACTTAAAGTCAGAAGAGAAGGTAATCATGGATGTGTTAATTATGTGAATTATTAGAAATATTTTTCTCCCAATTTTTACGTAATATAGTATGTTTTAGGTTAATCATTATTGCAACTGCATTCTTTATGAATAGAGGATATGTAGATCTTTGATCGAGTACATAGAATGCTTCATGCTTGTTGGGGCTTGTACAACTGCAAATGCACCGCTTAATTGGCGGGATATGCCTCTTAACATAAGAGTATCCACTATGCAAAACATTGTTCTTTAATAGAATGATTTATCTTGTTTTATACATGAAAAATACGGTGTGGGTGGCTTTCAAGTTTCAATCCATTTGACCCCTTTATCTTTCGTGCATTTTTCTTCTATTTTCTTTACCAATTTGACATGTTTACTTGAATCACTCCATTCATGCGTTGAGAAAGTTTTAAAAAACAAAACAAAAAAAAAAACAAATTTTTTACAAAACAAAACAAAAACAAAAAATGCCGAAGCAGCAAGATAAGCTTGATCCCTAGGATCTGTATGTTAATAGTTTCCAAAATAGAGAAATGTAGCATAGTACCGCATCAATGGAAATGCAAACCCGGTTCAAAAACATCATAAATAAAACAATGAGACATTGGTACTGGAACCAGCACATTTTGGGAACTTACTCTGAAAGTGAATAAATTTCCCAATGTTTTACACAAGTTTATTATCAACATGATCAACTACATGCCTTAGTAAACCTTGCCATAAACAATTATTCTTAATGTCTGATGCCTCTGCAGACAGACTAAGTTATAATAACCATGTCTAGTTTGTTCAGCAATAGGGGTCTGAACCTTCAACAACACCACAATCATTAAGGACTGTGACTGGGATGCCACCAGCTTGTAGACCTTGGCAGACACACCATATGCTTTCGACATGTGGATTCCAAAAATCTGTGAGTTCTTTAAGTAAGTTGCAACATTGGGCATCAGCCCCATTACTACATGGGGCTCCCTCTAAGAAGTAAGTCATGCATTGTCCCCTTACTATAGGAGTTGAAACAAGCGTGATCACCAACAGCATACAAATCACAACTTTCGCCATCTTTTGTTTACCCAAATCTTTCCTTTGGACTGACAATGAGATTTTTGATGAATTAGAAGGCTAACTCATCGACTATTTATAGCTCTGAGAAGTTCGACATGCGATTTTCATATATCCACTTGCTACTTGCATAATTCCAGTTTAATATTCAAAAGATGCAACTTGTATCAAAGTCAACTAAGTTATTGCTTGCATATACATATACTAATGAAGTTTACATATTATAATTAAGAACCAATTATTGCTGGAATATACTAAAAATAGAGTTGATCCATACTATTAAGATTAATTTCAACTAGACATGGGCTTATTGCGTGCAATCCATCGACAATTTGATTTTTTAAACAGATAAACACAAATTGCATGTGGCAACTGACAAGCACATGTTGTACAAAAATAAGAAGAATCACATGATCTGTTGGTAAAAACCTAGTTATGATGAGTTTAAAAAACTAGCTGATACACACGCGCTTCATTGTACTTTGTGATTTTGTTCATTTATGTTAGTATAGTATTCTTTGTTCACTTCGGTTACTATACTCCTCATAACCGGCGACTCAAGTTAGAGCACTAGATGTGGCAACACTAACCACACTAAAAAGTTTTGTCAATGTAATACCACACTGAACCTTTTCACCCGCGGTGGTAATCTTTTTATCGTCATTACAATATAATATGTATATATAGATGATATTGTGTCCTCCAATTACTGATCATGGATTGATGGATATAATATACGGAATGCATGTTGGGGCTTGTACAATCGTTTTTGTACATTCGGTTTTAAAGATTTGATTTTGCGTATTCCCTTCATCACCCATGAAAATTGCAGACATAACACTGCTTTGAATAGCGGGGACTTATGAATATCTTTTGCTCACTGCATCTGTCATATAACAAAAAACCAAATAAAGAAACTCCACCAGCACAAATGGTTTGGGTACATTTGTTGCTCATTAAGTCGCATCGTGTGTTTCTTCTTTACTGATTCCTATCCTAATGAAAAACATGCCAGAACTGCAAGGGTCTTTGTTCATGTTTATGATGCTTTGATTTTTTCTTATTGCAAAATAATGTAGACTTGGTGGTATTCGTAGAAGCCTGAAATACATTAATCTGATTAGTGATGTTAGCGGTTGATATGACTTATTGTCTTTTCTATAAGGTTTGTATTTCCTGAATCTTTGTAACTTTGATATAATACAACTGCATTTTATATGAACATGCAACTCAAAAATGTCAATAATGCCTAATTTCCTGTATCACCGTAAGCTTAACAGACAACTACAGTTACAGTGAATTACAAAGGAGAAATATAAGTTTAAATCATAGGATGGATTATAGTAAAAAAAGTAACACTTGATAAGCTTTTCTAAGTTCTGAACTCGTGACAAAGGATCCGTACATGTATGGGAATCAAGATTGTAACTTTGGGCTACAACTTTAGTACTTTGTTCAAGCAGACTTGTGTGTTGTATCTACACTCATGGGTCAATGTGCACCTATAATATAAGGATTGCTGTTACGATCACCAACCCAAAAGAAAGCCCCATTGCCTGCAATCAAAATCAAATTGTGAATAGTATACGGGGTTACTTTTATGCATAAAACGATTAAACATACTAGTATGCGTTAAAATGCACTATGGGTGAGTTTCAACCTCATTTGACCCGTTCTTTTAGCTAATTTGTTTCTTTTTTGCCCATTTGACTTTGTTCACCTTAATCAAATTTTCATGAGTAAATGGGTCATCACTCACCCCTAAGGTGATACTCGGACTTCATGGATTCAAATCGCTTTTACTGATTCAAAAAGCATAAGAAGGGGACTTACGGCAATTGCAGCAGCAGCAAGACCAGCTCGTTCCCTAGGATCTCTCTGGTAGTAGTTCCCAAAATATAGAAATGTAGCATAATACCACATCAATGGGAATGCAAACCCTAGTAAAAATCTTCAAAAAGACAAGAACTAATCAGTGAGACATGAGTAGTGGAAGTTATTCGCTTATTCAAAATCTGATACTTACGAAAACCACCCTACTCCACAACCAAAGCAAGGAAGAGGCTTGTCATAAATCCCTTGTTGGAAGTCATCGACATCCCTAATAAGGGTATACCTGTCTTTCTCACAGTCCATATTGTTTGTTGCATGCCCTGCATCAACACTTGCTTGTTATGGTAAATTCTTAATTTTCGATCTTCATTAATGCAAAGAAATGAAATGAAAGATTGATAAGGTTGTATTTTACCTTTAAACATTGAGAAACAATGATTGGAGGGCTTCGGAAGATCAAGATGCTTGTCCGGAACTGATTTCACGAATTCAAAACCATGTTGCGATACTTTTTCCTCTTCCATAGCTGCATCTATTAAACCAGAAAGTCCCAATTTATCAATTGTATAAAATTTGAGGGTTCCATTTCACAACAAATTAATAATATCGTCATTATTTTAATATAATGATTTCCAGTTATGCTAACGCATTATCATTAAACTAGTATGAAACCACTAGGAGGTGGCCTAGTGGCAAAAGGGCTTGTGACTATCACGTTAAAATATGTGAGGTCTCAAGTTCAATTCCTTCTAGGTGCAAACAACCCTGAACTGGTCACGCCAACCTCCTGAAAAGGGAGGGCTTTACCTGATCTGAGTCTGTGTGGCGGTGTGTTAAAACCCCGTGGATTAGTCTGCCAAAAGGTCGGAAACCATGGTTACCCAAAAACAAAACTAGTATGAAAAGCATACTTTTTTCTGCAAATGCTTAAGATCAGCCTAAAACTATGGCATAAAGTAACTTCAATAACAAGAAAACCACAAAAATTTATAAAACTGAATGTATGAAAAACCGCCTCAAAAACTCTAACAGTTACCCCCAAAAAGACAAGGAACACGCAAGAATTTGCACACGAAAATCATAAACTAAAGTTTCATATGTTTATGTAACTTTCCTTAACTCAAATTTCATATAACATCACAGATAGTCAACCAGCTTTGAGATGATCAAGATAATAAAATACTACAAAAAGTTAAGGTTGATTACCCTGAGCCATATGCACTCTTCCTAAAGCGTCGGACAGGCTGATCTCCTACGTATGATCACCCAATAAGCCTAATGATTTGTGACTGTTCTTCAGTTGGATTTTGGATCAGAAGTCATCTTTGGAACTAGGAGTCAAGTGGTTTGATATATATGTGAAAAGAAGAAGATTGAGACAAAATAGGCTTCAATTGTCTTGGTAGTAAACTAGTACTAGTAATAGTTAAGACTCGGAGTAGGCAATTTCCATTTACTCTCCTTTCTGTTGGTGCATGCATGTCCCTTTATAAACAGCAACAAACAAACAAAATTATTTAACAGTTTATCTAAAGTTCGTTCAAATAAAAAAAAAAAAAAATGATTATCTAAGGCAGTAATATTTTTTTTTTTTCTATAAAAAGGTATTAGTCGAGTTAAAGTTATAATCTCTAGTATTTAAAAGGGTTATAGACGTTTATTTTTTTTTTAATTCCATTATAATTCATGTAACTAAAATACTTTTTTGGTACCGAAACTTGCTATTTTGTACTAATAATATATCCGTTTGTAATTAATTGCACGTATCATAATGGAACTTCCTATATTACACGACACAATCAAACATGTGCCATCAAGCGAGCTATATTTATTAAACACGCATTTTTTTTTTATATCAGAAAATGCATTTAAATCTCATTAAATATACTCACAAATTACCACAAATAAATGTAATTTTAAATTTAATAATCTCTGGCTTTACTTTTATATAAACTCAAATGTGTGTCTTAGAGGCACATTTTAGAAAATCCCTTCTCGAATTAATTATGAAAATAGAGAAAGAAAAAAAATACATCTTTCCCTTTCCAATTTGCCGTTTCTGGCCGGCTGTCAAACTCATCCCTTTCCTTTCTTTTAGTTTCAATTTAATAAGGGAACAATTTCAAGAAATTAATACTGTGAAAATGGTAACTTGAAATGTAATGTTTTTTCATAACCATAGTTAACTAAAAATAGATTAAGGGTGACAAATGTTGTCTAAAAATATTAAAATGCTTAAATCAGCATAAACAATCATATTTTCAAATTATTTGTCTAGTCATCAAGTTCTTGAACATCTAATACATTGATTATTAGAAACTTGTTACAAAACTGTTGACAACTCAATAAAATAAAATAGATAGAACATATCAATGTAACAGCAATCTTTGATGACACTAAATTATACCTAAGATATAAACAAAAAAATGTTCAGGGTCAACATAATGTTTCTTTCCCCAACACATTAAACATTACATTTTTTGACTCATTAGTCATTACCCAACACGCTCTTTTTTTCAGTTCTGACGCCCCGTGTCTATTGGTTTTGCAATTCTCCAATCCAATTTTGAAGATATCTCAAACAAGATTGAGGACTTGTTCAATACCTGCCTATAGCTGAAGTGCATGGATAAGCTGGTAATGGTGGATCTGCAACATCATGAACTCCAATTGACTACACAGAGCTACGTCTTAAATTTAGACCTGAAAATATAAGACAAACCTCCTCAAGAAAAGATGGTGACGTCATCAATCGTGTATAACTAACCAGATCCAATTCGTTTGACCCGTTATCTGGCTTGTCCTTACCAACCTTTTTGAAAAAAAGGTCTTGATAACCTGCAAGCGTTGGTAAAAAGAGACTGGGTCTTTACAATCCTGTATGTCAAACATCTTTCCACAAAACCAAAGTAAGATATTCAACGAAAACTAAATGACTCATTGTTCAAGAAAAACTGGTTGGATATGTAACGAATATCTACACAGGTACATGTTGTAGCCTAGGATTAAACTGATAGCATCACTATGTTGTTAATGGCGACAATGAATACAGAAATCTTATATTGGAACCTTCCTTGAGAAAGTGCATTAATTTTCATGAGACTGGGACACACTACCACTAATTTCCGACAATTACGATTTGTTTGATCACATATGCAGCTCAATGGCTGAGAGATACAGAACACAGGCAATCCCTTTCTTGAGAGCATAACTTCCAAAACCAGGAGTTTTCTACAAAGACTTGGACATCATGCATTGTGAGTTTGTGCATTGCACGTGATCTGGGATTTTTCAGCTCCCTTAAAGAGGCCCACAGAGAAAAAATATCTAAATACCACAGCTTGGGTTTATCAGTCTGTAGAATTAACAAAATATATATGGGTCCCAAATCACTTCTACAGTTAAAACTAAACGAGTTCATACCGCTGAGGCAAATGCATGCGAGACGAAAAGAACAGTTGCAACTCTATCTCCTTCTAAGCTGTCTAGTGGATCAAGTTAGAGTTCTCCATATATCCTGTCAAAATCCTGCATAACACAAACACGTTAGAACTTCCTATGAGCGAAAGCCCTATAATAATGCAAAAACAGACTTGTAACAAGATAAAGGATAATTGTAAATATATTTATAAAGTAAATCCTTGCGACAACAAACCTAATTAAACTTATATGAATCATCAGCGCAAGAATGTCAATGATGTTCAACAAATTTTGTACATGTCTTTCATCAAATTAACTGACTGACAATCATAGAGACTAACCTCCTATTTTAGAGAACCTTAAATCATTTATGAATCATGCCCCACCCTTCTCAACGTAAAGCATCAGATAGAAAATTAAGATCGCCGGAACGGGTGCAATAATTCCTTTTTGGCAAAGTTCGAATCCGAAATTAAATTGCCTTTCGATCCAGATGATTCTTATTATGTGTATATTTAAGGGCACTTTCGGTATTTTGGTTAATAATCAGATACTTAAATAGTTGAACTTAAGTACATCTCTGATTCTCTGGTCACACAGAAGGTTTAATTTTAGACAAAGAGAGTAATACTTACCCCTCAAGCCAAAAAATATGTTTCCATACAAAGCATCGGTAACCACCAACAAAGAAACCATGTTATGTACTATACACAAACTGATAGATGAAAATGGGCACGTACCCTTTGTTGTCCTCGACATCCCAATCCCTATTTTCTGGTCTTCATACAGACTTGAAATGCAGATGACTTACCTGTGATGAGTTCATTGTCCAGAAACAGATATAAAATTAATAAGCAACACGTAGCTATTTTAAGAAAAGAATTGGTAAAGGATCAACTGCATTGAAAGAAAAAGATACATACTGTACGAAAATAGTTCTTTAGATTGCAACCAGAACAGAGAACCGGTTCACTTTCCCAGAAGTGTCACTGTACTTGATGATGGCAAAAACTCGAAGGAAGGGAAAATAAATATGAAGAAAAAGATGAAATGAATATATACACATGCATATACGCCCGTACAAAACACTGACTTGACTACGATATGAATGAACTGATTTTATTGAGAACATAATTTGTATGTACAAGGGGTATTGTCCCCTGATCTTTAAATGCTACAAACAGAAATCGTGTTTCCTAAGATATAGTGAGTAGAACAAACTAGCTTATACGTAGAACAAAAAGATTTTTACAAACTAAGTCACTATCTTAAATAGCAGCAAAAACCATACCATCCAAACTGTCCACAGATGTATCAACTCTTTCAGGGGTTCTGGAAAGAAGCTGTAGCCCAATCACGGGTTGGAATGTCACTTGAACATGGATGTACATATTCTTGATACCAGCGGTTATGTTTCATCTGTAAGTGGTATACGGAACATGTCTATACAACATTATCAACTTTAGACCATCATATTCAAATCTGATAGATCGTCCATTGGGATCTCAAGTCCCATAAAGTCCTCATCTTGTAATATTTCATCGTCAATGTTTAACCACGAGCCTATGTCCTCTCCTTGCCCATCAAGATCATCTCCAACACCAAGAACATCCATTTCAGGCAGTTGCAAGTGGGAAAAGTCAAGTGGCTCCTCTGAATCGTCCAATGATTTGTATTCATCCTTAACTTTGACGCTATTATTTTTCATATCAAAGGACTTTGTAACTGAAGATGATGTTCTATGTTGATCTGAAATCTTTCCAATGGGGCCATTGAGAGAAGCAGACAATTGAGTTGTTTTCTGCTTCAGCTTCGATTTATTCTTTCTTTCACCCTTAACATTAACCGATGCAGGCCGGCCAATTCTAGGGCCTCCATTTCTGGATAAGCCGTTCCCCTTACCTTCTCTGTCCCTCTCACTCCTCTTTCCTTTTGCACTATTCAAAATTGGTGCTCCAATGCCTGGAGAAGTACCAGCAACGACATCATCAAGATACAACTCTCTCTTTTTGACCCTGCTTGACCATATATCATCTCTGCCAATAGTTTGATCCAACGACTGGAATTCATCCAATGAATATATGTCATGGTTGTTAACCGACGGGCTTTGCTGTGTACCTACTTTGTTATACAGAACACCAATATCACCATCTGACTAACATACGAATAAAAGATGGAAGATGTCTTAGTTACACGTAAATAGTATATAGTACCTGAAGCTCGTTCTATGGAGTTGCCATAGATTTTACCAAATTCGCCTTCGGTAGAAGCATCTACTTGCGTGTCATTTAAGTATGATGGTCCAGAACGGTACATTTCCTTATATAATGGATCGCTGAAGCAGCTTTTGCCTGTTGCTTCAAATTCGTGGCACCGACCCAGTGTCCGTCTCACTAAACCCAAAGCAGATTGCTTGGCCATTTTGCTACCAACACTTCTACCCCCAGGTCCATGAGGTCCCCAACAACTCTGTTTAATATTGATTGACAGACAAAAGAAATATCAAAATCGTGAACTTTGGCATCTTTATATAAATGTTCATGCATAAACTTATTGAAGAGGTTATGTATTTTCTGTTGACTTTGTAATGAGCAAGTTGGTAAGGTTATCTGTTAATTAAAGTTAAGAATCATGCAATACATGATCAATATCCAGAATACCAGGTATCAAACATACCATGTACTTTTGATAAGCCATTGCAGTGAGTTTGTCAAGACAATGTTGCTCAAATTCCCTACAAACACACAAATGCTCATATTAGAACCCCCATGAAGATGATACAGATCACAAAAACCAAAGTGACTTGGTGGGACATTAAAAGAGAAAGACAAAAAAGCTCCTTACTTCGCTTGCAGCTCTCTTGCTTCATTAGCGGACTCCAAAAGGTTCTCAAGCAAGCTTTTCTTCCTGGAAACCTGTTAACCAACTAGATCATGAGACGTAATTTCATACTAGTGAAAATTAGTTAGATAAAACTTGGATGTAGTATGCACTTGTGTTGTAAAAAATCACACATAATAATTGTCACCTAGCCATACAGGACTTAGAAACAAAGATAAAATGTTTATGCTCAACAGATGGATGGTGACACATGTAGAACTGTTGATGTAGTCAAAGACAATAGTATGGACTTGCTGTAGCTATCGTTCAAGCGATTAAAAATCGAAGATGACAAAATTTTTGCAAAAGATTTCTACCTGTTCATGGTGCTTCTCTTCAAGTCGACAAATTTCTCCACCAATGCCTTCACTCCCATTACGTGGTAAATCAGCCTGGACAAATGAAAGTGTTTGCTGTTCGTAAGTACTGTAATTGAAAGCTTACCATGTATAACAAGTTCATCAATCTTATAATAGTTAGCCAGAAACTTAGGGTTGCGAGCAGGGTTGCAAGTATCAGTTTTGAGTGGTAAAGAACATATGGAAATGAAGATAAAAAAGCACCTACCACTAGTTCGGGATAGATGCCAATACTCTGAATCTCTGCAAGAAGTCTTTCATTTATCGGCATGTTACCATACTGGTATTCCGAAAAGGTTGTGCCAGGCGTCGTTGCTGGATCAGAAGTTAGACCATTGTAGGAATGATCAAAATTATCTGATGGGCTGTGCACCGACTCTTTACAAGGCCTCAGAGTAGAATTTATCCTATGACCATTGGAAGTATTATATCCACCAAGTTCGTAGTTTTGCAATGACTGATGATTGAAGGCATTGCTTTCTACATCTGTTACAAAATCAAATCCAGATCCATATACATCGTATTTATGGTCATCATTAAGCTCGTCGTTTCCTTCTTCTGAAATTAGAGCAGCAAGGAGTCTCTGACAAAGAGGAATTTCCACAGGAATAGCATTTCCCGATGCAAAATGTTTGGGACTTGGTTTGTTTTCCGTTCCATTAGCAAGTGTACCAGAACTATCTACGTCTAGAAGTGATGGGTTTATGTGTGCACTTCCCTGTGTAAGAGAAAAGTAAGAAAATTAATAGCTGTATTTTCAAGCATCTAATGCTGTCTTTTTAGCCTTGAGTTCAATTTCTATGTTTTTTGTATAAAGAAAGTAAAGCAAACATCCGGCTAGACAATAACATCCAAAAACTTACATCCCAACGCGAGAAGGTAAAACACCATAAAATACATGTTAAAAGGTGTCAAAGGATGAGGTAAAATCATGCCTTGTCTTACATAACACCAAAAAGAAGGGGAAAAAATCACACCTGTTGCTTTAAATAGGACATGTCCACATCGGATACAAAACCAAAAAGTGGTTCCATCTGCCACCACAGCGGACTGGACAAAGCATGACCTGCATCCACCAATCTAGCCATTAGAATAATGTGATACTAGTGTTCAAACAAAAAAATTAGAAGAGAGTCATTTAGAACAGTACTAGGATTAATAACCGCATTAGCCGCAGCCAGGAGCTCTTCATGTCCATCATCGGAACCAACTGACAGAAATCAATGAAAAAGATACCAACTTTAGAAAATTATTATCGTATAGAAAAATTTTGACAAGTTTTGTTTCCATGTAACTGCATCATGTCTCATGAAAAATTATTCAATTCAAACTTTAGATATACATATATGTATGCATATATATATAGAAAATCTTCATTTAAAGTCTTTTATATACCAAGAAAATCTGCTGCAGCATTGGTTGCAGTATGCTTTCGAGTATAAGCTCTACGGTCAGAAAGTTTCCTAGTGGGAGGCCTACCTGACTTGCTGTAAAATAGAACATCCAATGTGAGTATAAATACATATAACATAAGCAACATGAAAGAAAATAACTACTAAAATATAGTTACCTTTCAGACTTTTCGAAACCAAGTCTGGCAGTTCTAAGTTGTTTTGCAGTTCCCACATTGCGATTTTTTTCTCCTGACGGCGTAACAGCCCGGGCAGAACCAAAACCACGCCCCGTTCTTCCTTGTCTACGAACCCCATCACCATCTTTCCCGTTCACCATCTTATTTTTTCTTGGGGGTGGGACTAAAGTTGACATCTTTTGAACATTATGTTCGGCTTTCTCTTCTATTTCATCAGATTTCTTGCCCTTATCCCTAGATCTGATCTCAGCAGCACCCGACTCCTCACTTTCCGATAGCGTCGATGATGGGAAATGATCGCCTTTTGATTTAAACTGCTGAGGAGAATTTGCGGAAAACCGTTTAGCAAGCCCGGACCCACTTTCACTGCCAGTAACATCACTGGTATCCAAAGCAGGGACTTCACCGATATTAGATAAAATAGGGACAAGGTTGGTTCTTCTTGCTGTACGTGATATCTTCTGGGGCCTACGATCAGCCCACTGTGCTACTGGTGGAGATGAAGACCGTGTTGAGGGAATACGTTTACGATTACCGGAGCCAAAAGCTCCTGGGTTCTTGTTTGTACCATGAACCAGATCCCAATCACTGGAAGTAGTCGCCCGCTGGACCACCGGGGATGATTTATGGACAATACTTGACCCCGATCTTGGACCTCGAGCATTCGCATTCAGCTTTGTGCTAGAGGTAGGACTACCAGATATGAATTCATCTCTAACATTAGACCTGGATGTCATAATGAGAAGATTATAAGATCTAGATGATTTAACAAAGATTATAAGATCTAGATGATTTAACATACTCGCTCCGTCCCAAAATAATTGTCCACTACACAAAAAAGTTTAAGGACAGTGCAATTACTAAAACTTTTATTTAGCGGAATGACAATTTTACCCGCTGACCAATCATTGAATGTTTTCTCCTACGTTGTGATACTAAATTTGCTAGGGGTAATATGAGATTTCTAACTAATTATACCTATTCTTTTAAAAATAAGAATTTAAATTCTAAAGAGGAAACCTTGATAAAAAAAAAAAAAAGGACCAAGTACTTAAGCATAAATTATATATATATATATATATATATATATACACACACATATGGTGTGACATGTGAGTACAACTTATATTAGGAATGGGTGTCATACTTGTTAACTGATCTGACGTTCATCCTTTCTTTCTCAGAACTAGTGCTTCTATCTCTTTTATCATGCATAAGGGGTGAATTATCCTGATCAGGTCTTGGAATGGAAGAGCGCATTGCCTGTGGAGTGAACCCCTCAGCCTTTCCGCCTCCAGCTACTCCATTGGCAGCTCCTGGCCTACATCAAGATATGTATATGTATTAGACTGTTTCTAGAATGAATGGAAATCTACATAACTCAAAATAAAAACAAAATGTACCATAAGATTTCTATACACATATTTTTACATGGAACAAAGAATGTGAATGGAATATTTATAAGCATCAAGCAATTGATAGACACATACAAATGGAAAATGACACAATTGACCACAAGCACAAAGACTAAACACCATTAATGTATGAGATGTAGGTATCAGAAATGATACCTGAACCCTTGGGAATCGTTTAACCTTGACATGGCATCAGGAAGATGCCTTGGATGCATTCCTTGTTTGGATTCCCTATACCCATCAACAGCTTTTGTTGACAATGAGCTTGGACTTGAAGCAGCATCGGCCTTTATTCCAGTACGCTTCTTCTTCATTTTTGCCTTTTCCCAACCATCAGTTACAATGGGCAATGTCCGATCCTCGCCCTGACTAGCGTTACTGTTAGGTAGTCGTAACGCTTCTTTATCCCTGTCTAAACTCCCAGATGATCTAGCAGGAGTATTAGGTCGAACCTCCGTCTATATTAGTAAAGTTCACAAATGAGATTTGCATTAATCATGAAAAATATGTAACAGAACGTGAGAGTAAACGTAAGAGGTGAAAGACAAAGACAAGAGAGGTTATTTTCGGTTAAGAATAAATGACTGATTTTATTTTTATCACACCTTAAGTTAAATTGTCTGAAACTCTGAATGACTCTTGTTCAAATGAAGGGTGTGTGTTTATGTGTGTAATTGTGTGCGCATGCATGTAATGTATTATTTCAGCATGCAAAAGCCACTGCGACTTTCAACTAGATAAGAAAAGTTAGATGTGAGGGGAGAAAATCCCATAAACGGAAAATTGTACAAAGAAATTTTTTGACAATTGATAAAGGAGAATGGAATAAGATGCAAGAAACGAACCCTTTGATCAACCAATGAAGTTCTGGTTCGTTTGTTAGGAATGGCACTTTTACCCCTTTCTTCGACCTTCGGCTGCTCAAAGTCGAACGTATGTGCAGGGGAATGACTTTGAGTGCCCATCTTACCAACACCAGCCCCCATAGGTGAACGATTCAAGAGTAACCCACTAGCACGATCACCCGGCAAAGAATCTGGCCGTGATCTCTTCCTCGAAGGAATACTTGGAAAACACTTGTTGACCACGGATAAGGTCTCACTAAAAACCTTCACCCGTTCCCTGATATATAATATATAAAATTAATAAGAACACATCTATGAACCCAGAAGTACAACAAATATAAACAAAGAAAGTACCTTGCTTTGATGGATGATTCACGCAGACCAGCCCTTAATCGTTTCAGATCGTCAGGTGACGAATTAAGCATCTTTCCTTTTAAAGAACCAGATGGCGATTCATCAGGTGAACCAATAACAGCAGTTGCAAGCCGCTTAAAATCCCCGTAGCGGTTAAACTTATGCTCAGCAGCCATTCCCTTAGGATCAAACCGCAAGCATTGTAGGAAGTTGGTCACATCCGTTTGTGTCACGGTTGAGGTACTTCTTGACATGCTTGGAAGGGATGATAAAATTGGGTTTTCCATGTTCTCGCGGAAACTGGATGATCTGTCCAGTGAAGCGCCTGTGTAGGACCCACCACGCTGTGCAGAATTGTACAGTGGCCTATCCGGGCTAGCAGATGACAAGTCGAATTTACCAGATGATGCCATTGCATCAATTTATTAACAGTCTCTATGTTACAAGACGTGTAAACACAGTTGTGCATGACAAGACTGTAGTTTCACAGCACATGGAAGTGAATCCCAAAGTACCGATGGCCAAAGAAGAAAAAAACCTATCAATTGGCGAAATTATACAATCCTTAGAATTTCATCAATTGATCAAATCGAATAGGAAACACACTGAAGTATCTCACTTTCATATTGGCCTATTGGGTGTTTGCAATTGGCAAAAACTAAAGCTGTAAATCTTAGGTGTGGAGGTAAAGTTCAGCTGAATCATGACGTTATATAGAAAAGAAATTATAACATTTGCATTGCACCCGCGGTAAGGAACATGATGTAGTGTCTAGCCCAAAGCACTCAATTATATAAGCAGAATTTTCTGGTACCTAAAGTATATGCCTTACAAATAATCTTCTTGATTCTCTAAAGATTAGCTACGTGCATGATGCATCTATCTATGTGTTGTGAATTAGCATACACTGTTTCCTGATATTCGGCTACTATAGAGAAATGATTCAAGAATGCATCCAAAACAGGATGTGCACATATCATTTAGGGGTTCACGGGCGTAATAATAGCAAATTTGGCAACTATGGTATAAACGTTTTTAATTGGCCCAATTTGAAACATGGAACCTTGTCACAGCAGAGAATAATCTATTATTCACCACTACCACCAAAATCTGTTGCACCAAAAGAAGATAAAGACTCTTTCTTAAGGAATCATACTTCACCTTTAAAAGAATGTAAATTGATATATGACTAAAATATCGTGCTCCAAAAATCTCAACGATGTCAAGCTTACTAATATTCCTCAGCATACAACACACAAAAATGCAGAAACATTTGAACTCTAGTTTCTTCTGTTCCTTTTAATCAATGATTCATGATCACACGCGATGTCTAACTTATACAATTCAAATGATCACTACCAAACCTAACTAACCACAATTCGAAAAAACAACATCTTCATATTCTCAATCATTTCAACTACTTAATCCAATCAATACAAACAGACTAATAACAGAATTAACTAACTTAATCCAATAAATTCAAAACCTCGTGATCTCAATTCAAACAGCTACATAAACCTAATCAAAAAACACAAACCCTAATATTCAAATCAACAAACTTAATAACATGAATTAAACATAAATCATATCAATCAAAAATCAATAACGAGATCGAATTAAACCATACCTTCAGCTCCAACACCAAATCGCGCCTAAAATCCGTTAATTTAGGGTTTACACGATGCTGATCGACCTTTTATTAATTAATTAATTAATTATTCTTATAATAATAAAAATTATTATTATGACTATTAATTACAGTTATTATTGTTATTGTTGTTGGTTTTATTTATTTCTTTATTGATTAATTTTTATAAGATTTTGTGTGTTTTATAAATTTTTGGAGGTTGAATTTAATAAATAAAATTCAATTGGAAGAAGCCATGGTAGCAGTGTTATGATGATCGGAGATGCGTTGGATTTCTGTTTATTTACGCTTTTGCCCTTGTGTTGTGTCGAGTTATCAGCCTGTGATGTGGCTTTAGATCAAGGGTGTTTTGGGGATTTACTTTCAAGTCGGCTGTTCAACAGCTCAAGCCTCTTTTTTTTTTTTTTTTTTTTTTTTTGGTTGTTTAGGTGTATGTGTACATGTATGTTGTGTGTTGTAGACTAGAATAGTATAATCTGAATAGTAGAATCTATAGTGTAGTTATTTTTTTTTAAGTGTAATTGGAGATGGAATATGTTAATGTGAAGTTTTTATATGTGTACTCAATAATGTGTCAAGAAAGATCTTTAAGTTGGTCTTAAAGTTGTTAATTATAAAAATTAGAATGATTGGTTTGATGGAGAATATATAGGATGTTTGGATGTGTTTTAAGATTTGTCATATCATATTATCGTATGGTTTTCAATTTGTCTCATGCATTTTATTGAGTAAATGTCATTTCCTTGTTCATGAAAAGGATGTTTATGTAATTGATGACAAAAGGTGTGCAATACTCAAAGCAATGGAGTCATGAGAAAGGGCTTAGAAGTACCTATACAAGATAGGTCGGAATGGCGCGGAAAGAAGGCCTCCATGCTTGAATGGAAGGGGGAAATCCTTTTTTTTTCCAAAGTCGCTCTTCTACAACTACCTTTCAACTACCTTTCGCCCAACATGATATCGAGCGAACACATGGAATTTCGTAGATAAAAGGACGAAATGAACCAACCCGCTTGTCACTGAGAAGTGAAAAACATGTGACTAGGTCGTCCTAAAGACGAATGTGACGGGACTTTCAAAAAGAGTTGTCATGTCTCGTATTAAACGAGGATGCAAACCCGCGCTTCGCTGCGGGACGTTTAGCTAAAGAAGTATTTTAAGGTTCGTTTGGTTTAATTTTGTTTAGTAACGATAATTGCACAGTATTTAGAAACTAGGCCCGTGAAGAGAATGAATTTCATAATAATAAAAGTAACAAATACAATAGGTAAAAATTTTAGATAAACTTTTAGCATCTACATCACCTAATACTGCATTTCAAGTGTTGCAACTTCATAGTGGTGTAAAGCACCTGCTACAATGCCGTTTAAAACACAACAAAGACAGCATACAGATACTAAATATAAGCACTTCTGTTGAACCACACATGTTTAAATTCACAGAAGCAAAGAACCAATTCAAAAAGTTCCAGGCTGATTTGGTAATGAAGTTTGTAGCTGGTGGTACGTGTTTGTGACAGTATGCACAACCCGAACCGACCAACTTTTTAGTGCCTTCTTGGTTGAGATCTTTATGAGGTCCATCAGTTTGGCACCAGCGCATGTACCTTCAATCAATTTTCTGAATTCATGCTCAGTCCAACCTTAGCATCAGGTACGCCCTGCAAAAAAGGAACAACCTATATAACTTACAGGGAAGAATGAGCATAAACAAAATGTTACACAACGCAAATGCAAAACTATCTAACTATGCGGCTAAGTTAAACCACATGATTATCTAATTAACATATTATCTGATTGTAGCAGTTTAAGTTGCAAAAAGTCATTTTGAAAACGCACATCCACACACTTCATTGCTTATCTGATTTAGGAATAAGCATATAAGCACTTAATAAGCAATCCATAACACATTTAACCCTTCTCAGTTGTACAAATTTCCAGTTTTACCAATCCCATTTGACATAATAGATTGGAATTTCATCTTATAACATAAGATACATTTTCTAAAAAACTTTAAAAATTCAATTTCAGAAACAATGATGATAGTTCATGGATTTAATGAATCCTTGTTTAGTCATAGATGTGAAACACCAATAGGTTTTAGCTAAACTGTATAACATCAATACCTCTAAATAGATAATTGGCCCCGAACCAACAACTATCTTTGCTAGCAACTGAGCGTTTGAGCCTGGTTATTGTAGCATGCTGATTGTGACGCTAGTTGTGTCCCTCTTCCAAGTGTGTCAACCTAGAACAAACAACGTGCAGTTTTCATATCGAAATAAGATACATAGGTCGTAAAGCAAGGATCTATAACCAAAAAGAATTTAACTTCCTACGACATTATCGAGTAAGAAATATATGTATTAGTGAAGTACATTAAAGCAAGGATCTATTCTAAGATTCCTCATATGCATAATTATCTGCTATAACATATTATTGTAACCGGTTATCTCTGTTTTCATAAATTGTGTTTGGATTTTCTTAATTTGTAACAAATATTGTTGTTGAAGTGGCATCTGAGAGTTCTCATTGTAAACACATAACATCAATTTAAGTGAAATGCGTGGTTATATAAAGCATTGCATTTAACCCAAAGGTAAAACTTGTAACTTCAACTCCATTAAGAATGAGTTTAAAATAATCAATTTAAAAGGTGTCCCGGATTGTTTATCAGTGACGAATAAATATATCACGGTACACCCATTTTAGCTTTTAGACTTCTAGCTATTTCTGTGTGGCTTAAAAATGATCAAACTATGTCGGAGTTGCTATTTGCTACTAATCGAGTTGAGGATAACTTTCGAAGCCATAAGAGTCATTCCTAACATATACCAATCAAGATTAATTGATCGTGAGGTGTCACCACGTTATAAGCATAATGTATGAATAATTAAATAACAGCCATATAAATCATAAGTTACTTAATTAATACGTAGTAGTTTAATAAAATTATAATATTTATACTAAACAATGAGTTCCCATTATCTTCTAACACATGTCATAAGATTCCTAATGATCTAATAAAAAATTTATACGTAAGTGTAGATGTAGATAGGAAATGTCACCTCAAGCTGTGTAAAATCCAAATAAGTTTGACGAAAATCGATCTTTCTATTCAACTCCTCAGAAGCAGTATTAAAAAGATCAGCAGCGTTTATCGCTATTTTTACATTTATTGAATGGTCGAGCGTTTTTATAGTAGGTGTGATTAGACAAAAATATAAAATTTTCCAGGACGAACATTACCTAAAGGAGAGCATCAACAGGCTGCTAAAATCATCAGCACCCGACTGTAAAGACATCGTCAATTCATTCCGATTGGAGGTCTTCGTTATCAACAAACTACAAAATGATAGATAACAAAATATTATTCTACATTTTGTTACCATTTTAGCCATTCTACAAACTAATACAGCAAATATTTTTTTCAAAGGTCTGTAATATTTTGTCAAGCACTATTAACTCGATCGTCTAAATTTATATCCATTATATAAAGATCGTAATTCTTATTACTTCATCATATTCAAACGGATTGTACCTTTCGTTGGACCAGCACATGTTGTAAGAAAGATACTATGAACTGCTGTTAAAGTGTCTCTCTCATGTAATCCTTTTCTGTAACAAAACTGCAAGTGAGGATCAAACCGTGAAAAATAAGGCTCATACCTGCAAATATTGAAGCAATACCACGCACACGGCATGGCTGCAACCACAATCAATGTGTGGCTGCTTCGCCAAGATACGAGAGCCGGTACACTTTCCTCGAGAAAAAAATAAATGCAGGACATTATGTACCTATGGTTCTACTTGAGCTAAAGTGCAATCCTAGATATGTTGATAATCCTCTAATTTTCAGGTGATAATCTTATAACTCTTGGCACACCATAGTACGTCTTCTCAGCTCCCATATGCACCTACACAAAATGACATCTTTTATATATATCTGCAGTGATTACGTTTAAGAAGTAATCGGAAATAGCAACATAGTAGCAATATCAAGTTTGATAACAAAATAGGTTTCTCTACTTTAATTTGAATATATGAAAGAGGATACAATCTGAAACCATTGTTTAACTATAAATCTATATCAAGGATCAGCTTTCTTAGGGTTAGTAGTGCCTACTTGCGGTTATATAAATACTTTGACCCCTAGTTACCATAATACTATAATCCTAATCACATATTCCATAGCAATCAAAAATGATAATTGAAAATATTTTTTGACCACACATCGAAACACCCCCAAACATTGCAAGACGGAATATTGCCACCTTACCGATGGAGAGTAAGGGGTTGCTTATTTAAACTGCGGATGCAGTTTTGTATCGCTTATTTCAAATGATCAGTCTCTATTTGTTTATTTATAAAAGTTCACTTCAGTTGCAAACATGCAGATAAATATCAAACAACATCAACGTATTTCTACCATCTTTGTAGCACAAATGAGTTTATAATCATACCCCTTTTCATTCAATATTATCTGCAATTTTTTTTCACTGGCTAGCTACCTAAACCCACACATTTCAGCCCCCAAAACCCACACCCATGTGAGCCCCCAACAACCCATTTCAGGACCTAAACCCCACCCGTTTCAGTCCCCATTTCAGAGCCCAAACGCACCAATTTCATCTTCTATTTGAGCACCCAAATCCATCCACTCCAGCCCCCAGACACATCCATTTTATACCGTACTTCAGACCCAAAGGCACCCATTTCAGCGTCCAAAGACATCCATTTTAACCCGCACTTTATCACCCAAACGTATCCGTTTCAGTCCTATTTCAACATCTAAACCCACCCAATTTCAGACCCTAAACCCACCCATTTCAGCCCCCAAACCCACACACATTTGAGCCCCTAAACCCACCCATTTCAGCCCCTAAACCCACCCATGATCAATCTTAGATAGGTACCAAGTTTATGTGCTACATGTAACGATTGCGCAACTTGAAATAACTTTTCACAAACAACTCCCACAATGACATTATATAAAACACGTAAAAAGTATAAAGAAGACTAATTGGAGATACTAGAAAAATACTTGAAATCATTTTCTAGTACCTCTTCACCGCCTGCCAACATTGGACAAAAGAAAGAAAAGCTTCCACATACTGGCATAACTTTCCTGGATACCATTCCCGAAACTACACTCATTTTGTAGGCCTCATTTTTTAACAATGCTTTTCGCGCTTTCTTCCCTTAAAAATTCAAACTACATGTTAAACACGACAAAGGAAAATCAAGTAGGTCCAAAAATATGCACTTACAGCTCCCTGTCTAGTGACTAATTCAAATCGCGTTTTCAAAAGTGAAGGGCGCTGCTAAACCATGGTAAATGCATACCACAACGACTGTAAGAAATTTCTCACTGTCAAGTGTGCTTGCCCAGAAATCACATATTCTAATTACAAAGCATGCGTGATAGTGACAAAATTCCTACAGTTTCACCAATCAGATGGAAGGCTATGCTATAACTTAGAACGAAGTCTTGTATTAACATGTACCTTTTAGTAAGCAGGCAAGCAAATAAAGTATCATAGTTCTTTTTTACCACCTAATAAGTGACTAATTTAGTTCCTTAATTGTTAGCAAACCAAACTAACATAATAGCTTATTTCTAACGTACTAACTAACCTGAATCAACTGCAGGTACAAACCCTGTTGCAAAACTCATAGTCACATTTGTCCCTTAATTTTTTTTCTATAAATCTGAAGTACCTGTTTTGCATCTCTCCCATGCCCACTTTCCACTTCTTCACGACCTTCTCTCTTGATTTTCCTAACCTACATTCCATAATACAAAAGCTCAAATGTCTAAAAACACACTAAAATTTTGTATGAAAGTATACTCATTCGACACTACTGTAATATACATATGAGTGTGAAAAAAAGGGAAAAACCTTAGGAGTAAACTTACCAGACACAACATCGAAGGACAATGAGTCGTTAACATATTTAGCGTATGTCACACTCCCACCTGATCGCAACCCATATAAAAATATGTTAGATCAAAGAAATCACTTACAGAGTCAATCACTTTTCATATTATGGAGAATCATCAACAAAAAAACAACCAACTCAGTGCATCACTTATGTCCTTTTTCTGTTTACCTAATCAAATTATAAAATGATTTCAGCAATCTTACTGGCTTAGTGACATTATCTTAGTCCTCTATAGCATCTGTAAACTTTTCAACATCCTGGCACATAACTTTTAGCCGAACAAACACAGTTGCTATGATAACAATTCCCAATAGCAATACAATGAATAGTATATCAGTTTTATAATGTAAAGAAGTACCAATATGTTTTTATTTTTGAAATTTTAGCATTTTAAGCACACGAAATGCAAAAATCGATTTAGTTGCACTAACATCAAAATTTATTTTGACTATAAGCAGTGTATGGTATTACACGTTTCCAATTCCAGTTCCACTAAAGGCACTGACCAGTAACATATTGCAAGTTCACAAAGAAAGTTGTACAATTGAAGAGATTGCAGCGAAAAAATAATATGCGCCAAATTATCTGCCTCTGTAATCTCTTCAATTTTACAAAGTTCTTTGGTGAAACGCATTCTACCATGAACGGGACCTTTAGTGGGACTGAATATAGCGGGATACATAACATAACCTTATTGCTTTTGTGAAAAGCTTTTGTGAAAAGCTTTTGTTCCAGTAACATAACATTAACCTACAAACCAAACATGGTAAAAAGTTACTAACTTTTCTAAACCACATACAATGAACACCTCTTACACAACCTAATTTCAGTTTATTTTTTCTTTTTTTATTAAGTTTACTACATAAATGGATTTCATTCCCTTAAACGACAGGTTGCTTAATTTTTGTGTCAACATATTTTTCACCTCATGAAGGTATAATACGAAAATAATAATAACACCACCAACCAAAATAGCTTCCATCAGATTAAAGCGAACATAAAAACTAATCTTTATAACCAGAAACCAGCCAAGAACATTAACAGTAACATGTTACAAAATTTACCATCAACAACAATTATATAAGCCTAACTCATATAATCTAATAAGTCGATATATGCGTTACATACTACATACATATATCACTTTTTTTTGCTCACACAAATAGTACAAAGAAACCTTATTCATCAAAATTCATTGTAAAAAATTTACATTTAGATGGAAATTACTCAAACCTGAAACCGACAATCAAAAACCACAACTATCAAAAATAACTGAGAATTTAATTAGGGTTAACCAACTTACACAAAACCAAAATCAATATACTAAATTAAATAATAATAATAATAATCAATGAGTATACCTTTGTTTGTCATCACACTTGAAGAATTCAACAGAACTTTATACTCGTACCAAAAAGTGAGATCCAGTAAAATAAGTGAATCCAAAGACCCCCTAAATCATTTTCCACCTATCTCTTATTTTGTTTTTTGATAATAAAACGAACCCTAAGACTATAAGCACAATTATCTGATGAAGAAGAGAGATTCTAGATGATCCAAAAAAAGTGTTCTAAATGAAGAATCTAGAAATCACTTTAAACCTTAACAAACACCCAACATGTGGTTGCGAAAAAAATCAAGTTGTACCTGATAAAAAATGGATAAAACACAGCCACAAATCATGCCTCCTCTCACAAAAACACTGTACACCCATTATAATAATATACCACTGTAGAAACTCCTGTAGAAACACTCACAAAGATCACTATAGATCTTTCGGTGTCAAATCGGTCGGTTTTTTTAGGTGTCGGAGCACCGATTAATATGAGAGTGAATGAGAGAGAGATTTGAGTATGAAACGGATCCGGGGCAAGTTAGTTTAGGCGGGCTGGGCACCATGGACCCCTAAAGGTCTATGGTGAACAATCTTTGCTTTTTATACTTTAGTTATAATTACCTCTTGTTTTTAATCTAAATCTGGATATGGAATATTGAGGGCCTTATTTTGCCAGTAACCAAACTATTTTGCAATATGTTTTTCTTTATGTTGTGCAGGTATAAATATATAAGGGTCTTTGGGCAAGAAAGTTAAAAGAACAAAGACTGAAGATGTACCCGTGTTTGAATGGAATATTGAGGGCCTTATTTTGCCAGTAACCAAACTATTTTGCAGTATGTTTTTCTTTATGTTTTGCAGGTATAAAGATATAAGGGTCTTTGGGCAAGAAAGTTAAAAGAACAAGGACTGAAGATGTGCCCGTGTTTGAATTTCAAGGATTAGAGTACAAGAAGAAAGAATTACGTTTACCTAACTATATAAGAGCACTGGGTGTGGTCCTCGCTATTCCACGCTGGCACGCTCGTTGCCCTTCCCCACCACACCGCTGCACTTCGCCATGGCTCGCCAAAGATGAGCTCGTCGTCTGCACGGAGTAGCAGGTTTTGTATTTTTTTCTTCTTTTTTTTTTTTCGATCTATAAATCAATTGGTGTTTTGTGTGTGTAAATAAAGTGTGTGTGTGTGTGTGTAGTGTTTGCAGGTTGAGAGCCAAACGAAGAAGACAATAATGGTGGAACTGGTGTTTGAGAGCCACATGAAGAAGATAAGAAATTTTTCTTTTTTGTTTTTCATATTCAGTCCTTGTATTATATAAAAGTGTGTTGTTCTTTTTAATAAAAATGTTTTGTTTTTTAATGTAATTTGTATTTTTCATATTCACCTTTTTTGTTGTTGTTGTTGTTGTTTTTTTATTTTTTTTTTTTTTTTTTTTTTTTTTTTTTTTTTTTTTATGTGTTAATTTGTATTTTTATTGTGTTTTGTATGTGTTAATTTGTAATTTTAATTGAATTAAATGAATTTTATGTTATTTGATAAATTGAATAAAAAAAATAGGAAGCGGTGGGACCTAAATGAGTAAGTTGTGGTTTGTTATGATATGGGGGTTGTAAAGGGAGGTTTGTCATGGTTACGTGGCACCCCTTAGGACCCAAATGAGTAGATTTGGGATGTCATGACACCAAATGCTCTAATGTCTTTTTCTCCTCACTTTCTCATAACTCTTTTTATTATTTTTCTCTCTCTTAGTTTTTCTCTCAAAATTATGTGAGTTAGGGGTTTGTTAAACCGGTGTATTTTTTTCTTTATTTATTTTGTAATTTGTTGAACTTAAAACCACTTCCAGTACCGTGCCTGAATTGTGATGCTGTGATTAATAAAAACTGGTAGTTAGTTGAATTCATAAACTGTTTTTTATGACCTTTGCCTTTGATTTGTGAAAGTTTATATGGTATTAAAGCCACGGTTGGCTCTATACTAAAGGTTGTTATCGTTTAAAATCATTTTCAAAAATTAGGGTTTTCGTCAAATTAAGGGGTTTCTTTAATTTAACAATTTTTTTTGGGTTCAACAAGTGTTGAATTGGTTAGATTTGTTATAGATATGTTGGTTTGTGAGGTTAATTTCATTTTACCAAAAATTAGGGTTTCTTGATTTTGGGGGGTTTTTCAAAATTAAGAGAGGTCTTGTGTTTCTTGTTGTCTTAATCGTCTATTTGGGTTAAGATATGGTATGTGAGTTGTTGGTTTAGTTTAATTTTAATAAGTGGTAATTTGGGGGGGGGGGTTCAAAATTGAGAGAGGGCTTGTGTTTCTTGTTGTCTTAATCATCTATTTGGGTTAAGATCTGGTATGTTGGTTGTTGGTTTAGTTCAATTTTGATAAGTGATAATTAGGGTTTCCTATATCGAACCCTAATTCAGGTTTTGTGGTGTTTTGGGTTGTGTATCTTACATATCTGAAGTCTAATTGTGTTAATTAGACTTGTTTATTGAAGCTCCAATTTTTAAATTTTGGGTTTTCTTGATTTTGAAGATCTTTTTTGAACTGTTATTGTTCATAACTAAGTTTTGTTCCAATAAGTCTTCTGTCGTGGTTTCTCTGGTTGTGATAAGATATGCTTGATCTTGTTGTGTTTTGCTGGAACGCGTGCTCCGTACCACCTCTCACACCTTCTTGTGGTTGTTTTTATATGTTTTTAGATAATCGGTGGAGGGTTAAAAGATTTTGTGATTGAGAAGTTTGGAGATTGATTGGTGGATTTTTTGTGATTGTAGAGTTGGTAATTAGTTTGACATGTGTCACAATTGTTTGGTTACCTGAACAAATACCCTAAGATCATGGTTATTCTTGACCTACTTCTTTGAGAAGCAAGGAATCCTGCTCTGGCCTTGGTTTGGTAATTGTTTATTGTGGTTAGGGGTGTCAGTAGGGTTGGGTTGACCCGACCCGAACCCGAACCCGAACCCGATAAGACTTATCGGGTCGGGTTAAATCAGGTAAAAAAATCTTGTCGGGTTGTTTTGAACTGAACCCGATAACCCGATAGTGTTATCGGGTCGGGTTCGGGTTAGATAAATAATGCTATCGGGTTATCGGGTCACCCCGATAAGACCCAAAATCATTATTTATTTTTTTCTCCTAATATTTTTAAGAATCATGAGTTTAACACATTATTTTGGTAACCTGTTTCTGATCATTTGAATGTCCAAATGGTTTTGACCTCAATTTTCTCATCATTTTGTGCAGACATGTTTTAAGTTTGAATAAAGAAGTGGTTTGTAAAAGAAGTCTTCTCTAAGTTTGGTTACAAATTATTAATATAATTGATACCTTGCTAATTATGAACTTGTGCCAAATCATAAAGACTAATAGCACCAGTAGCCACGTTATCAAAAAGACTATTAGTCTTGTTGAACACTTTTATGAACTATTGTGAATGGCTACTGTGAGTGGCCAAGTTTAATTAATACTACTATTAGTCTTGTTGAACATTACTGGTGCTAATAGTATGTACCAATAAAAACTATGAAATGTACAACATCTAAATGATATCAGTTGTTGACTCTGATTTGAATCTAGATCTTAGATAATTTATACACAGAGAAATCACAAACAATCAATTAATATAAACATAAAATTGTTTCCAAATCAAATATACTTGTGCACAAAGTAATTACTCATGTTATTTTCTTTGTTTAAAAACTGAATGTGTTGAGCTTGTATTTATTTTATTTTATAACTCGACAACCCGACTTACCCGACTCGATTAACACCTGAACCCGATAACCCGATTTCTTGTCGGGTCGGGTTGCGGGTCACTTTTTAAAAACTCAAAACCCAACACAACCCGACCGATGAACCCGACAACCCGATAACCCGACCCGATAACACCCCTAATTGTGGTCCACTCTATGTCTGGTTTGTTAATTGGCATCATGTGGTTATTTGGTGTTTGTTGGTTTCTATTTTGGTTGCTTCTGTTTGTTTTTGTATATTTGTTTTGTTCAGTGTTCTTATGTTAGTTGTTATCATCTAACTTTGTTAAAATGGTTGAAGGTGATAATTCTGAAAAGGATCAGGGAGCTAAGAGCTCTGGTGGCTCTAGTTCTAGTGAGTTAAAACTTAGTGATTATGATTCATTGTTTTTACATTCAAATGATTCAAGTGGTACTTCTCTTATTACTTTTAAACTTGAGGGTACATAAAACTATAAGGTCTGGTCTGCTGCAATAAAACTTGCTTTACATACTAAAAATAAGCTTGGTTTTATAACTGGTAAATGTGTAAGGCCAAATGATGATGATGTCTTAAGACAGGAACAATGGGACAGGTGTAATTATGTGGTTCTGTCTTGGATTATTGGTTATATTACTCAAGATTTGTATCTCGGTCAGATTGATTCTAGTAATGCTAAAACTGTTTGGGATGAATTAGAAGAAACTTATAACAAAAATGATGGGTTTGTGATTTTTAATATGCACTATAAAATTCATACATTTACTCAATATGGTATGCCTTTAGCTGAGTACTATCATAAGTTTAACTCCCAATGGTGAAAATATGATTTTGTGGTTGATCTACCTAAATGTACTTGTAACACTGCAGAGAAGCTTAAGAAGCATGATCAGTTGATTAGGCTTATGCAGTTTCTTATGGGAATTGATGATATGTTTAGTAATGTCTGAAGTAATATTTTAACTTTAGACCCTTTGCCTGATGTTAAATCAGATTTTGCTAGAGATGAGTCTCATAGGAATTCTAATGTTCATACTTCTAGTAGCAAGTCTAACTCATCTACATTTGTTGCTAAGACCAACAATGATTGGTCTGCTAATAGGAATAATCAAAACAGAAGGTTTAATAGGGGTCCTAATCCTAATTTGGTTTATAAGCATTGCATTATGACTGGTCATACTATTGCTATATGTTTTGAGTTAGTGGGTTATCCTCCAGGGTTAAAAGAACCGTAGGGCTAATAATTCCAAGGCCACTGTTAATAATATGTCTGCATGTATTTCTAGTACTAGTTATAGTACTTCTCATACTCTGACTAGTGATCAATATGAGAAACTTATGAATCTGTTGAGTAGTTCTGGTACAAGTATGCTTGTGACATTAAGGGAAATGTTACAGGTATACCTTTGGGTTCTAATCATGTGTTTTGTTTTGCATCATGTAGATTCTTTAACTTTAATTCTAATATAAGTACATATAATGCTTATATTGGATGGATTATTGATTATGGTGCCACTCAACACATGACGTACACTACAATGTTTTTGTTCAATGTTATTGATATATGTCACAAGGCTAAACAAAATAGAGAGCCTTTCCCTCTTAGTAACCATAAAACAAGTGAGTTAAGCCAACTTGTTTCATTTTGATGTGTGAGGTCTATATAGAGTCAATTGTAGAAAAGGACAAAAAAATATGGGCCATTAATTTTAAAAAATCACATGATCTTTCGCACATAGACATGGCATATGGACTTATGCAAATTACTTAAACCACTCCTAAAAACAAATATTACTCTTAAGACATACTTATTGTTACACCCCAAAACCGGGTTTTAAGTATTATATTACAAGAATGTCATTAGAATAGTTTGACTACGACTTTTACGAGTTGAAAGGCATTACCTAATTGGATAGTCAAACCCGATAGTCAATTTAATAGTCAAAGTATGCGTTATGTAGTCATAGAAAATATTATGTGTCAAAACTATAAGAAAATAAGCCACAAGGGACTATATGTGTCAAGGTGCCAAGCTTAATAGAAATGACCTAAATGCCCTTGAGGCTTATACATAACTATCCCAGGAAGAGATAACTCTCTCATTTTCCCTCTCATTTGTTCCATGTGCCACATTTCACTTAAGAAGGAGGTGTCCTCCATGGTTTCTTCATATTAAAGAATCTTCAAATATGATTCAATCTTATCAAGTTAAGCATGAATTAAGTAAATGATATAAGATTTAACATTTTATGGAGGAAGAAACAAGAAGAGCTTGATGATTAAGTGAAGGAAGATTAATGTTATAGTTCATGGGTTAAGTCTATAACAACAATCACCCACAAGTAAGTAACCTAATTCTTGAGTTAATTATGAATTAAGAAGTTAGGGTTTATAAACCTTAATTTGGGAATTAGGTAAAAGGTGTTTAAAAACTAATTAAAAGGTTATAGTAATTACGACATTAATTATATTGGATCAAAGTTAGTAATTTTATTCGATTAATTATCATATGATCAATATCTTTACATATATATGAGGCTAAGTACGACTTGCACTTGCCGCTATTCATGTTGTACAATGACATAGAAATGATGACTAAGCATTTTTAATGCCACCTCAATGTCATGTTGTACACTTAAATGCCACCTCAATGATGACAAGGCACATACATTCCATGAGATTTTCACGAAATATCCAGAATTTATTTAAAAAAGTTTGGCTGGGGAAAGATTCGAACTTAGGTCCCTAAGTCCATAGAGCATCCGTCCTACCACTGGACCAACCCAGTTTTGTGATAGACATTAGAAAACAAAATTGTCATGCTTAAAGAATTCAACATATATTTTAACACACAACATCTAAACACAAATGTAAAGTTTGAAATTAGATTTATTATTAACAAAAATGCTTCATTCTCTCCTATTGTTGGGATTTATATTGAGTTAATAATTACAAACAATAAAAGAAGAATGAAGCAAGATGAAACTACAAGGACTTAAAAGATAAAGAATAAAAGTTAGGAAGATTTGTTTCCTAATATAATTATGAGCCTTTTTAAACCCTTGATATCTCTGTTATATAAAGAGATACAGGGTCTAGGTTTTATGTGTGCACAGAGAAAATATGTAGTCGACTAGAAAAGTGTGTGTGTTCTAGGCGTAGGTTCTTGTAAATGCCTAGATAGAGTTTGTGTTTGTTAAGCCTCAAGGATCTTATGATTCCTATTAGATTAGTAACCGTTCTACACTTGATCAAGTAGAATTGGGGCTTATCGTATTTGTAATTGTATTGTTATGAAGATGATGACTAAGAAACCTTGTTACAATAACAATTGATGTTTTGTTTAATCCACTGCGAATATTGTTAATCTTTGTTATTGTTATTCCTAGTGCTCAAAACGATCTAAGGAGTTATAAAAAACTCCACAATTGGTATCAGAGCTCAGGGAGCTCGTGATCTAGGGATGTTACAAAGTTTTTGTTGTCGAGAAGAGCAGATTTGAAGAAAGAATGAAGATCAGTTTTAGGTTTATCAGAAACTCATTTTTAGGGCTTGTTCTTCAATGTTTTTATGGTCGATCGGGTTATCATGATGTGTTGTTGATGTAGTTGACCACTTCATCACACTCTAAAGGTGTATGAAGATGTTCATGTTTATGCTACTACGTTTTCTTTGTTGTTGCTGCTGTGATCACATTGATTTTTAAGGTTTCTACAAGAAATCGCTATTTTAGGGTTTCTGGTATTTATCATGATGGATGTTAGTTGTATTCATTCATAAGGCTGATTATTGTGAAATCCTAGAAAAATCAAGAGAGATGAAGTCATAAATTAGTAACAGGTTAGTGACACTAAAAAGCGTCGTCTGGATAATTTTTAAAAAAAAATATCCTAAACATGTATGTGCTGTTACGATTGCATTCAAAGTTTGATTGGGGTTTCTTTTGTTCAAACTTGGTTGAAACCATAACCTGAAATCTATTCGTAACAAGGATACGATCTTTAATAATGATTAAGGGTTATGCGAAACCCTATTGATGCTATTGGACATAAGTTTTTCTGCTGATCTGAAGATGTCGAGTCTACTGGAGCAATTATATTCTGGCTATGAGAGGGATAAAGATGGTGAATGAGGTTATTGGTTTAATTAACCCTCCTCTTGAACGTTTATACTGCTTGGTATGTTATTACTGCTCTCCTACGTGTTAATGCTGCCATGATGAATTATTAGTACTGCTCGTTCAAACTTTATACTGCTTGATAGTATTGTCAGTTGAAGGTTAATATTGTTTGAAACTTAGTACTGCTCTAACTCAGTTAGTATTGCTTTCTCATGTTTGTACTGCTGCTTTCAACATTAGTACTGCTGGTTGAATTTTTAGTACTGCTGCGTTTAGAGTTTACTTACTGCTGCTGTTGGTTAATGTGGTTGGCACTTCATGCTGCTCATTGAAAGTTAAAGCTACTTTGTGATTTTTAATACTGCTTCGAGTTAGTACTGTTGAGGTAATTTTAATACTGCTCGTTACTACTGCTTGAAAAGAACTTAATGCTGTCAGTTGAAGCTGTTTATTAGTACTGCTTGGTTTATGCAGTTTGTACTACCTTTGATACTTCCTGCTGCTCCCAAATATTTAATACTACTAGCTTTATCAGATATTGGACAGTACATGATTTTGTGAAATCGGACGACACACATAAGAAGAAGTTTGAATTTTGGTTTAAATGTTCTTAAACGTTTAAAAGGCTTGTTTATTGGATTTATTGAATTAGTTGATTTTTTGGATATGATTATTTATCACTTATTTGAAATTGAAGTGGAGTTTCTCGGGTACGTGTTCTTATCATATCTTAAACGGCTCACAACGTTTAAAGGTAACTTGTTCGTACTTTAATGTTGTAACAATGACTTGTCAAATCTAGCAATAGGGATTTGCTATCACTTAAAGGAGTTACATTGTAGTGCTCAGTGTCTCATAGAAGATGAGGATTTTGTCAAGAGGTTGCGGTCTACTTATATATTTGGTTTTTGGTATAAGTTCAATGTCACGTGGATAGTACAAGACATAAGACACAAGTTTGAGTTGTTTTACTTCATCATCAAGTTCGTTATACTTAGTTTTCTTTAACAAGTAATCATTACAAGAAGCCTACATAATTGGAAATTCAAGAAATGGTTAACACATGGATTTCAGGGGAAGCATATTATAAAGTGTTTAATCATTTACATGCACCATTTGAGGGGAAGGTTTTTATTACTGCTAATCGTTATTACTACTACTGGTTTAAGTTTCTACTGTCTTGAATTCATTTATAGTAAGCTTTTTGGTGTTCTTCATGGAGGGTAATTCGAGACATTAGAAGGCTGGATTGGAAGTGTGATATTGGTTAGTGGTTGTCAAAATCAAAGTTGCATCTACTTAGCGTTCCTTAGTGGATATGACAAAAAGGGGTAGAAGTACATAGAAGTTTTGCAACTTGAAGATCCTTGTTGGTACAACATGTTATGTAAGTACACGAGTTGAGCTTAAGGGGAAGATTGTTTTATTCATGAAAGATCTAGAAGAATATTTTGTAATTATCAACTAGGGGAAGATTGGTGGGATTTATATTGAGTTGATAACTACAAAACAATAAAAGAATAATGAAGCAAGATGAAACTACAAGGACTTAAAAGATAAAGAATAAAATTTAGGAAGATTTGTTTTCTAATACAATTATGAGTCTTTGTAAACCCTAGATATCTCTATTATATAAAGAGATACAAGGTCTAGGTTTTATGTATGCACAGAGAAAAGATGTAGTCGACTAGAAAAGTGTGTGTTCTAGGCGTGGGTTCTTGTCAACGCCTAGATAGAGTTTGTGCTTGTTAAGCCTCAAGAATCTTATGATTCCTGTTAGATTAGTAACCGTTCTACACTTGATCAAGTAGAACTGGGGCTTATCATGTTTGTAATTGTGTTGTTATGAAGATGATGACGAAGAAACCTTGTTACAATAACAATTGATGTTTTGTTTAATCTGCTTATATTGTTAATCTTTGTTATTGACATTCCTAGTGCTCAAAACTATCTACACGTATGATCTCGGTTTGTTTTGAAACCGATTTTCATCTTCCATAATCCACACCCTAATTCAAAATGCATCCCTAATCCAAATCGCATCCTCATATTAACACCAAACCCTAAATCCATGATGTAACCTAATCGATTTCACTAGTGGTCGGGTAAGATTTCATTTATCAAATCAACATATAATCTATTGAATTGAATTTGTGGGTAAATCCACTTTTTGCAGTTATTTTGATTTTTGAATTTGTGAGTGTTTCATATTAGGTTTTCTTTTAGTTTAATGGCCGCATTGACCCAAAGCACCACTACAATTGAATCAGGTATAATTTTTTTCTTCTATTTTGTCGCTTATTTTTTGTTAATTAGATTTTGAATCTAGGGATAATTACCAAAATAGACCGGGCAACCAAGTGGTTGGCGGTTTCCGCCCCGAAATTGGAAACTTCTGATATTAGACCAGGCAACTGGGCATCTCGACCCATACGATGACAAGTGTCCTCCAGTTGCCCAAAAAATACACAAGTTGCCCAAAAAATAGTCAGAAAAGTGACACTTGTCACTTGCAGATTTCAGTTGCCCAAAAAGTACAGGTTGCCCTGGTCTAATATCAGAAGTTTCCGATTTCGAGGCGGAAACCGCCAACCACTTGGTTGCCCAGTCTATTTTGGTAATTATCCCTTGAATTTAATATCTATGTTAGTTTATGTATTTATGTTACGAGGAGTTAAATTTATGTGCTTATATCTTGAATTGGTTGGCTGTTTTTCTTGGGTGCACAATAGTTGTTCGATGATGAAATGGCACAGTTTGGTACTTCGGTTACAGAGACAAGTTTTAGCATTTGATATGTTTTATTAATCCGCATGTTTCATTCTGTCTTTTGTCCGCGTGTTATATGGTTTCGTTTTTACATGTTTTTGTTTCAGTCAAATGTTTTAGTCGTTTTTCTGAACCTATTTCAATTACTTGCCCACACAACCAAATGGAGTTCATGTATATTAAGATGTTACACATTCAGTAAAAAGTTATGTACTAACTTTCGGTGATATTGACAGATTATGGCTTGGATGTTAGATGAGTACTCAAAATTTCATGGTAACTTACATGTTGTTGTCATGGAAAGCCAATAGTAAGTATATAGCATATCGATGTAGAGCACGCCGCCTGGTGTGTACATATATGTTCTTTAAAATCAATTGAATTTGGTTGGATTTTTTTGTGTAGTATTTAAAGGTTGTTGTTTATCACGGAACCTATTGGTGTTTCACATTTCGAAGCCTCGTGTTAAGTTAAGGTAATTTCCTAAATGATTTGAATTTGGTTGGTTGAAACATGTGTGCTAAGTTACCATCAAATAAACTCATTTTAGGTGTGTTGAAGTCATCTAAATTATATGAGAAATGGAAAAAACATGCGTTTTACATTCCGTATCCATCAATAAACCTGCAAGAAAAGTTAGTTGTTTGATTATATTTTTGTACTTGATACATTTAAAAGTTATACTTATGTCATTATACCAATTTCAACCTAGTTTTCTTATGAAATAGTTGTCGTACATTAATACAAATTTTATCCTCATATTTCATGGTAACAAATTTTAGTTAAAGGCTTGATATGCAACCAATTGTGAATTGTGATATGCTCGCATTATGAATAAAAAGGGTTTGTGGATGTGTGATTTGTGAGTTGTTATTGTCATTGAAAGGAAAGCCATTAGTACGAATTACTTAAGCTATGACGGTTATCTCAAAATAGGTGTTTTTTATTACACAAGTATGAACAAGAATCGTTCAAAGCTTTCTTTTATGCATGTTATGAACAAGAATATTTCCGGGTTGCTCTTTTCAGCAATAGTAGCATGCAGAATTTGTTTGCAGGTATAATATGTACACAGTTTTTACAATTTTCGTATCTGAAATGTGTTTTTTTTTACCTTAAATAAGCTATCCAAATATGCAACAGATACGGTCTAAGCGGTTTACCGCACCCAAAGATGCAGCAGATATGGTATGCACCTTCACCCTGGGTTTCGTCACTTTCAGATTTGCATTGATTAAACGTTTTTACTTTGACTTTAAATTTTTAGGCTGCTGAGGAGTACATGAGAGAGAAGGCAGAAAGATTCCTCCTAAACAAGAATCTGAAACCTCTGACTCCAATGTTATCACTCCTAGGAACACTACCCAATATCGCTAACGTCGAGGTAATTAACCCTTCCGAAAATGCTTTTCAGTAAAAGTTGTTGACGATTCTGTAAGGCCTGCATTGTTAACATTTCCAGTGGTACTTTCCTCTATTAAAACTGAATTTGGTTTTAACTCAAAATCTGTATTGGCTCTCTTTTTTAGTGAACAGAGCCAACATCTAGAATTTAACTACTCTGTGATCAAGTGACAATGCTTGCAGTGTTCAAAAGCGTCATCAAAAGGTAATTTTTTTTCATTACTTTATTCTTTTTGTTAACCTTGCTTTGTTTCTATAATTTCTTTTTCGTTACTTCAAGATTATCGAGGAGGGACTGATTACTGTAGCTCTAGAAGAGATAATAAAGAGGCTGGAGTACCTACATAGTATGGCGACCGGGGGCAACTATTTTTTGGAGCTCAATCCCCGTTTACAGGTGCATATGAAATTCATCATTTGGTTTCTTATTTTTTGGATCCGATCCACTTGACGTATGCGAACGACATAAATGTAAAAGAAATAAGTAAAAACAATGTTATTATATCTTTCTTTTTGTAGGTTGCTCACCCCGTCGCGTAGTAGATATCCAAAACTAAATCTACCTGCATCATAAGTTGCGGTTGAATCGGGGTTCCTCTTTGGCCATTCCCTGGTACGGTTGATTTCTTTGTAGTGAAAAGTGATAGTAGTTTAAAGCTATCTACTAAATGTACATTTTTTTTTCTTTCTAATTGTTCTTATATTACTTATTTGTTTATAAATAAGACAGTTCTATGAAATGGATAATAGTGGAGTATACGATGCTTGGAGGACAACATCGGTTAATGCCACTCCAGTTTGACTTTGACAAAATAGAGTCTATTTGGCGAAAAGGTCATTGTGATGTTGTGCTTGTGACAAGTGAGGATCCTGATAATGGTTTTAAACCCATTGGTGGGAAAGTTCAGGTTTGAAGAAAAAACTTTCTTATGTTAGGCTATCCAAACAACAATTTATGTCGGAATCCATTATGTTGGGAATTTAAATTGTTTAAATAAATCCATTAAATAAGTTGTATGCATTACAAGTAGGTTTTATTAGATTTTCAACCCATTTGACCCGTTCCACATTTAAGCCATATTTTTAATATGACCCGTTTTAGTTAAAACTCAACCCAAAATCGACCCCGCATAAATAAATGGATATAAAAGAGGATAATATCAAGCAAGCACGTATTAAAAGCGAAGGAGAGTTGAGTAGAGACTTAACTGTTAGTTTTGTAGATATAAAATAATAGTTGTGTGTTAGAATCGAACTCGAGATCACGGGATTGCACACTTTATGTATGAAGAGTAAATGAATAATAATTAATTATAAAAAGTTATATTTAATTATTATATACACAATACACATAACGACCATTAGTATTTAACGAATAATGACTAGCGAGCGTTAGACGAATAAAAGGAAAGTTTTATAGATAGAAAATTAGAGATCAAAGGAGGTTCTAGAATCCTCTATGGATTATGGATCGACCGGCCAAGGGTTAGGGAAACCTAATCCTTTTTTAACTTGTGCTCTAAGTTTCCTATACTATATAAACACATTAAGGGTTCTTAGTTTTGACATCTCTTGTACACATACTAATACCCTAACTTTTTGTTTTCTTTTCTTTTCCATTCGATCGGCCGAACACCCCTAATAAAGGTTTCGACTTTTTGGTTTGATAAACAAAAATCGTTTTGTGTTATTTACTTGCATAATCATTTACTTGGTATTAGTACGTGTGTACAAGAACGTGAATCAAACATACAATTGTTTGATTCTTGGATTGAATTGCAAAAACGGTAAGGGGCAATTCGTGTAATCCGTATAAACGCTAATTAGGGTTCATCACTCATATTGCTTGGTTTGATTCTTGTTTTGCTAGAATCATTAAGGTACGCTTACATTTAAATTCGGTTAATTAATTATGTGTTATGTTTCCTACGCTTCCGCATGTGTTCTTTGATGCTTATTATATTTATATGAATGTCATGATTTTATAATTCCAACAGTGGCATCACGAGCCGTTATAACGTGTAATTAATTACCGAAACACAGAATAAAAAATGAATCTTGATTGTGTTTTACATGTTGTCGATTTAGGTTTTATTCCAACTCAAACCCTAATTTTTTTTAGGCCGATTGCCTTTTTTTTTTTAGGGTTTGTGTTTGCTAATTTAATTTGATTAGAAACCCTAGGTTTAACATGTTTATGTGTTTGTAAGTGATCTTGTGGCAATTTGCTAATTGTTAGATAGAATCCATGCAAACATGCATGTTTGGCATGGATTCATTGTTGTGATGATTTAATTGTTTTTCACATGTAATTTAATTGATAGATGTCGAATTGGGGAAGACTCCAATTAATTAACTAATCAATTTTGTGCTATGGGGTATATATTTAATTATGACTAATGCAATTAATACGTCGATGCATGTAGCTCACTTACCATTGTAAGTGATAGTCTTAGTTAAATATATGCATAATTTAATACGGAATGATTATTAATGGGTTTATCGAATTAGTTTGCATGTGGCTAATTGTTTACATAATTAATTGTTAAGTTATGTGCGTTATTTAGTTGTTTATTTTTATTATTACTTGTTTTTGTTTAATTGTATGACATGTTTTAAGCAAAAAGGGTAATTTTTGAATAGAAAATAAATGGACTAAATAATGGTGAAACTTGATGTAATAAATTATGAATCTTGCAAAGTCTTATGTGCCTATAGTGGTTTGCTTCGCACGGTAATTTGCTCCCAGGTGAGACTAGCAAGGTTATAATTTATAACATGGTTTTTAAGACTTAAAGTCATAAACTTTTAATTGATTGTTGAGTTTTGTACCAATAGTACGAACGGCTCACCCAATTGTGACAAACTATAAGAGGGGTTTAAGTAGAAACGGGTTTCTAATAAGATTCGCTCTGACCTTTGTTTCTACGCTCCTTTGTGCGTCAAATTGGAGCTACCAAGTATGACTATTTTATGTACAAAATCACCTTAAGGGTGAATTGACCTCAATTCCATGTGCCACTTTGTGGTAATTATCCGAATAACTTGGGTCTTTTGACTCATGCAGAAGTAGGATATAGTGAGCGATAATTTTAGGTAATTCTTTGATTGGTGAACCCAATACCTCAATTAAAACTTTGTTGATTTAAATCTTTGCTTAAAATTTGTAAATAAAAAGGTTTTGAAAAACTTATGATACAAAGATGTATGCATGCTTCTTCATACATATTTTGATTATAAATATCAACAACGAGTACCCTTTTAAAATTAAGCTAATGCCATCTAATTAAAAGAACACTTGAAGTTGTAAGTTTAGTCGTGTGAGAGCTTGGACTAGATTACAATGGAAAGGTAAATTTCATACTTTAATTACTAGCAGATCAACTAATGTAATGGGACTATGGTAATTTACAGTTTTGTAATTAGAAGAATTAATTGAGTTGTAAGTGAGAGCTTGGACTCAAGGCATAAGATGGGGATAAAACATGCTTATATTGGAAATTGTTTGTCAATATAAATCCCATAGTGATCTAGGAATTAGAAATTGTTTGCCAATTATTGTTCGACAGATTACCTTATTATATACTTTCATTACTAGCAGATCAAATGATGTAATGAAACTATGATAATTTGGATCCTAGTTTTCAAGAAAATACTATGGTTATATGAATATTTCCTTGGGTATTTTATTTTCTTGAAAAATTGTATTATCGAAAATACTAATTTTGAACTTTTTTTATCGGTAGAAATGGCTCAAAACAATAACACTACTATGAGTTCTGCATTTAAATCATTCTTTGAACGGGAAAAATTAACTGGCTCTCAGAATTTCAATGATTGATATCGTTCATCTTAGTGCAAATATTACGATATTTAAACTAAACGGTTTATTCGGTTTTAATAATGACAAACATGTAACTTGTAATGCATAACGTAAAATGCGTAAGTTACTTGTAAACATAAATCATCAATGCATAATTACATCAACACCTCTCGACGTCTCAAGTATGCTTCAACAAAGTCGTAGATTTCCATCCCGACGTTAATCACTCAAGGTATGGACAAACAAATCTACTACTTGACAAATGATCAAAGGATTATATTTTTCTAAACTTCACATTTTTATGAATGTGACAAAACATTTTTCAAAAATGCATTTTACAAATTATTTTTGAATTAGAAAGAAATGTTTTATTTGGGAAAATCATTTCAAAAATAGCAACAGCTATTTTCCCCCCCAAAACAGCTCCAAACATTCCCAAATAAACCTTCCCCACTAAAAACAAACGGAGGAGCGTCCACGGTACCACTAAAGTACCGACTGTACCACTAAATTTAGTGGTGCCTTCTGACAATTAGTGGTGACGTCCCTCTGTAACGGCTAGTTTTTTCTTTGCCTATAAATAGTGGACCATTTTACACTTCCAACTTGATTTTTCCAATCGGTTTTCTCTGGTCTAATCCCTCCTCACTTAGATCACTTTCTTTGATCATTTAGAGAGTCTTATTTTATTTAAGAGTGATCATTTCATCCCACCAAGAGATCACCTTCATTCTTCTTCTAGTAAAGAGAAGAACACAAAGTATCCAAGAAAATACAAAGTGTTTTAGTTGTAGTTAGAGCACTTGTAACACTTGTTACATACTTGTTGTATCCTTGCATACATAAAGTTCATTTTTCTTTTGAGAGTTTGTGAGAGAAGATCATTGTGATCTTATAGATATATTGAATATCTCTTGTAGCTTGTGAGCTAGTGTGTTGATCAAGTGGATCAAGGGTAGATAGGGTAGATTGAATCAAGTGAGAGTTGATCATTGTGATCTTGTGAGATCTTGGAGATCTTTTGAAGCTTGTGGGCTTGTGTATTGATCAAGTGGATCAAGGGTACATCGGGTAGATCGAGTCAAGTGGGTGTAGATCATTGTGATCTTGTTGAGATGTTGGAGATCTCTTGTAGCTTGTGGGCTTGTGTATTGATCAAGTGGATCAAGGGTAGATCGGATAGATCGTGAGTAGATCGTGTGGATCGTGGTAGATTGGTACTAGCTAAGATTAGTACTCGACATTTAGCTTAGTGTCGGAAATAAGGATAAGCGATGTTGTACGGTTTTCTCCGCCTGAAGGGAGCTTGTTGATTAGTGAAGTAACTCTCGAGTTGGGTACTCGGGGAGTGGAGTAGGGCGAAGAGGAGCTTCGTGACCGAACCACTATAAATCATCGTGTCCGGTTTGCGCCTTCTTACTTATCTCTTTACTTTTATTTTATTGTTTATCGCTTTATATTTATATTTGCATTGCGTTTATGTTTGTGTCTCTTGTTGCTTATGTTATGTTATATGATCATTGTCGACACTTTTCATATTACGTTACACTTGATCGGGTGTTTGATACAATAAGTTTTTAAGATTTTAAATGGAAACGTATTCACCCCCTTCTACGGTTTCCACAATTGGTATCAGAGCCAGGTCGCCAAATTTTTAAAACAAATGGTTTTCAAAATTGAGTACGATCCATGTATCAAATTACCCATAAAGGTAATAAAATATGAAAAGTATTTAGTTGCTTAATACTTACAAGTTTTGTTGTTAAGTATACTTTGTCATACTAGCTTGATGGTTTTAGTAAACCAATAAAAGAATAGAGTTTGTAAGTGTATGGTCATGTCTTTAGAACGAGTCATAAAGTCATGCGGTTTTGAAATGAGTGTTTGGGACAAACCATTATTTTGTAGTAAAAGTATTATCGTAAATGTCTTTCTTTGTCCCAAACGTGAAAATGATGCTTAATATATATTTTATATGTTCGGTATCTAGTTTAATAAATTTTACATTTTTTCGTCGAGTCGCCGCACTAAAATAGTAAACTGAATAAGAAAACAGATCACGGTACCACTAAATATAGGACGGTACCGTTATATTTAACGGTACCGTGGGGTATTTAACGGTACCGTTCGTCTGTCTGTCTGTTTTCAGTATTGGGTCATTTTCAGAAAATTATATAAAATCAACAATAAGTCCGTAGGAGTCGTGTCACCCATCATTTTAAACGAAGTTGAGTCTACTTTCATTTGAAAAATATTTTTATGAATTAGTTCTAAATGAAAGTATGTTAGAGTCCTTGATTTTCAACTAAAGGTCTTTGTGGTCATGCAGTTTGCATAAATTTTTGGTTAAACTGAAAAAGGGCGTTTCAACTTTTGAACCTTGACGTGTTTTCAAAGTGACCAGGCAAAAATCTTTGAAATGGGGAGGAAACCAATTCGTTTTCAAATAAAATCAAGCTTAGTATACATTGTTATACTTAATACACAAAATGACGATAAGTATTTTTGTGTGTTATGCTAAATGACAATTTGTTTCTCTTTGTGTCTTAGTATTATTAGATAATTTTTTTTAGTGCTTATAGTTATCTTTAGTTGAGCTAATTATATCTATAATCACAAGCGTTTTACATGCCTTGTTGCTATTTGCTGATTATTGGTTTTTCGGCTTATGCGTCAATAGGACTTAGACTAGACTTCTTGCACTAAGTTGCGTAATTGATTTTGCATTGCATATAGGCATAGACCACTTTTCTTGCATACGTGTTCTAGACATATTGCAAGTTTTAAGATGCTTTAGTAACCTTCTTAGGAATAGAAACTAAGTTGGTTGATCATGTGTGTCGAAAGATATTGTCTTACACAATTATTTTTCCAAAGGTTTAAGTGTAAAAGGTATATCACCTCAAAATACTTAACACTCTCATAAATTCCGTAACATGATCTCTAAAACATCACATCATTTTGTCTTGCTTGACCATGGGTTGTCTAAACAAGATAAAAGATCATATTAATACATTAGTATTTAAGTAAAAGAAAATGTATTAAACTTGCATTGATCTAACACACATACAAAATGTTTTAAACATTTAGTATTTTACGTATGTTGTATAAAAATAATTAAGATAATTATTTTTATACTAATGAGGTGTCGAAAAACTAAGAATATTATACTTAATAATATAAATAGTTTTTCTCAAATAAAATTAAATGACAATATCGAAGTAGTTACTTAATATGTCATTAACCTCACACATACAACTAGTATTAGAATAAATGGAACACATTCCCTAAATTTTTATTTTCTTTTTAAAAGGAGTGATCGTGAGGGTCAAGAAAGATTTCGAGTACATATCAATTCATTATTCAAATTATGATTGATATTTTTATCGAATCTAATTGACAAGTTTTCGAGTATGGACATGAAATTGGAGTCATTATTTGTCTAGCTTCAAGATAACATCAAAATATGATGAAATATATTATCTTGAATCTACATACTCAATCACACTCGATTGTTATGAAAATAATGACGTCCTCTCAAGACGAAAATAATATGCATCGGATCATAACTCACACTTGTGTTGAAGATGTCATATTGAGTCTTCTTGTCCAATGGTTGTGTTCCAAACTTTAAACTAATATGTTTAAAAGATGCATAAAATACACAACTAAGTAGGATTGACAACTTGGATGTTTCATCCGAAATATACAAGTAATTTACATTGCAATGCAATTAGTAAATGTTTCATTTTCGAAAAACCAAATACGAGCAAACAAACAACATATGTAAACTTTGCTCATGAACGACTCAACACTTAAAATCACATGTCTAGTAAAAGTGTCACACATAATATGTTATTAACTATTATGTAAGTCATCAATCTTTGAGAATATCACATGTATTTCTCTTATCAAAAGATTGACAAATGATAACTTATATCCTATGCATCTTATTCCCTTGGTAACATGAATGGTTATGTTACAAGAGAATACATTGCATCTTGTTAACAAATATAGGATATTAGATTTGAAAAATAACCCAAAACAACATGTGTCATTGCATAAACAAGTAATATTAGTCATACACTAAAATACTTGTTTTACTAAACATTCGTAAGAGTGATAAGTTTCCTCTTAGAAAAACATATCTGTTGAAATATACAATATGTCTCATTTTAAATATAATACTCACAAAATCTATTGAGGTAAGTAACCTTTACTAGATTCCTTTCTCAAGATATGCAAAGGAGCATTCTTGAAACACACACGATGTAGTAGATTCTACATTGTATCACATTAGAGTGTCTCTTGGTTCTGGGAAACCAAATCATGTTAAAATAACATGTAACAACTCAACAAACAAAGATGTTGTCCAAGAGATCATAAAATGCACCATCTCCATCAAATAACCTCTAAATCTCAAACACGAAATTAAAACATTTCGCTTGCCTTTGTTAGGAGTTGTGTAAGACATGTCATTTTCTTAACCGACTTTCAAAGTATGGTTAGTTGAGTCATATTAGGCCATGTATTAGCGAAATAAGCTAATATCATCTTTGCTATACTTCGATAGGCAAATATAGGAATTTGAATTTTTCTAACATAAGAATGACTACTGGAGAACCTATCGCACTAGAAATTCAATTTGACCTAACGGTTGAATTGCTTCCAGGAGAGAAGTTGGGTTCGTAGTATAACCCGTAAAAATGGTCGTGTTTAGCCTGAATTAAGCACCGCTAGTGATAGTCTCATACTCATTCTCTAACTTGAAAATTTTTCATTCCTACATTTGACTAAAGATAGTTTACATCGGTAAACTTTATCTCACGTTAGGATTTCATTTTGAACAAGTAGTAATTAGGATCCTCCTTAGCGAACCTAGATTACTTGCATCCCACATATGCGTTTCAAAATGATAACATGTTCTCGTAAGATATGATTGAATGTATTCATGATCTTAAATGCTAAATGATTATCATGTTTTGAATGATGTTTGCATTTATTCCTTATGTGCATTTTACATGACTTACTTGTAAATTTTGCACCCACACTATGTTCTTTTAACACATTAGGAATTAGGTATGCCTATCACTATGAACCCTTAGAGTCATATAGTTATACAATAGTGTCAAAACCTATAAGTTAAAGTAGTCGCAAAGTTGTCTTAATTCCCTGGTCATCACTTCGCCTTCTTCCAAGTAATACACCCTTTTGTCATGGGAAGGTTAGATACAAACCTAGTAGAACTCGGAGTAGGTTTGACAGCTTAAATATTTCATCCGAAATATTCAAGTAAGTTTAACTTGTGATCGCAATTGTTAAATGTCATATCCGAAACATCATATTCAAGCCTTTTAACAACATATGTTAAAACGCTCATTCAAAAGCTAAAAGCTAATATCAACCTTCGAGTGACAAAGGACTCACAAGTTACTATATAAGTGATTAGTAGTTCCTTTCATCCTCGTGTGTATATACACTTCTTAAGATCCCAAACCCTGCTGCGAATCAGCACCATAGGTTTTGCTTTATGTCTTTCAAAACCCCGTGAAACACTCGCGTGCGAAGCACATCAAAATCCGTAAATCAACCAAATCTCTCAAACAAGAATCCTCTAACCATCTTCGTCTAGGTCTAGGAATGATGAAACATACTCCATAAATCTTATGACTATTTAAATATTTCACTGGAAATATTAAAGTCATCCCTCGTACCCCTCTTATGACTACTTGAATATTTCACTGGAAATATTGTAGTCATCTCATGCGTCTCGTCTCATGACTCTTTAAATATTTCACTGGAAATATTGAGTCATTCTTCACATCTTTCGTATGACCACTTAAATATTTCACTGGAAATATTAAAGTCATCCCTTGCATCTCGTCTCGTGACTTTTTAAATATTTCACTGGAAATATTAAGTCATCCCTCACATCCCTCTTATGACTATCTGAATATTTCACTGGAAATATTGAAGTCATCTCTCATGTCTCGTGTCATGACTTTTTAAATATTTCACTGGAAATATTAAGTCATCCTTCACATCCCTCTTATGACTATTTGAATATTTCACTGGAAATATTGAAGTCATATCTTGTGTCTCGTCTCATGACTTTTTAAATATTTCACCGGAAATATTAAGTCATCATTCACATCCCTCTTATGACTACTTGAATATTTCACTGGAAATATTGAAGTCATATCTTGTGTCTCGTCTCATGACTTTTTAAATATTTCACTGAAAATATTAAGTCATCCTTCACATCGCTCTAAATGACTACCTATGTATTTCCTCGAAAATATAAAAGTCATGTCTTCTCGTCTAGTAACGTTCATCTCGTAAAAAGAATTTATTAGGTATAAATTCTCTCCTCGTGTCGAAAAGTCTCACTAAATCAGCGAGATTTATTCGTAAAATCCTCTTAAATTCTAATGACAACTTAAATATTTCATCCGAAATATTTAAAGTATATTTAATTTGCGAAATGCAATTAAATGTCATCTCTCGTTCTCGATCAACGTTCATCGAATCCCGTTGGATTCATTCATAAAAGAATTTATTCGGTATAAATTCATTTAATCTAAGGTCCAGAAAAATCACAACATATGTGAAATTCCTTTATCAAAAATCTAATTCTGGGTCAAAACTGACCTCAGCAGGTCACGGTACCGCTAAATTTAACGATATCGTCGGACCGTTGTCTACTGAGAAAGTTTATCTTGTTTTCAATTTGTCACTGTTTCAAAAGCACTATCGAAACCCACTCGATGTAGTCTTGGACTAGAACCATCTCCTATCAGAATAGATTCTGTCTATCTTCTGATTCCTTAGTTTTTTCCCTTTCACTTCCAAATAGTACTAAACACATCATATGTTTAGTTACTTCCGTATCCATTATCTTCTCCACTCATCTACACTACCAATGCTTCCGCATCTCACTCATCTTCCACACACTTCAAGCGAAGAACCGCTAGGATAAGTTGAGATAACCCTTCTTCATCAACATTGATAACCCCACTAGAACGTTATCACTAACCCCACAACCTTGAAGATTTTATCTTCTTAACCCTTAACATATTTCCACGTAATCACATGCCTCATCATATGAATGTTCTATGAATATTCACAATGATTGAGAAGAGCTACGTGACTTCAAAGGTGAAGTTTATTGTATGCTATCCACCACTAGTCATGACGTTACTAAGCTCATCGCTTCCGTCAACGTTTGTTTTCCTCTTTATTTTTTTTAACACATCTTGTCCGGATGGTCATCGATTAAGGGGGAGTGAAAACACACTCATATAGTCTTTCAACAAACACTCTCAAGAACACACAAATGTGGTTCTTATTCCCTAGGAAACTTCCCTTTAGCTGCCCAGAACTAGGCTACACAGGAAAATTCGTGACTTCCAGGTCACGGTACCGTTAAATAGGCCATGGTACCGTTAAAGTTAACGGTACCGTGCAGTATTTAGTGGTATCGTGCCCTTGTTTGACGAATTTTCACTCTTTCCTCTAGATCCTTGCATCCCTAACCTCAAACCTACAAAATTTTGCAAACTCACATACACCTTAAGATTCCCTCACTACACCATAGGACACTACCATCAACTTTAAGTTGAATCCCACAACTCTTGCCTACATAAGGCCTCACCATTGCAAGCTTATCTTGCATCTCATCTTCACACTCAACCCTTATAACTAAACTTCACTCTTGACAGTGATATTTAGTTTCAAAACCTTCAACCCTTATATCAATCCCACTCAAACCTTTTAGCTACACTTCACTCTTGACAGTGATAGTTAGTTCAATAACCTTCAATCCTCACAATCACACGAAACCCTTCATGTACCAAATTATATCTAACACACAACTAGGATCATCCAAACTAGAAATCTAGAACTTTGTTACCTCAACCCCGTTAGAGATATCCACCCACAATCTTGTTAGGATCACATGCACATTTTCCTTTTCTCTTTTGAAACATACCATGCATCTCATTGTCAGTGCAAACGATATATTAATCTAAACCATCTTTTCCCACCTTTCCGCAAAAGTCAAAACCAACACTCTCCCATCTTGTGGAATCATTTCCATTCGCACCTAGATGCATATCGTTCTCATTTTTTTTTGTATATCTTCTATCGAGTCTACTTTATGGCATGACTTGTCATAATAGTAATCATTTAGAGTATGTCCTATCAACAAACCATCCTTAACACCAATCATCTTAGGTAGATGATTATGTCGTTCAAAATGTTTGTTAGAACTTGCCTTCCCAATGACAACTTGGAAGAAGTCATTTTGTGTGTCAGTCAATGAACGAATCTCGTTCTTGATTAGTGTGATTGATTGAACAATTACACCTTTGGTTGTCGATCGGGTTGTGACACTCAAGTGTCTTTGAATTGCAATATGCATTCATTTTTTTTGCATCGCTCAACTTTCTTGGGCTTTCTTTTTGGTGTTTATCCTTTTGGCACACTTTTGGGCTGTGACACTCATATAGTTTAACCCTTGCATGTCTTGCTATGTGTATTCTATCCCTATAATGTTGCTCCTATTCTTTTATATATTATGTTGCACGAAGCTAACCCTTGATGTAGGAAAAGCCTTTGTAAGAATTTGATCCATGGATCCGCTAGATACTAAGGTGAATAAACAAGGGAATTCAATTACCATAGGGGAGCATTGAGCTAGGGGGTGCTCGGGGGTATTTGAATACATAGCATGGAGTCGTCTTCACAAGTGGTGATAGAAGACTTCACTGGGATGATGCAAGCTCGCCTTTCTGGGGAGAAAGGAAAGTAGTGCAATAAGGGGGAGTAGGGAGTGAATTCAAGGGAGAGCTCGAGGAAACTACCTTTTTGCTTCGACAAAAGGGGGAGAAGGGAGTGTAAACAGGTAACTTTTACATTTTACTGTGTGTTACGGTTTACATATTTGTCATCATCAAAAAGGGGGAGATTGTTAGTGCAAATATTACGATATTTAAACTAAACGGTTTCTTCGGTTTTAATATAAATCATCAATGCATACTTACATCAACACCTCTCGACGTCTCAAGTATGCTTCAACAAAGTCGTAGATTTCCATCCCGACGTAAATCACTCAAGGTATGGACAAACAAATCTACTACTTGACAAATGATCAAAGGATTATATTTTTCTAAACTTCACATTTTTATGAATGTGACAAAACATTTTTCAAAAATACATTTTACAAATTATTTTTGAATTAGAAAGAAATGTTTTATTTTGGAAAATCATTTCAAAAATAGTAACAGCTATTTCCCCCCCCAAAACAGCTCCAAACATTCCTAAATAAACCTTTCCCACTAAAAACAAACAGAGGAGCGTCCACGGTACCACTAAATTTAGTGGTGCTGTCTGACAATTAGTGGTGTCGTCCCTCTGTAACGGCTAGTTTTTTCTTTGCCTATAAATAGTGGACCATTTTACACTTCCAACTTGATTTTTTCAGTCAGTTTTCTCTGGTCTAATCCCTCCTCACTTAGATCACTTTCTTTGATCATTTAGAGAGTCTTAGTTTGTTTAAGAGTGATCCTTTCATCCCACCAAGAGATCACCTTCATTCCTCTTCTAGTGCAAGAGAAGAACACAAAGTATCCAAGAAGATACAAAGTGTTGTAGTTGTAGTTAGAGCACTTGTAACACTTGTTACATACTTGTTGTATCCTTGCATACATTAAGTTCATTTTTCTTTTGAGAGTTTGTGAGAGAAGATCATTGTGATCTTATAGATATATTGAATATCTCTTGTAGCTTGTGAGCTAGTGTATTGATCAAGTGGATCAAGGGTAGATAGGGTAGATTGAGTCAAGTGAGAGTTGATCATTGTGATCTTGGAGATCTCTTGAAGCTTGTGGGCTTGTGTATTGATCAAGTGGATCAAGGGTAGATCGGGTAGATCGAGTCAAGTGGGTGTAGATCATTGTGATCTTGTTGAGATCTTGGAGATCTCTTGTAGCTTGTGGGCTTGTGTATTGATCAAGTGGATCAAGGGTAGATCGGATAGATCGTGAGTAGATCATGTGGATCATGGTAAATTTGTACTAGCTAAGATTAGTACTCGACATTTAGCTTAGTGTCGAAAATAAGGATAAGCGACGTTGTACGGTTTTCTCCGCCTGAAGGGAGCTTGTTGATTAGTGAAGTAACTATCGAATTGGGTACTCGGGGAGTGGAGTAGGGCGAAGAGGAGCTTCGTGACCGAACCACTATAAATCATCGTGTCCGGTCTGCGCCTTCTTACTTATCTCTTTACTTTTATTTTATTCTTTATCGCTTTATATTTATATTTGCATTACGTTTATGTTTGTGTGTCTTGTTGCTTATGTTATGTTGATTATGTTTGTGTGATGGTTTGATTGTGCTTGTGTTGTAGTTTACTTTATACCGTATCTAGATGTTAAACGATCATTGTTGACACTTTTTATATTACGTCACACTTGATAGGGTGTTTGATACAAAAAGTTTTTAAGATTTTAAATGGAAACGTATTCACCCCCCCCTACGGTTTCCACAGTTCACTCAGGATTGTCCTGCGAGTGACAGATCAAGTTGAATATTTATATAAGCCTTGTTCTGCTGAACTTACTGCTCCAACTTCAATTGATGAAGAAAAAGCATTGTGGAAAGCTGAGTTTAAGACGCATAATGATGTGGCTTGTTTGATGTTGGAGGCGATGACACCTGCTTTACAAAAGCAGTTTGAGAATTACTTCCCTATGGACATGCTAAACGAACTCAGAAAAATGTTTGAAAAACCACAAACCGTTGAGGTCTATGATTTGATGGAATCTCTACACGGTTGTAAGCAGGCAGATGGTGAACCTGTAAGTGCTCATGTGTTGAAAATGAAAGGTTACATGGATCAACTACAAGCACTTGGCAAGGTCTATGAACAAGACATTGCTAAAGGTTTACCACCAAGGGCTTCTACTCCCCAGGTACTTGCTATTCAAGGGGGTAGAATTAACAAGACAAATGCGAACAAGAAGGGTAAAGGAAAGGGAAAGGCTGATAAGGGTAAGCAAGTTATGGCTTATCAACCTCAACCCAAGAAAAACCCTCCTAAGAAGAAGGATAATCCAAAGAAGGATCAGGCTTGCCACTACTGTCATGTAGTTGGTCACTGGAAGAGGAACTGTCCTCTTTATATCCAAGAGTTGCGAGAAAGTAAGAACAAGAAGACTGGGCACTTGGGCGCCAGCACTTCAGGTAACTTACTTATGATTGAATTATTTACTCTAAATTATAAAATTAATTCCTGGGTATATGACACTGGATGCGGTATTCACATTTGTAATATGCTGCAAGGATTTAGAGTGGAAAGGAAGCTTGCCTATGGGGAGCAATATTTGCATGTGGGAAATGGAGCACCTGCAGCTGTTGAAGCCATAGGAGTGTTTAATTTAGTTTTGCCTTCGGGCTTAGTACTGTTATTAAACAATTGTCATTATGCACCTTCAATTGTTAGGGGTGTTGTTTCCTTTTCTTGTTTATTGGATCTTGGTTTTAATCACATTATCAATAGTAATGGAATTTCTGTTTCTTTAAATGGTATTTTTTATTTTAATGCTATTGCTGTTAATGGTGTGTTTGAGATTGACATGAATGATTGTGTATCCAATAAAAATAATTCAATGTATAGCATAAGTAAGAGAATTAAGTCAGACTTGAATTCTTCTTACCTTTGGCACTGTAGACTTGCTCATATAGGTAAGACTCGCATGAAAAAGCTACAACATGATGGGCTTTTGAAAAGTATCAATGATGAATCATATGATAAATGTGAGTCTTGTATATGTGGGAAGATGACTAAGAAACCTTTTCATAGTAATATGGAAAGGGCTTCTGATCTACTTGGTTTAATACATACTGATGTGTGTAGACCACTTAGACATGTGTCAAGGAAATGTGCTAGCTACTACTTAACCTTTACAGATGATTTCAGCAGATATGGTTATGTTTACTTGCTTAAACATAAACATGAGGTGTTTGAAACATTTAAGGTTTTCAAAGCAGAAGTAGAATTGCAACTAGGAAAGAAGATTAAAGCTCTTCTATCCGATAGAGGTGGCGAATACCTAAGCCAAGAGTTTAAAGATTACTTAGCTGAGAATGGAATTGTCCAGAATCTCACATCTCCATATACTTCACAACAAAATGGTGTATCTGAGAGAAGAAATCGTACATTGTTAGACATGGTACGATCAATGTTTAATCTTACAACTCTTCCTTTATCTTTTTGGGATTATGCCTTAGAATCTACGATTTGTATTTTGAATATGGTTCCCACTAAGAAGGTTGATAAGACACCATATGAAATATGGAATGGAAAAGCTCCAAACTTGTTGCGAGGCGTATATAAGACGTGACTCCGCAGATAAACTCCAACAGAGATCTGTAAAGTGTATCTTTGTAGGATACCCAAAGGAAACGATGGGTTACTACTTTTACTACCCACCTGAAAACAAAGTAATTGTTGCTAGATATTGAGACTTTTTAGAAAAGGAACTTATATCTCAAGAATTCAGTGGGAGAGTTTATGATCTGGAAGATGATCATGTAGATACATTACCTTCTGAAAACACTAGCGTACTTCCTGTGGAACCTGAAAGTCTGGGTCCTCCACCTGACGTTGAAATTGTTCCCATTCGCAAGTCTTCAAGACATGTGAAAGCTCCTGAACGTCTATGTCTTAAAGTAGAAGTTGAGGAAACTATATTAGGTGATCTTAATGATCCTACTAATTATAGGGCTGCCATTGAGAGTCCTAAAAAGGATAAATGGGTAGTTGCTACGAATGGGGAAATGCAATCCATGAAAGATAACAATGTCTGGATTGAAGTAGACCTTCCTCCCAATGCCAAGGTAGTTGGAAGTAAGTGGCTCTTCAAGAAGAAAATTGACATGGATGGCAAGGTACACACCTATAAGGCCCGTTTGGTAGCTAAAAGCTTTACTCAAACATTTGGTGTTAAATACGAGGAGACCTTTTCTCCTGTAGCTGACATTAGGGCTATTAGGATTCTCATAGCTATAGCTGCATACTATGACTATGAGATTTGGCAAATGAATGTCAAAACCGCCTTCTTAAATGGTTGCCTAGATGAAGGCATCTATATGGCGCAGCCTGAGGGGTTTGTGAATCCAAAATTTCCAAACCGTGTATGCAAACTTCAAAGATCCATTTATGGATTGAAGCAAACATCAAGGCAATGGAATAAAAGATTTGACGAAGAAATCAAAAGGTTTGTATTTACTCAAAATCTTGATGAGCCATGTGTATATCACAAAGCTAGTGGGAGTAATGTAATTTTCCTTATCCTATATGTTGATGACATATTGATCATGGGAAAAGACATTCCAAGTCTGCAAAAGGTTAAGGCATATCTTGGAAAGTGCTTTTCTATGAAGGATTTAGGGGAAGCTGTATATATTCTGGGAATCAAGATCTATAGAGATAGATCAAGGCAGTTAATTGGATTAAGTCAAAGTGCTTACATTGATAAAATATTGAAGAGATTCAATATGCAAAATTCCAAGAAAGGATATTTGCCAATGGAAGTAAAACATGGCTTGAGCAGTGAGTTATGTGCTTCAACACCTGCAGAGGTGGCACGCATGAGCAAAGTTCCTTATGCTTCGGCTGTAGGATCTATTATGTATGCGGTGAGATGCACAAGGCCAGATGTGGCGTTTGCTCAAAATATCACCAGTCAATTTCAATAGAATCCAGGTGAAAAACATTGGATTACTGTTAAACATATTCTAAAGTATCTTAGGCTTACGAAAGATATGTTTCTTATGTATAGTGGAAATCCAGCTACAGAACTTGATGTTACAAGTTACTGTGATGCGTCCTGGCAATGTGACAAAGATGATGCGAAGTCTCAGACTGGTTATGTCTTTGTTATCAATGGAGGAGCAGTAGACTGTAGGAGCAAGAAGCAGAGTACAATTGCGATGTCTACGACAGAGGCCGAATACATAGCTGCTTCAGAAGCTGCAATGGAGGCTGTTTGGATTAGGAAATTCATTTCAGGGCTTGGTGTTATGCCTTCAATTGAATCGCCTATTAATATGTATTGCGACAATTCTGCCGCAATCATATCTGCCAATGAACCTTGAGTCATGAAGGGCAACAGACATTTTCTACGGAAGTATCACTATGTTCGACAACAAGACATCATAGGAGAAATTAATCTCTTGAAAGTTCACACAGATGATAACTTAGCTGATCCATTCACTAAGGCTTTAGCTAAAGAAAAGCTTACTGAACTTGCCAATGGCATTGGACTTAGATTAGCTAGTAGTTTCATGCATGACTGTGTTTAGTATTTGGATAAAGGATATTGTAAACATTTATTATTTTAATGAAATAAAGTATTGGTTATGTTTATGTTCATTATTTAATATTGTTGTCCTATATATTTGCATGTTTAATCCGTGAATAAATTAGTTATTCTAAACGTCCTTTGTCAGTTAATGTTATGGGAATATCATTAAATTAAGACAAATCTGAGTTTTGGTATAATATACTTGAAAGTATATTGATGCGTTGACATGCCAAATTTACATGATATTAAATGAATTGAATATAGGACTTATCCCAACTACATGATGTTACATTATGGATGTTGTTATTAAGTAAATCATGAATAGTTATCCTCAGACTTGAGATACCAGATAACTGTTATGAATATAGTGCATTATGTGGAACAATTTAATGCTATACGTAACTGGTAGTCATAAGGATTGTTTTCGGAATTGTTGCAAAGTTCATAGGTTATGCTTGTAGTCAAGATAGAATTTATTCCTTCAAATTTATTTTGGAGTTTAATACTGCTGGGCCCCTCGTAGGGTTGACAAGATGTTTGCGTGGCCATGCCCAAGATCTTCGCTGAATATGTTTAGAAGATTTGGTAATCTTGCTCAATCACAAACAACGAGAAACATAATATTTGAATAAAGATAATATCCATATCTTTATTTAATGTAGTATTAGTAAGAAAATGATAATAATAATGATGAATCATTAAATGTTTTTCCAGGAGAGCTACTCGAGTTGTACTAGAGGCATCGGCGTGTGGCAAGACGCTAACCGATGTGATCACAACTATTAAGATATATCTAAGTGGGAGCTGTTAGTTTTGTAGACATAAAATAATAGTTGTGTGTTAGGATCGAACTCAAGATCACGGGATTGCACACTTTACGTATGAAGAGTAAATGAATAATAATTATTTATAAAAAGTTATATTTAATTATTATATACACAAAACACATAACGATCGTTAGTATTTAACGGATAATGACTAACGACCGTTAGACGAATAAAAGGAAAGTTTTATAGATAGAAAATTAGAGATCAAAGGAGGTTCTAGACTCCTCTATGGATTATAGATCGACCGGCCAAGGGTTAGGGAAACCTAATCTTTGTCTAACTTGTGCTCTAAGTTTCCTATACTATATAAACACATTAAGGGGTCTTAGTTTTGACATCTCTTGTACACATACTAATACCCTAACGTTGTGTTTTCTTTTCTTTTCCATTCGATCAGCCGAACACCCCTAATAAGGGTTTTGACTTTTTTGTTTGGTAAAAAAAAATCGTTTTGTGTTATTTACTTGCATAATCATTTACTTGGTATTAGTACGTGTGTACAAGAACGTGAATCAAACACACTATTGTTTGATTCTTGGATTGAATTGCAAAAATGGTAAGGGGCAATTCATGTAATCCGTATAAACCCTAATTAGGGTTCATCACTCCTATTGCTTGGTTTGATTCTTGTTTTGCTAGAATCATTAAGGTATGCTTACATTTAAATTCGGTTAATTAATTATGTGTTATGTTTCCTACGCTTCCGCATGTGTTCTTTGATGCTTATTATATTTATATGAATGTCATGATTTTATAATTCCAACATTAACTACAGAAGAAAAAGGTTTAACATAAGAGGCAGATGCTAATTTACTTCCCCTTCGACATTAGTTAGAATCCATTTTATTATAAGCTTAAAATATGATCATAAACTATATATTAATTGGATAAAAACAGGTTGATGCAGATATACAAGATGTAGAAGATCTCAGTAGTTTGTCAAAAGCACCTTACACCATAGAAGAAGGAGCCACCAAGGACACAAAAAATACACCTAATCTTGATCTTGAGAAGGAAGAAAACGACAACGAACTGATATCCGAAGTGCAAAATCCCCAAGCATTTCCCAAGATGGGGATAAAGGGAGAACATCCATAAGTAATGAACGAAAAATGTGAAACACTTACGGGTGGAGAATCAAGTGAGAAGGTAAAAGGTTAACTCTTGATGCAAATATAATTATTTAATCCTACCCTTTTATTCTTATAATTTAATTTGAGATCATTAGATAGGGAATCTCATATTCAAGTGCACAAGGGTTATAAATCTTTTTTACATATTTTCCACACGTTTCTGATGGAGATAGAAAGCTAAATCTAATTTTTATTGCAGTCATTGTAGTTATACCAAGGAAGATATCGAAGTAATAGCCGAAGCAGAAGAGAAGGCAATTGAAGAGTCTAATTAAGACGCAATGGTAGAAGTGACGGTACATGAGCATCTCCAACAAAAAGAAGTGGTAAAATCACAAAACAAGCAGTAATACAAGGCAATCTCAGAAATTCGTGTTTGTGAGTGTTCTTTTGTTTTGTTTCAGGATTAAGTTGATAGCTTGAGGTCTCCTGCTATTACAGATAACTATGAGCGATTGCAACCGAAACTTGATGAACTTAATGGAGACTCGGATGGAGGTTTGATTAAAACTATCTTCATTATTTTATAATTGTTATTCCTATGTGCTGAAATATATGTTATAGTATACAAAAGGAACTATAATCATTGTTTTTTAATGCAACTGTAACATTGAGATTGACAAGCGTTTTGCTATCACATTTACCCTGTTTCTTCTTATATTACCCCCAAAAAAGAAAGAGACTAGAGGACTGTATCATATTCTACATAGATAGGCGTACTTGAAGTTGGTAATAGTTTTAAGAAAACGCTTTTACTCATGTAGAGGTAGGTAATCCCATATCAAGTTACTAAAAATTCGTTAATGCATTTAATATGCCTATCTTAAGCAAATAAGCAGTTTCAAAGAAGCAATCCCACACCCCCTTTAAACAATGAACAAATGTGAGCTATAAAATTCGTTAATATAATCGTTGCCTATCTAATTTTTTTTCTTTTGTTTTGTGCAGGTGTAATTTGGCCTTTTTGGTGATGTGATTTTTCAGGTATACAAAACATGTTAGAGTTGAAGGTATAAAGCCCCTGTAGACCTGCCCTGCTGCTTCCCTTGGTAATTTGGACTAGGCCTCCCATGGTTGACGCCCTTTCCTTGAGAACCCAAATTAGGTCTATCAAGATTTGTTCCATTGCCATTCATCACTCTGGTGCCTACAAGATTAAATGAAACACCATTCAGGTGCTGTGACTCACTGAACGTGTTCTTTTCAGCATTTACATAGCTGGAATTAATCGACGGGGCCTTCCTTAGCTGAGTTTGGACCATCGGAGTGACAACAATAGAAGACATCAATGATGGATGTAAAGATGCTGCAGAAGCTGCAACAGTGGCACCGTGAAGTTTTGCACGAGCCACCATACCAACTATAATTTGTTGGGCACCCTCTCGCACCTGAATATTATCTCCTTCAATTAAAAATAGTTTAGGATGACTGCCCAGAAAACCATTAAGGTTTCCATGCCTATTCCCATAATCAGACCACTAGAGGGGCGCCAACATTTTTGAGAGTCTGATCAGAAGCGTTGAGCTGATTTGTATTCTTCCTCCAGGACCAGGTGGAATGGTATGAACAACACAAGCCAACAAAGTTTCCTCATCAAATAAAGCCTTCCCTACAGTCTTTCCTACTAAATAACTTTTTTGTGTAACACTATACACCTTATTCATTGTGGTTTCAATGATCTTTAATGATTGAACAACTTCAGATGCAACAGCAGCAGCAGAAACGAGCTATTCTGTGGTAGCAATTTTTTACTAATGATTGAACATTCACAGGAGGATATTATTCTGCAGGAGGATATTTTTCTGTGGTAGCAGAAACGAGCTGTTCAATGAACTTTAATGATTGAACGGCGCACTGATGGGAGGATTCTCTGTATTTGTCATCTTAGGTTTTATACTAATTCGATGTTTGCTAATTTTGTTTACTATTAGAGTGTTTCTTATTCTTGAATTTCTCATTCTTAGAAATGTGTTTAGGAACATAAACATGTTAGAAATTCATATAATCCAGTTAGTGTGTATGAAATGTTTATTTCATTATAGCCAAATAATCTAACTACATTGTTTGGATGTTGTTGTTCACGATCCTGGGATTTTGTCAGTTATTAGATATATGTCGACGGGAAGCAAAAACTACTCTCTTCTTATGTGATAGAACTTCGTAAAGTATTCTTAGAAAAGGGGGCTCATTAGGATTTTTGCTTAAATTTCATCTTCAAATTCAGTTTTGTTATAATGCATTCTATGATATGAATACAATGATTAGGATTTAGGTGGTGTGTTTGGCAAGCTTATTTGAGGGCCTTATTGGCTTTTTGAGTTATTAAAATTGACAGTTTTAGTAACTTTTTATTGTGTTTTTAGTCAACCATATTCTTGAAGTTTTTTATTCCACCTAATTTTAGTTAGCTTATGTTTGATAACAGAGGTTTGATGAAGAGCTCGAAAAAGTATTTGGTGATAATCCTTATAGAAGCGGCTACTTAAGGTATAATTGTTTTCATTTTATGCTTTCGAATAGTGTTTTAAATGAGGTGTTTCAATTATAAAGGCATCACTAACGTTACTTTTTGTTCAAAAGTGTGATGAAATCCATATAGACTTTACTTTTGATGTTGGCGCTTTGCACCAAAATTTGAATGGTTTGAGGCCTTACGAGTTGAAGTATAGGATTTTTTATTTTTTAAGATTTTTTATTTTTTATTTTGTCCCTCTAATCTCTGTATGTATTATTTTATTTGTAAAATGGTTAATCTATTATAAGAAGGTTTTGAATGAGGTCATTTTTAAGGTCCTCCACTAACTGGATACATAAATCCCTTAATAAATTACTTACTTGAGTGATGGTTTGTTACTTGTGGTAAGGTAAGCTCACTTTTTTATTGGCGTAAGCCAATAAGCTGAAGTTGATAAGGTGATAAGCTCAAAAGAGTGAGCTTATCACTAACTTTGAGGGAAAATACGAGCTGGAAATGGGATTAGGGTTTAGGAAAAGTGCCTCTTTGTGGTGTTATTGGTTTAAACCCATCTTTTGGGTGCATACCACACTCTGAGTTAGTAAACTGAAATGCAAGACATAATTTCTAAAGGTAAAACCTCTATAAACATGATCAAGTAAACCATTTTCTTTTCTATACTTTTTGAGTGTTGTTTCGTTGAATTGGACTTACGTGTTCATGCAATGTTAGATTTCAAGTTTTTTAGTTGTGCAGCCATCCTTTCCCAAAGATTTATGGAATATTATGATGTTGACAAGATATTGAACATGTCCTATGATAGAGACAATTCATAGTCAAATAGCCAGGTTTGTTCACCAATCATATAACTACTTGTATATTTTTGCATTATTTTCAAATTTGACATATACTTGAGAATGCAATATAATTGAAGTAATTCCCATGTTGCCTTTTCCTATCAGTCCTTTGTTAGCCGTATATGAGTGGCCCATCAGTTGTGGATTCAAGTTTCATTAGAGAAATATGTGAGATAGATAGTGTAATCCTATAAAAAATTTCCATTACACAATTCATCAAAATAACAATTTGACAGTACGAGATCCAAGGTTAGTTATTCAATATACTAGGATACTCTTTCATTCGACCATATGACTATCATCTATAGATATGCTGTTTTGGTTTAGTTTTATTTTTATCCATACGCTTATAATGATAGCGAGCCTTTTTTTACTTAGGCTTCCTTATAGATGATGTTCAGTGTTGTTAATCTATTGTATATCTGATACAAAAACTTTCAGTTTTTTGTTCTTTTTTTAAAAACTGAAAATTTTAAATAAAGTGTGAATTGATATACATGAATTGAATGATCTGTGATGTCATTTACTAATACAAAAGGATTTTGACAGTGATTTAAAATTTATGGATCTTAAGAATTCATTTCAATTTGACTGGGAGATGTGTATCGATTAGGATCTATAGATTGTAACAAATCTGGATTGTGTTCACTTAATTACTTACTATTAGACTAAGTTTTTTTTATTGATGTAGCTATGAGAAACTAACTAAAGGTGGGTAGTCGTTGTGGGAGAAGAACATGTAGCAAAAAAAAAAGGCTGACATGGGTTTATTAACTTAATAACCTACTACTTATTGGTTGTGAGCCAAATTACTGTGAAATGATGTATGAATAAATTGGAACACGTATACGAATAAATTGAAAATGATTGTGGAGGGTGTCAGCTTACACAATATGAATGAACAAAGGTTTAATATTACTTCTTTTCTAAACCAATAACTTATAGACAAAATAGTAGAATCGTATAACTTATACAATATGTCGCTTTGTTAACAGTCAAGAACAAGCGAGGATTGAAGGTTCTATGTTTAGATAGGAACGGAAACTATTGCAACTCAACTGCAAATATAGTTTACAAATAAGTATTATGTCGGATTTAAATACGCAACATTGTTTTGTATACACAACATATCATTTTGGATAAAACCGACTATTTAGTTTTTGTAGTTTTTTTATCTCATTGTATGTTTTTATTATGTTTTGTTATTTTCAATATTTGTTTACGTCCACTTATTATTATTAATATTATTATGAAGCGAACTCGCCCATCGGGCGGATTATGTAGCTAGTATAATTATATGGTGATTAAAGGTGTTAAAGAGGTGAGTTAATGGTTGGATAAACCATTGCTATAGTTATTCTATTATGCGTTTAAGTGTTTATGTGATGCGGATAATTGTAAACACAATAAATTTTACAATCCTCCTAGGCAGAGTACTTAACCATTGTAGTGTAGTATAGGTAAGACACGGGGGATTGATCATTCTCTACGGGAATAGTGAGGTAGACTCAAAATATATGACGAATTAAGTCTAAGGGTTGAGGGATGATTATTTTTTGTATTTTTTTTATATTTTTTAGAAAGCAAGGTAAAATCTCGGGGTTTGAAGAGTTTGGTTTTTAAACTAAATAAATTAAACTAAAGATACGAAAAAGTAAATTGATAGGAACTCGTATGATAGGTAAAGTGTATTTACTTAGAATCTAATTACTCACTAGTTATCTCCTATTGATTAATCGAATTGTCACTTCCTTGTTTTAATTAGAGTGTTGTATTCCTTAATATCAATCGCTAAGGGTTGTCAATCCCTAACACTATTAATTTTGTTCTCGTTGAGACTATCAATGTCAGCAAACGCAATTCACGCATTAAATATAACGAACGACACACTATCTGTATATAGTGGGGCGTTTAGTCGGACGTTCAAGCAAATATACCAAGATCTAGCCAGTTTTCCTACTCCTAACGCGAATAACAACTAATTAAACAAGAGACGACAATCAATAATCAATAACTAGGTTTCACGCAATCCTAAGTAAACACAAATAAATTTAGCCTAGCATGTTAGATCTAAGAGAAGACAAAAAAATAATCACACAACACATAGACATATTGTAATGATTAAGGATTGAATAACTTATCTTCAATAAAACATGGAGTTATTGGGGGCTAAAAACTCTTACAAAAGCTGTCAAATTCGGTAAACAAAGTTCCTCCAAAGTGGTCTCTCCAAGATGTTACATTGAATGAAAATAATACAGAAAATATATATATGTATACACTTGTGACGGCGTCACTTTACAATTGTGACGCCGTCAGCTCGCCGTCATTAGGGTTTCGTTTATTGCACCGACTTAGTTGTGACGGCGTCACCTTATGGATCGTAACACCGTCGCTCTTCATTTTTCTGGTCTTGACGCCGTTAGCTCAAGGCCGTCTCCATCTTCTGAAGCATCACTTGGAATATTTGTAACTGGTTCATCTTTGTTGTTCTTCAAGTGATGGCATCACTTAGTGGTTCTAACGCCGTCACAACTCCTTTTTATGACGTTTTCTTGACTACGTTGTTTTTCTTCGTTTTCTTGTCCAATCGAGCCATAAACGTTCAATTTTCCATCATTTGCTTCCGACTACCTAAAACTCAAATAGAAACGGTTTATGGTAATAATTGATCGAATATGTACAGATTTAGAGGCTAAATGACCCTTTAAAAACGTATAAAATTACACCTCATCATTATGCTTATTGTGATTTTGGCCTAGATTGCAAGTGAGAAGAATGATGATGTTGATGGTGAAATTATAAAGATTGATAACTTAGCTTTGGAGCTAAGGTAAGTAACTTGGTTACTATGTGCTTAATATGAAAGTTATTATATTATGTGATTATGAATGAAAGTGTTAAAATTAGTTATAGTTGATTAGAAAGTGTGAAGAATTAAGAGACTTGAGTAGTTCGATGTTATAGAACTAGCATTGATTATGGAAGGACCAAGGTATGTGTTAATGTTTTTATGTGTTACAGTTATGTACTTTTTATAGCGTTTATATACGAGAACAAGTGGTATTGCAATTGATTAGCTGTAATTGTTCATATTTCATATATGATGATTGACGTATTAACCATATATTAACCAATTACTTACTAAGCGCTTCGCTTACCGTTATAGTTGTTAATGTTTTGTAGGTTCTTGATGAAAGTAAAGCAATTTGTAAAAGATTAGGATTGGAAGCAAGGAATGGAAGTATATTGGTTTGGGCATAAAAGCTTAGTCATAGATACCGAGCTCAAAGTCAATTTTGTAGCCCCCGAGAGTTTTAAAATGGTTTATATGTTTGTTTGTCAAGTGTCAAGGTCCATGTTATAGTTTGTTTAAGTATTATGGTTGTCAAAGTTAAGCGTGTCAAGTTATACATTATAGTTATGTGTTATAGTAAATGTAAACGGGTCAAAATGGGCATTTGGAAAATCACATAAAATATGTGTTTATTGGTCGTTTTAGACCAAGTATGTAAATGCAAGTAAAGTTTATGTTATTATAATGATTTCTGGAAGGTTAAATGTAATATGGAAGTAGTATAAGTTGTATGTCAGAAAAAAGGTCAAAACGCGAATTATGGGCCTGTAGCCCTCCAGCCGTGCGGTTGGAGGATGTTTGCTTGGACAGAAGATCCCAGTCATGCGTTGGGGACACCAACCTTGCGGTTGGGGAATTATTTCCAAATTTTGTCAATTTTCAAAAATCATATCTTTTAAACCGTAAGTCGTCACGGGTCATTTCACCCGTCATTTTAAAGGTAATTGAGTCTAGTTTCAGTTAAAAATACTTCCAATGGATGGTTTGTTATATATTTTTGTTAGTTTGTTAAAGAGTAACAGAAGGTCCGTTATAGTTGAGTCATTTTCGCGAAAAGTTTAAATTTTTAGTCAAATCGGTAAAGGGGCATTTCAACTTGGTACCAGAGCTTCGATTTAAGAGAATTAGGTTTCCCCTATTGGTTGCCTAAACTTAGACCACTCATAGACGCATTGGACATAAGTGTAAGTGATATGGAAAAGTATTTGCTTGAGTTATAAGATGGATTATGTGATATGTATATGAGCTATAGATGGAAAGCGCTGAACATGTTTTATAGTATTGATGTGTATGTGATATAAGTCCATGGTGGACTAGGTGTGTTTAAGTGGTAAGATCATTGTGCACCTTGGATAGTGCTGGTGATCGTTATGTGAATGTGTGTTATAGTAGCTGATGACGTTAAATAATGACAAATTTATAGCGTCATTTATCCTATTTATATAGCTTGTTTTATATCATTTTGTATGAGAATTGATACTTAATCGCTTATTTGTGTATTTCGCAGTTATTATTGAGTAATTGGTGAAAGTTAGCGAAAAAAACGTGTTTTGGAGCTAAATTGGGGAAGTCAAAGAAAGTCTACCAAATCTGACATCAATACGCCGTATCATTCTAGACAATGCGTCGTATACCAAAACTTAGATGAATTCAAGACCATTGCCTGAGTTTGATGCATACGCCGTATTGGATTCAACAATACACCGTATATGAAACTTTGGTCAACAAGAAGAACAAGACTGTTTTATTTCCGATACGCTGATCCACTAATGATATCAAATAACAACATTTTATTGGCATCATTTATCCTATGTTTATCGCTTGTTTTATATTATTTTATATGAGAATTGATACTTAGTCGATTACTTTTGTAAATCTCAATTATAAACAAGCATTTGGTGAAAGTTAGCTATTTTGGACATAATTAGAGCAAAATGGATCAAGATGGAAAAGTCTACTGAACTGAAGGAAGATACGCCATATCATTCTAGATAGGTACGTCGTACATCAAGCCTTAGACGATTATGAAGACCATTTCCTAACTTTGAAGCATACGCCGCATAGATTTATCCCATGCGCCGTATATGAAACCTTGGTCAACGTATGAAGATCTAACTCATCCTACTCCAGATGCGCCGCATGACATCCCAAAGATGCGGCGTATCAATCTCAAGACTTCACCAGATAATCCAAGATATTGAAGAACATGCGCCGCATGAAGATTGAAGGGGCGCCGTATCATATGACAGTGTACGAAAATTCCTGAATATAATAATCTTGTACCCCACGCTAAGTTACCTATATACGGCGTATCAACTTAATAGGTACGTCATATTGATTTGGTTTCCAGAATGTATAAATACCCCATTCGACACATATACTCTACCACAGAAGGCGACGATCAGACCACACAAGACACAACCAGAAGACAAATTCAGAGCAATAAGAAGATCCTGCTAGTGTTTTAATTCAGTAAGTAGATTTGCTTTATTTGTATTAGTATTCTTTAATCCATCAGGATTGCGTTCCTTGTCTCCAATTTGACTTGCATTTAATCTGCTTTCCCATCGATTATAAGTTTATTTGATGTTTATTTGGATGTTCATGCGTATGTTTTGATTACATATACAAGTTTATCGTGCCTTGTCGACCTTAGGCTCGCACAATTACTTCATTAACATCGTTTGCATAATTATTGTAAGCCTGTAAAAGGGATAAATAATATATAAACTTAGTAATCATTAAGGTGAACTTTATGCAGAGATCTGATTAATTGTGACAGGATTAATCTGTCGAGAAGACTTAATACCCGAAATCTAGACATTTAGACTAGATCTAGACATTGGAATGATATACGCATACACATGAACAACCAACGAGAAAGACCAGAATTAGTACTCATCTTATATAGCTAAGCAATAAAGCAAGAAAATATCTACTTTACTATCGGCCAGGCCTCTTATCTGCATCTGTTTTCTGTCTGTGTACGTGTGTGTCAATCGCCTTATTAGTTTTATTTACTGTTTTACTTAATTTACACATTGTGCCAGTCTATCAGGCTGAAAACCCCCTTGCGTTAGATTAGGTTTAAATAGTACTAACTTTAGGATTAAAATATTGATAGATACTTAGGTATTAACGTTCCACTCTTAGTGATCGACACTCTACTTACCAACTAGGCTACATTGATTGGGTACACTGCCCGTTAGTGTGTGTTATAGGTAAAGTCGGCTAAATATAAATGTAAAACTTGATAACATAATCTATACCTACATCGACACCGCATCATCCACTTCTATGATACGGCGTATCCATTCCCTAATTTCACAAAGATAACCAAGACGGGAAGACTCCAATACGCCGTATCCATGTGCAACGATACGTCGTATTGGAAGGCGGTTGAATAATATTCTAGAATATAATAATCTTGGACCCTACGTGAAGCCACCTCGATACGCCGTATTGGATAACTCGATACGCCGCATCGAACCGTATTCGAAGAGTATAAATAGAAAACCTAGCATACGATTTTCAAATAGCTTGTAACCACCAAGTACAATTTCCAGACGATTTAAGAAGACAAGAAGGTCCTGCTAATGCTATCATTCCATAGGAAAACTCTTGTAATCATTATACTCCGCTATAATCGTTCAGTTAGTGTATTATCTTTTTTTTAAATTCTACCTTAATCGTTCTGAATATGATACTGTGTATGATTGCTGAGATTATGGGCTAATACCTGTAGGTATTAGCCAAGTTTATGATAATTTAATGTTTTGATTTGTTTATATCGATTGTCTACTCTTTCATTGCCTGTTGATTATGTTTATCACTTCATACACGTTTATGTGCTTAATATGCATACTTTTATTCAACTGTTTCATGTTCATTTAATTAATCCTTACCTCACTATTTGTTGTGTAAAGTGGATGATAACTTGAGTTCGGGAAAGATGCATATTAGTTCGGGAAAGATGCATATTACTTGGCATTATAACTAGATCAATAGTACTATGACCATTAGGCTACTGGAAGTAAAGCTAGGGCAAAAATTTGTAATAAAGCAATGGTAGTTCGCCTTAGTAGCAATTTTGTAAGCGGATAAATTGTAATTAGCAGTGGAACATTATGCGGGTTCGATTAATTATGAAAAGATTAATCTGTTATAAACCTCAAGTTTAGGGAGAAGTATCACCTAGCTTACAGTAGAAATCACTAACGAATGTAGTACAATCATTGCACACGTAGACAAATCTGGCATTAATTTGATTAACTTGGTTAATACGTTTTCCTTACTATCGAGCTTGACTTCTTCTTTATCGTTTGCTTATCTGCTTCTGTATGTTATTAGTCTCGTTTACTGCTTTATTAAACCTAAACTTGTGTCAGTCTTTCAGGCTGAAACCCCCTTTTTACGCTAGTTTTAGTTTAATTATGTTAACTTAGATAATTAAAATACTAATAGATTAAGTATTAACGTCAACTCTTAGCGATCTACACTCTACTTACAAACGAACATACAATTGATCGGGTGCACTGCCCGTTAGTGTTAGTTAATATGTAAAGTCGGCAAAATATAAATAGTAAAACTTGATAATAATAGTTACCTACACACAATGACACATCTGTAGCTAGGGGTATAAACGAGACGAGACAGCTCACGAGTTATTCGAGATCGACTCGTAAATTACTTGAAATTGACTCGATTTAAAGAAGAAAAGCTCGAGTTTGAGCTACTCGAGTTTATTGTCGAGTCGAGCTCGAGATCCAAAATAGTTAGCTCGTGAAGCTTACGAGCCTTAACGAGCTTCGACTAAATTACACTTTTACCCTTTCATATACATACATTTACTTAATTTTCATACAAATCGAGTCGAGCCGAGCTTGATATACCGAGTATTTATCGAGTTCGAGCATAGAATGTAGAAATAAACGAGCTCGAGCTCGAGTTTCGAGCTCGAGTTTTATATGACGAGTCCAGCTCGAGCTCAAAATATAAAGCTCGACTGAGCTCGAGCTATAGTATTCGAGTCGAGCTTGAGCTTGGTAGTACTCGACTCGGCTCGTTTACACCCCTATCAGTAGCGATAACAAGATGTGAACATATGTTATAAGTTATTCAATTACTTACAGAAAGGCAAGACTAGAAAATTTATGTGATGTGAAGTTATAGATAGATAGTGTATGTTTTATGACTTGTGTGGTATTAATGACCAACATATGGTCTCATTAGTACTTCGTGTCCAATGATTGATCGGAAATATGGTATTAGAGATGGGTTAATAGTGAGTTATAGTACTTGATGCATAAGCATGAAATGTAGTGACGATGAGTGTGTGTTATAGCATAATGCAATGAAAGTATGATTGAAACTGACACATTGCTTGTTATGTGTCAAATGATATTATAGAAATTGGATTAAAGCATGTTGTTACGTAAAATAATGAGATAGAATGGTATAGCTTAAGTGTTAATAACTATAATGAGACGAGTATGTTTGAGGACATGACGTTGCCCAATATCGCTATAGTATGGTTAGTGTGCCCCACTAGCTATACTTTTATTATAAAATGATTATACTGTGCATTTGCTAAACAATCGTTTATGAGTTATAGTTGATGACCTATGTAATTGGGTAAAGTTAGGTAGACTAAATGGTAATAGTATAGACCGTAACAAGGGTTCACTGGTGAAATTTATAGTGAGATGGATAAACACATAGAAAATGTGTAAATATTATAACAGACATGTATCATATACCCTATGATGCTTGTCTACATTAATTAAAATTAATCACGATAGCATGTGTTTTAAAATGTTACTAGCTTGGATCCGGTGTGTTGTTACAAGTAAATCACGGAAGCGTTACAATGGTTGTTACAAAAGTCCTCTGGAGGGATATATTTCACTAAATTTTACATAATGCATTTGCTTCGGGAATGCATTAAGTATAATCTTATGGAATACGTTATAGTAATCCTACGGGATGTGTTATAGCCCCGAGTAAACAAGTGAATGTTACAAAAATCCTTAGGGATAAAGTGAATTGCCTTCACCGGCAGGGGTTGCTGATGACGGAATTTTGCAAAAAACGAATAAGTTTTACAATCCTCCTAGGCAGTGTACCTAACTATTGTAGTGTAGTATAGGCAAGGCACGGGGAATTGATTGTTCTCTAGGGGAATAGTGAGTTAGGTTCGATATGTATGACGAAATAAGCCCAAGAGTTGAAGGAAGTCTATTTTTGGTATTTTATATTTAATTGAAAGCAAGTAAAATCTTGGGTATTAGAAGAGTTTGGTTTTAACTACTAATTAAACTTAATCAAACTAATGACAAGAAAAGTAAAGTGGTGAATTTATTATAAGAGGAAAAACATATTTACTTAGAATCTCACTACTCCCTAGTTAAATCCTATTATGTTGTCGAATTATCATGTCCTTGTTTAATGCAATGTGAAGTATTCCTTATTACCGGTTGTGGTTTGGTCACGTCTCTTAGGGTTTCGATACTGCATCAACTTAGTTGTGACGGCGTCACGTTGGGGTTGTGACGCCGCCAACCTCCATATTTTTGGTTTTGACACCGTCACCTTGAGGTCGTCTCTAGAGCCTCTACCGTTAGCTCTTCTCGGTGACGGTGTCACGATCTGGCTGTGACGCCGTCACGAGGCCTTCTCGTGACGGTTTTTCCGATGTTTTTGTTTTCTTCGTTTTTCCATCCAATCGAGCCTGAAACTTGTCTTTTTCCAGCATTTTCATCCCGAGTACCTAAAACTCAAATAGAAACGATTTAGGGCAATAAATTATCACATATATACGAATTTAGAGGCTAAATGACCCTTTAAAAGCGTATGAAATTACACCTCATCATTTACCTACTTCTTTGGCATGTATATTAATCCCCACATGGAATGTTATAGAAAGATGAATCCAAGGCTAGAAATGAGGAATGTAGGTATGAGAAAGGTGAAAAGGTAAAGTGTTTGACATATTGGTCTATGAATGTGAAGAAAGAAAAGAGAACTTAAAGCGTGTAATAGAATTAGTAGTGTTATGTCGGAATTGTATAAGTAGGATGATTTATGATCTCCTTATTTAAATAGATTGGGGCGTATTTTCATTTAAATAAAGAAATTATTAATCTTCGAACCATAAGTTTATATTTCCTTATTTACATTGATTGGGACGCCTTTCTATGTAAATAAAGAAGTATAAATAAGTAGGCTTATGTGTTTCCGACATGGCATGAGTAGGGATAAAGAAGTAGAAAATGAAAGTCTAAAAATTGATAGACGTCATAAGAAATATGATAGGTGGAAAAAGAATTAGAATACGACCTTAACGCTCAGTTCTCGAGTTTTGAGTGAAGGGAAATTGAAAAGAATAGGGAAAGGAAAAGAAAGAGAAAAGGAAAGTAAGTGTTAATTGTTATGTTCTTGAGATAGGGGAAAGAAAAGGGAAAGTAATCATAATCATGTTCTCGAGTGGGAGGAAAAGGAAAATAACTTGGTCAAATTACATATATGCCCTTTAGATTTACATAACAAAACTTCCTCCCTATTTCCTTTCCACTTCCCCTTCCTCTTTTAAAAAAAACTCAAGAACACACAAAACTATCCATTTCTTTTTTTTTCCTCTTCCATTTCAACTCGAGAACTGAGCGTAAGAGTTAGAAAGAACGTGTAATCTATGTTTTAGGTGTTTAGAATATAGGTTGATGTGTTAAAAGTTTGAAGTGATGTTATAGTATTCCTTATGGCATGGTGTAAATGTGAGTAATGACTATGATGGTCGCTAAGTATTATTAGCACCCTTATGTGAATTGTGAAAGTATTAGTCAAGATTTGACTTTATGAAGTCAAAGTAGTGAATTTTCTCAAGTGACTTATAGTCCTTGGCAAAAAAAATTTAGAAAGTAGTAGAGAAATTGAGGTGTTATAGTGAAATCGTTAAAAGAATGGTAAAATGGCTACGGTAGAATGTAAAGTAAGTAAAGGTTGACTTATGTAAAGTTAATATAATGCAATTTTTTCAAGTGACTTGTAGTCCTTAATTGAAAATTTATAATAAATTGAGTAAGAGTATTACATAATAGTAAATGAGTTAGCAAATTGTTTAATTGGTTGTGGTTAAATATGTCTTAGATGACATGATGACCATAATAAGAGTTGAAATGTGAAAGAAATAAGCAAGTAATAGGACGGATTAAAGATATTGGTTGTGTTATACAATAGCTAGAGCTGCAAAATCATATAGATTTTTGCAACTAGTTGGATAAATTTGAGAAAGTGCTAAGATGGAATGAAGAGTATGATGTGACCGAGTTTTTGAAAGTATTAGACAAGAGTTTTTGGGGACGAAATCTAAATAAGGTGATAGATTTGTTACACCCCAAAACTAGGTTTTAAGTATTATTTACAAGAATGCCACTAGAATAGTTTGACTACGACTTTTATAAGTTAAAAGGCGTTACATGATTGGCTAGTCAAACCCGATAGTCAATTTAATAGTCAAAGTATGTGTAATGTAGTCATAGAAAATATTATGTGTCAAAACTATAAGAAAATAAAGTACAAGAGACTATATATGTCAAGGTGCCAAGCTTAATAGAAATTACCTAAATGCCCTTGACGCTTATACATAACTATCCCAGGAAGAGATAATTCTCTCATTTTCCCTCTCATTTGTTCCATGTGCCGCATTTCACTTAAGAAGGAGATGTCCTCCATGGTTTCTTCATATTGAAGAATCTTCAAATATGATTCAATCTTATCAAGTTAAGCATGAATTAAGCAAATGATATAAGAGTTTAACATTGTATTGAGGAAGAAACAAGAAGAGCTTGATGATTAAGTGAAGGAAGATTAGTGTTATAGGTCATGGGTTAAGTCTATAACAACAATAACCCATAAGTAAGTAACCTAATTCTTGAGTGAATTATGAATTAAGAAGTTAGGGTTTATAAACCCTCATTTGGGAATTGCGTAAAATGTGTTTAAAAACTAATTAAAAGGTTATAGTAATTATGAGATTAATTATATTGGATCAAAGTTAGTAATTTTATTGGATTAATTATCATATGATCAATATATAATTATATGGTGATTAGAGGTGTTATGGTTGGATAAACCATTCTTAATGTTATTTCTATTATGTGTTTAAGTGTTTCTGTTTATGGTGATTTTGGCCTAGATTGCAAGTGAGGAGAATGATGATGTTGATCGTGAAATTATAAGGATTTGTAACTTTTTTTTGGAGCTAAGGTAAGTAACTTGGTTACTATGTGCTTAATATGAAATATATTATATTATGCGATTACGAATGGAAAGTGTTAAGATTGGTTATAGTTTCTTAGAAAGTGTGACGAATTAAGGGACTTGAGTAGTTGGATGTTATAGAACAAGCCTTGATTATGGAAGGACCAAGGTATGTTTTAATGTTTCTATGTGTTATTGTTATGTAGTTATAGTACATATGATTGTTGATGATATCAAATAACAACATTTTATTAGCATCATTTATCCTATGTTTATCGCTTATTTTATATTATTTTAATGAGAATTGATACTTAATCGCTTACTTTTGTAAATCTGAGTTATAAACAAGCATTTGGTGAAAGTTAGCTAATTTAGACGTAAATTGGAGCAAAATGGATCAAGATGGAAAAGTCTACCGAACTGAAGGAAGATACGCCATATCATTCTAGACAGATATGCCGTACATCAAAACTTAGACGATTATGAAAACCATTGCCTTACTTTGAAGCATACGCCGCATGGATTTATCCCATGCACCGTATATGAAACCTTGGTCAACGTAAGAAGATCTGACTTGTTCTACTCCAGATACGCCGCGTAACATCTCAAAGATGTGGCGTATCAATCTCAAGACTTCACCAGATAATCCAAGATATTGAAGAACATACGCCGTATAAGGATTGAAGGTGCGCCGTATCATATGGCGGTGTACGAATATTCATGAATATAATAATCTTGGACCCCACGCTAAGTTACCTAGATACGGCGTATCAACTTAATGGATACGCCGTATCGATCCTGTTTCCAGAATGTATAAATACCCCATTCAACTGCCACAAAAACAACACACATAACCTACCACAAAAGGCGATAACCAAACCTCACGAAACACAACCAGAATGACGAATTCAGAGCAATAAAGGTCCTACTAGTACTTTAATTTATAGGAAGATTTATTTAATTTGTATTAGTACTCGTTTAATTATTGAGTTAGTGTCTTTTTCACCATTTGATCGAACTTAATTGTTTCTAGCTTTTAAAAGTATATTTGATGTTTTATTGGTCATTTATGCGTATGTTTTGATTACATATACAAGTTTATCGTGCCTTGTCGACCTTAGGCTCGCACAATTACTTCATTAACATCGTCTGCATGATTAATGTAAGCCTGTAAAAAGGGATAAATAATATATAAACTTAGTAATCATTAAGGTGGACTTTATGCGGAGATCTGATTAATCATGACAGGATTAGTCCGTCGAGAAGACTCAATACCCAAAATATAGACGTTTAGACTGGATCTAGACATTGAAATGATATACACATACACGTAAGCAACCACTGAGAGAGAATAAATTTTAGTACTCATCTTATATAACTAAGCAATTAAACGGGTGACAAATCTTCCTTACTATCAGTCAGACCTCTTATCTGTATCTGTTTTCTATATGTGTATGTGTGTGTCAATCGCCTTATTAGTTTTATTTACTGTTTTACTTAATCTACACATCGTGCCAGTGTCTCAGGCTGAAAACCCCCTTGCGTTAGATTAGGTTTAACTAGAACTAACTTAGGATTAAAATACTGATAGATACTTAAGTGTTAATGTTCCACTCTTAGTGATCGACGCTCTATTTACCAACTAGGCTACATTGATCGGGTACACAGCTCGTTAGTGTTTTTTATAGGTTAAGTCGGCTAAATATAAATATAAAACTTTATAATATAATCTATACATACAACAAAAGCACATCAAGTTTTTGGCGCCACTGCCGTGGAGTGAATTGTTTGATACTTGAATATTTATTAGTGCATTGATTTAGTTTTTATCTTATTCAGTTTTTAATTTTTAGTTTTTTTTTTTTAATTTATTAACTTTGTTGTGTATTTGTATATTTACATTCATTGTATTTTTCTGCATATTTTTCGTTTTTTTTTAGTTTTTTTTTTTTGTGTGTGTTTTTGCATTTAGTTTTTGTTCTGCATTTACTTTGATTGTTTCACACTTCTTTTGCACGAGTAAGTTTTATTTCAGAATAATGGACGAATCAGATATTACTACGGAAGAATACATTCTGAAACTAAGAGGGAAAGCTCGAGGGAACAATCAAGTTTTCAACTGGGAAACTGCGAAGTACGGTAAGACAAGGAGACAACTCAGTGAAGGTAATATTGATTGTCTCCGATTCTTTGAAATTAAATTCCATGCTATTGTTTATAATGATGCATTAAGTTATAAGATGGATTTTACACCCAACTCCTCACCGATACTTAATAACATATGTGAATCATCTTTACTTAAAATTGAAATTTGCATGGTCATTTCTCAAAAGAAGGCTAGTAAGAAAAGGTTTCATAAAAAAGAGAAATTTAACATCTTAAATATTGATACAGACCACTTTTCCTACGAAATTACCACTTCAAAAAATTTAGAAATTAACGTTGGTTGTATTTTTAGTGAAACTTTTTCAGACTATGGTCCTTGTAAAAAAAAATACCTACTATTGCGAATCATGACCTCGGTCTCTTTGAACACAAAAGGATAAATATATCAAATTTTGAACTTCTTTCATATATATACTTTAAAAGAGTTCGTAACATGACTTGTTGGTTTTAAAATGAAAATACCAAGCAATGTAATAAAGAATTTATATGTACCGTATGGTATACCATTTGGCCCTAAGTTAGTATATAAGGAAAAAAGCTTGCAGATGCTAAGGTGCGTTTCTTTTTAAATTTTGATTCAGCCTTGCTATTGATGAGGCTATAATAATGATACAACGTATAAACCAATTTAATACGCCGTACCTATATCCCTTTGACCAGTCAAATAAATTTTCAAAGATACGGCGCATGGGTATGTTAATACAAATAATGTCAAAAATGTTATTTGCATTATTCGAACTCTATACATTTTCATAAAAACAAAATATACAAACACGATACGTAAAACTACATTTGATAAGTTTTAAAAGAGGAAAATCGTTTCGACAACGTATCGACTACAACATCACTTCAGGTATGAACAAACATAATACCGACAATTAGTAAAGTGATCAAAGATTTTATGTTCTCAAAACTTCACATTTTTATGTGACAAAACATTTTTACAAAATTATTTTCGTAATTAAAAAGAAATATTTTATTAAGAAAATAAATTTGAATTTCAAATCTCCCAACAACTAGTTTTCCCGCCTAAAATGAGATAAGGTTTTCACCAGATAAACTTTCACCACATCAGGACAAAAATAGGAGCGTATGTCGGACGGTCCCTTAAACATGGCGACGGTCCCTTATGTATATGGGACCGTCCAGCATTTAAAGGACCGTCCCCCGCTCCTCCTGGTGCCTATAAATATTGCACTGTTTTCTCAGAAAAACCAACCCTCTTTGCACAAAACTTTATGTTCTTTCTTCCTTCTCTCTTTGATCACTATAACATGTCGGTATATGTTTATAAGTGATCCCGTCACCCTCTATATCAAAGTGCAAGAAAAGAACGCTCGTATTCGTCAAGAAACGAAGTGTTAGAGTCATCACACACAAACGTAAATAGTGTTACGATTCTCATCTTCCCCCAAACTCTCTAAGTTGTAATTAGTGTGAATTTGTGTATCCGACTTGTGTGTGAGTCGTGATTAGGTGTGTTAGGACAAATACGGACAAATTGTAAGTCCGTGAAGTGTTGTATCTAGATTAGGACTTTGTGTAAGTCGTTGTGTCGGTGTGTGTGAAGACTTGGACTTGGTGTGAGCCCGAGAAGTGAAGACTAGGACCTAGTGAAGGTTCGTGAAGACTTGGATCGGGTGAAGATTCAAGTGGACGGGGTGATTGTCCGTATGAAGATTTGGATGGGGTGATCGCCCGTGTGAAGACTTGGATTGTGTGTAAATCCAAGTGGACAAGAGTGCTTGTTCGTGTAGCCACGTGGGCTTTGTGTAGATTGGTTCTAGCTAGGATTAAGACCCGACATTCCGCTTAGTGTCGTTAAACTTGGTGTAAGCTTTGTGTACGGTTTGCTCTGCTAGAAGGGAGTGTGTTGACATAGTGATTGTGAACTCTCGAGTGTGGTACTCGGGGAGTAGAGTAGGGCGAAGAGTGAGCTTTATGCCGAACCACTATAAATCTCGGCATCTCCGTGTGGTTGTGTTCTTTCCTTATCTCTTATCTTTACTTTACTTACTTTACATATTATTAGTGTGTTTAGAGATCTCACATAACTATTGAATCCAACGGTTTTGCAAAAAGAATTTTAAAAAGAACTAAAAACCTTTTAAAACGTAATTCTAAACGGTGAAACTAATCAACCCCCCCCCCTTCTAGTTTCTACAATTGGTATAAGAGCAAGGTCACTCAAGAGCTTTAAAGTATACTGTACTTTAAAACTTGAATCGATCTATGGAGTCTGAAAGATATCTAGAAGGGTGTTCTTTGAAAGAACCACCATTTTTCGAAAACAATAATTTTATTGAATGGAAAAATAGATTTAAAAGTTATGTGAAATCAATAGATCAAGATCCTTGGCATGTCATTTCAATTGGTGATTTTCAACCAACGGAAACAAATTTTGAAAATAAAAGTGATTACTTCAAAAGATAATTTTGTAAAAATATTGAAGCCAAAATAATGATTTATAAAACTTTGCCGAGAGTTGAATATGAAAGAATATTTTTTTGTCAAACGGAAAATGACATATGAAAAAACCTATTAAACTTTCATCAAGGAAATAGTCAAGCCAAAGATAACCGTATTGATCTTGAACATACACATGAACAATTCGTCACTTCAGAAGACGAATTAGTAGATAGATATTTAGATAGATTAAATACAAATGCTACTAGTTCAAGTGTTTTCAATGAAGGTAATGCTATCAAGGACAATATGAGTAACTTGTGAAGAGAACTCATTGAAGAATCTTGGAGTGATACAGATGAAGAAGACAACGTGCACCTTGAATGCGAAATATGCCAAATGGTTGAAACTTCAAGTGTGGTACACTCTGAAATTGAACGCTTCTGCTATGACCCATTTATTCTAGAATTTTCAAAATTAGAAAATGAGCTTAAACATCTATGCAACATAAGTCGAAAAACATTTTCAGAAAATGAATCTCTAAAATTCTTTGAAAGTAATTTTGAAAAAGAAATCATTTTAGAAGATAAAATGTCTAGACTTGAGAGTAGTATAGAAATTGATCTAGAATGTAAAGTGTGTCAAGATTACAAAAGTGAAATTAAAAAGGCTAATGAAAGAGCTAATATACTAGAAAATTTTGAAAAGAGTTCTAAATCTCTTAAAAATTTGCTAAATAGTCAAAAGGCGTTCGGAGATAAAACGGGCTTAGGTTTTAATTCATTTGAGTCATCAACAAGCAAGTCAAAACAAATCAAATTTGTGAAACCTCTTAGACGAATCTAAAACTATTTGTTTGGAAAACTAAGTGTCCCTGAAATAATAGTCATCACTAATGAAAGATAAGAAAACAATCTCTAATTGAAATTGTCTATAAGTTGAAATGAAATGTAAAGGGATATTTTTTCTCTTTGTCGACATCCTCACCATGTGTATGTAAATTCAATGGATGTCTTTGATTAACCATCTCGGACCCATGAGAAACTGGGTACCAAGTGTTCTTGCAAGTTATGTCTATAGATGCACGAGGGAAGCTACTCGAGGATATGAATGTACGTTCGTACTCTTGTCATACATGTGAAGACTCATCGATACTCAAATCTTGCATCACGCACAACACCTCTCACGGTAACGTATCCTTAGGAATAGCCAGCGGCAAAGGTACGCTTTCTTAAAACCTTGATTGTCCTAATTGCTATATGCCTATCTGCTATGTGCTTATTTGTTATGTGTTTGCCTGCTATATGCATATGTGCTACATGATGATTAAGTGATTATAGGTATGATAGATAACTTTTAGAATTAGACTTTATGTCTAAATGCTTATCCTCTTTAAGATTCAAGCAAATATTTGGAAATAATGGTCTTACCACAACCATTATCAATAGCCGACTACTCACGTCTATCAATCACTATGAATGACGCACACTTTTAACGTCCTCGACATCTCTTCTCTCTTCTATTTCTCGTCTATGACTTTTTCTTGTCTCTACTCACCATAAACATAATTGACTTCTAGCCTACCCGATGCAAGTCTCGTATTTGATTCTCGTCTCATCTACAACTCTTCTATTTCTTCTGTCTCGACTCTATTCCTACTCCACATTCAGCGTGTCGTCAACCTCCTTACTCAAAACAAGTCTCTTCTACTTCTTCTGTCTCGATTCTACTCAATACCCTTTCCTCAGCCTACTCGTGCGTATTGTGTCTAGAATTTCATGTCATCTAAGTTTTTGTTTTTAAGAGTTCTCAACAAAATACCTTTTCTAAAAACTAAAAATTGGAAAACCAGTCAAAACTTTCTATCTCCTAAAAACCCCCTTACTGGCGACGGTCCCCTATAATTTAAGGACCGTCCCATGTTTTTCAAGGGTAACCCATTTTCCCTCATCATTTGCTGAAAACAAAACCACATCCCCTTTCGTACAACAGCAGTGACGAAAACAAACCAAAACACATCCAAAATTTTAATCAACTTACTAAAACATAATTCAAACCATATTAATCAAGGATCATTAATTATAACATTATTAACAACATCAATCGTAAGTCATTTCATCTATTTCTTCATTAATCCATAATTAGGGTTATATGAACACAAAATTGAATTTGGGGATTTTCAACCTTCTTGCAATTGCTTAAAATTAACGCTTAATCCCAACAATGTATCATCGTTAACACTCATCTAGACGTAGGATCTGTCCAAATTAATTATATCTTGAAAAGTGTCAAAACTCATGAAAATTCCCAATTCGAATTTGTGTAGTTAATCACATTTAGGAACGTAACAAAAACGTAATTAAACATTGTTAATACATATCAAAAACGTTTTCATAACCATGCATTTACACGGGTCAAATTTTTACAAAGTTTGGGATGACAAATAAAACTAAAACTTTTGTTACTAGTCAAAAAATATGTACACACTAAAGAAGTGACTATTCTGTTAATAATTTATTCTTATCGTATGTCTTGTAGGAATAAAAATGCCGCACACGTATGACATAGATTATACTCCAACTCACGTTTACATTCCAAAAGTTTCAATAGAACCATACCTACCACCTGACTTTGTCCAAAGCTTCAAAAATCTTGAGTCAGGCCATATTCAAGAAGGTCGAGCTATTGGTCCCTCATTTGGAGATAAAGGACGTATTGAGAGAGCCTTTCGAACAATAGGTTTTGATTGTTCTACTCAATATTCATGAACCTATTTGTCCTCGTTTCATATTAGAATTCCTTCGTGAAATCAAAATCAAACGTATCCAAGATAATTCAATATGTCTTTTCTTTAGGTAGGTCAATACACATTCTCCTTGTCTCTTGAGCAATTTGCTCAAATCCTTGGACTTCCAAATCGTGGGCAATGTGCCTACACGGAAGAACCTAAGCTTGCCACTCTACTGAAAGAGCTAATATACTAACAAAATTTGAAAAGAGTTCTAAATCTCTTAAAAATTTGCTAAATAATCAAAAGGCGTTCGGAGGTAAAACGGGCTTAGGTTTTAATTCATGTAAGTCATCAACAAGCAAGTCAAAACAAATCAAATTTGTGAAACCTATTAGATGAATCTAAAACTATTTGTTTAGAAAACTAAGTGTCCCTGAAATAATGGTCATCACTAATGAAAGACAAGAAAACAATCTCTAATTGAAATTGTCTATAAGTCGAAATGAAATGTAAAGGGATATTTTTGCTCTTTGTCGACATCCTTACCATGTGCATGTAAATGCAATGGATGTCTTTGACTAACCATCTCGGACCCATGAGAAATTGGGTACCAAGTTTTCTTGCAAGTTATGTCTTTAGATGCACGAGGGAAACTACTTGAGGATATGAATGTGCGTTCATACTCTTGTCATACATGTGAAGACTCATCGATACTCAAATCTTGCATCACGCACAACACCTCTCACGGTAACGTATCCTTAGGAATAGCCAGCGGCAAAGGTACGCTTTCTTAAAACCTTGATTGTCCTAATTGCTATATGCCTATCTGCTATGTGCTTATTTGTTATGTGTTTGCCTGCTATATGCGTATGTGCTACATGATGATTAAGTGATTATAGGTATGATAGATAACTCTATTCCTACTCCACATTCAGCGTGTCGTCAACCTCCTTACTCAAAACAAGTCTCTTCTACTTCTTCTGTCTCGATTCTACTCAATACCCTTTCCTCAGCCTACTTGTGCGTATTGTGTCTAGAATTTCATGTCATCTAAGTTTTATTTTTAAGAGTTCTCAACAAAATACCTTTTCTAAAAACTAAAAATTGGAAAAGCATTCAAAACTTTCTATCTCCTAAAAACCACCTTACTGGCGATGGTCCCCTAATAGGCGACGGTCCCCTATAATTAAAGGACCGTCCCATGTTTTTCAAAGGTAACCCATTTTCCCTCATCATTTGCTGAAAACAAAACCACATCCCCTTTCGTACAACAGCAGTGACGAAAACAAACAAAAACACATCCAAAATTTTAATCAACTTACTAAAAACATAATTCAAACCATATTAATCAAGGATCATTAACCACAACATTATTAACAACATCAATTGTAAGTCATTTCATTTATTTCTTCATTAATCCATAATTAGGTTTATATGAACACAAAACTTTATTTGGGTATTTTCAACCTTTCTTGCAATTGCTTAAAATTAATGCTTAATCCCAACAATGTATCATCGTTAACACTCATCTAGACGTAGGATCTGTCTAAATTAATTATATCTTGAAAAGTGTCAAAACTCATGAAAATTCCCAATTCGAATTTGTGTAGTTAATCACATTTAGGAACGTAACAAAAACGTAATTAAACATTGTTAATACATATCAAAAACGTTTTCATAACCATGCATTAACATGGGTCAAATTTTTACAAAGTTTGGGATGACAAATAAAACTAAGACTTTTGTTATTAGTCATAAAATATGTACACACTAAAGAAGTGACTATTCTGTTAATCCTTGATTTTTCTCATATGTCTTGTAGGAATAAAAATGTCGTACACGTATGACATAGATTATACTCTAACTCACGTTTACAATCCAAAAGTTTCAATAGAACCATACCTACCACCTGACTTTGTCCAAAGCTTCAAAAATCTTGAGTTGGGCCATATTCATGAAGGTCGAGCTATTGGTCCCGCATTTGAAGATAAAGAACGTATTGAGAGAGCCTTTCGAACAATAGGTTTTGTTTGTCTACTCAATATTCATGAACCTATTTGTCCTCGTTTCATATTAGAATTCCTTCATGAAATCAAAATCAAACGTATCCAAGATAATTCAATATGTCTTTTCTTTAGGTAGGTCAATACACATTCTCCTTGTCTCTTGAGCAATTTGCTCAAATCCTTGGACTTCCAAATCATGGGCAATGTGCCTACACGGAAGAACCTAAGCTTGCCACTCTACTCGAAAATCAATAATAGAGAGGTCCATATCGCTCATACATTCCTTCTTCAACTAAGCTAATCGAGTCGCTCTGTAATTCATCTAATACCCTTCATCCTAATAAAATTCATATAACTTAACTTCGCCAATCCCTTCAACCTATGGCAGTCATCTTACAAGAGAATGTATTTTGTCTTGTTAGGGATAGTGAGTATGTACCGGCATGTTGTGCTCACATGCTTTACTGCATTCTTACTAGACAACCTTACAATCTTGCATACTTCTTCGCTTTGCAAATTATGCATCTCAAGGACCATAACGATAAGTTAATGCCCTATGGGATGTTTCTCACTCGGCTCTATAAATACTTCATGAGCTCCTACCCACACCTCCAAGGCATTCAGTATCGCCTTTTTGATCGAGTCATGGATTCTATAACTGAATCAAATATATCATCATTTCTCAACCCCGAAATGTTACCAATTGATGATATATAGATGAGGAATTAAGTTTACATCGAGAAAAACGCATTAGGGGAGACTGAGGTCAATGGACAAAGATAAGTTTGCATCTTAAAGTTGCTTTATAAATATTGAAGACAAAATATATGAAGATAAGATGTTTCTTATGCATATATATTATGATTAAACTTTTGTAGTTTATGTTATGACGTGATCACTCTGGTCTTCGTATGCATGCTTCTTATTTGACGTAGTTAAATTATGATCTATTTGACATGCTAAATGATTTCTTCTTAATAGTATAATTATCTCTAAGTCTTTGTATGAAATATAGTTATTCTGCAAAAATATGAACTGATAGATAGTTTGCAAAAATGAAAAACAGGAGGAAACCTGATCACCTACTGGTGACGGTCCCCTAAAGGTACGACGGTCCCTGGTATTTAAAGGACCGTCCCCTATTTAAGGAACCGTCCATCGTAGGTCACTGGTTTCCATACTATTTCTTCCTTCCTGCAATCCTTGACCCTATTGCATGCTTATCAGCACCTTTTCCATGTTTAGTTAAGCAAATATTGGAGCTATAAACCTTCTAATGCATGCTTTGCCTAAACTATGATCATCCTTGATTATTTAAACTCCTCTTCTCTTCTTCTTCATCACCATCTTTCTTCTTCACTTCACCTTTTTCATTCTCCATAATGGGTTCTTCTTCAACCTCATTGTTCCTTCCAAACAAAAGGCATAAAATTACCATCATACCACCACAAACCAACTTCATTGACCTCACTCAACAAGACACCACTCCCTCTCCAAAATCTCCACCATAATCTCCTCAAGCACCTAGTGCACCTCTCAAAACACCCTCAACCAAAGGCACTTCATCATCCTCCTCAAGGCCTACCTCATCTCCATTTTCATCATTCATCAAAAATTTATCACCCTTGCTCACCCACTCTAGCTTGGGGCATACACACCATTTGTGAGTAACTTGTCACCTTCCTTTACCACTCCCAACTCTCCAATTCCACCAAATACCTCCTTGTCTCTATCACCAAATGGGCCTTTGGATTACACTCCTTCTACTCCACCACCTTTTCCAATCATGGGGTTTCCCATTCCCTACAACTTTGTGAACAACCACACCATGGGATGTGCTTGTTGCTTTCACAACTTCAACCTCATTTCTTCCCTAAGAGGTAAACTTCACTACATGTTTTGTCACATTGAGTATCTTCTCTCTCAATCCAATGTGCAACCAACTCCTCTTGCAACCATGCCACCTTCCTCTCCATCTTATTCTCCACCTTCTAACTAAACATCTCTACATGTTTAGTTAAATAATCAAATGAGTATCGTTTGGGCCAAGCATGTTCTAGGAAGTTAGTTGTGTTTCTAGAAATAGTTTGTAGTATGTTTGTGTGATGTATGAATCATATGTGATGTATGCTTTTAAATTATGAATGCTTTGATGAATAAATATTTTATGTTTAATGAAATCCATGCTATTATGCTGTGATATTTATTATGGTTATCTTTAAAATGTGTAATATTAACAAACCTTAAAACAGGAAAAATACTAAAATCACAACATTTTGTCTCAACCACACCCACTGGTGGCGGTCCCTTATACAGGGACAGTCCCCAATAGTTAAGGGACCGTCAGTGTATATCAAGGACCATCCCCAATCAGTTTTAAAATTCTGATTTCTCTTCTATGCACTATCTGTTTCACGCTTAGTCTATCCGATTTCACCTTTCTCTCATCATTTCTTCTTCTCCTATCTCCTTCTATCTATCTATATTCTCTTCTCAACCCCTCTTATTCTTATATATACGTGTATGTGCATCGTACTCTAACTTGTTTTTGTAGCACAACACCATAGTTCGATTCCCTGTGCCCTCATCTAGGGGGAGCAGTAAGCAAGGGGGAGCATTAGTACCATCGATTTCTTTCCTCTCTATACATCGACGAAGCCTTTTTGATTCTACAAAAAGGGGGAGAATTAAACGAAAACTCATTAAAAACTTTTAACATATAATTTTACCTAACATGAGTTTATATTTTGTAATCATCAAAAAGGGGGAGATTGTTAATACAAATAATGTCAAAAACGTTATTTGTATTATTCGAACTCTATACGTTTTGATAATCACAAAATATAAAAACACGATACGTAAAACTACATTTGATAAGTTTTTAACCGTGGAAAATCGTTTCGACAACGTATCGACTACAACATCACTTCAGGTATGAACAAACACAATACCGACAATTAGTAAAGTGATCAAAGATTTTGTTTTCTCAAAACTTCACATTTTTATGTGACAAAACATTTTTACAAAAGTATTTTTGTAATTAAAAAGAAATGTTTTATTAAGAAAATAAATTTGAATTTCAAATCTCCCAACAGCTAGTTTTCCTGCCTAAAATCAGATAAGGTTTTCACCAGATAAACTTTCACCACATCAGGACAAAAATAGGAGCGTATGTCGGACGGTCCCTTAAACATGGCGACGGTCCCTTATATATATGGGACCGTCCAGCATTTAAAGGACCGTCCCCCGCTCCTCCTGGTGCCTATAAATACTGCACTGTTTTCTCAGAAAAACCAACCCTCTTTGCACAAAACTTTCTGTTCTTTCTTCCTTCTCTCTTTGATCACTATAACATGTCGGTATGTGTTTATAAGTGATCCCATCACACACAAACGTAACTAGTGTTACGATTCTCTTCTTCCCCCCAAACTCTCTAAGTTGTAATTAGTGTGAATTTGTGTATCCGACTTGTGTGTGAGTCGTGATTAGGTGTGTTAGGACAAATACGGACAAAGTGTAAGTCCGTGAAGTGTTGTATCTAGATTAGGACTTTGTGTAAGTCGTTGTGTCGGTGTGTGTGAAGACTTGGACTTGGTGTGAGTCCGAGAAGTGAAGACTAGGACCTAGTGAAGGTTCGTGAAGACTTGGATCGGGTGAAGATTCAAGTGGATGGGGTGATCATCCGTGTGAAGATTTGGACGGGGTGATCGTCCGTGTGAAGATTTGGACGGGGTGATCGTCCGTGTGAAGACTTGGATTGTGTGTAAATCCAAGTGGACAAGAGTGCTTGTTCGTGTAGCCACGTGGGCTTTATGTAGATTGGTTCTAGCTTGGATTAGGACCCGACATTCCGCTTAGTGTCGTTAAACTTGGTGTAAGCTTTGTTTACGGTTTGCTCCGCCAGAAGGGAGTGTGTTGACATAGTGATTGTGAACTCTCGAGTGTGGTACTCGGGGAGTGGAGTAGGGCGAAGAGTGAGCTTCGTGCTGAACCACTATAAATCTCGGCGTCTCCGTGTGGTTGTGTTCTTTCCTTATCTCTTATCTTTACTTTACTTACTTTACATATTATTAGTGTGTTTAGAGGTCTCACATAACTATTGAACCTAACGGTATTGCAAAAAGAATTTTAAAAATAACTAAAAACCTTTTAAAACGTAATTCTAAACAGTGAAGCTAATCAACCTCCCCCCTAGTTTCTACAGGGTACGTTTACAATACGTTGTATCGATCATGCAGTATAAATAGAACGTGATCCGCCATATTTCTTTTTACCGCACACCATTTACACACAGTCAAAAACACATACTTAAAATTCTAATTCGCTACAAAATCCTTAATCACCATCTTTAATCAATTCCTTTGATCAATTTCTTGCTAATTTTCAAGGTAACAACCCTAATTGTTTAATTTCTATCTATTTCAAATTTCGTAAAATTAGGGTTTATACGAATTAATTTATGTAAAAATGAATTGGCTTAGTGATTGTATTTAGATTAGGATTAGATTGATTTCCCCTAGCTTAATTGCATTAGAATTGGATTATAAACCCTAATTAGACTCGACTTGAATTTAGGGTTAGGGTTTTGGATTGGCGAAGGATGGTGTAGGGCAGTGGTGTAGTATTTGGGACAAATTTACGATACTAGTAACTCGGTAAAATAATCTTTATGTAAACCTTTTGTTTGTGCCACGTTTGTGGATTCTTGGGATGCGTGAATAAACCTGTTCTTTTATACTGATGCAAAATTAGATACGGCGTACCTATTTATTCGATACGGCGTATAGGAAACTTTTAAATTATAATTACTACACCCTTAACACTGCATATAGCCATATTTGATACGGCCTATCACTTGTACGCCGTATTACCATTTAAGATACAGAGTAATAACCTAAAAACCTTTTATGCCTCGTATCAGTTGTATTATGATCCTATGATGAATATACGGTGTATTTAGTCTAATCATACGCCGTATCAACCCTTTATACAAGCAGTTTCACTAACTTTAAAATCTTTCACAAATGGAACTTCCTAATGTTGGGTTGAGACACGAGTGGCTCAGGTTCGAATTGATGGGACTGTCTCCCGAGGCAGAGGGAGAGTATTTGAGGAGACTTAGGGGTTTATACTATAAGCAAATCTTTAGGTTACCCATTTTTTATTTCGATGGTTTAGAGCAGATTGATGGGGGTAACGTTGTGGCGAGTATGAGGGACAGGTTAGAGATGATACATAGAGGGGGTGATGGAGAGATTATATTCAGGTCTCATGTGTAGAGGAGCTTGTTTGGTGTTAGTGGGTCATTGATTAGAGAGTTAATGCTTGAATTTTTCAACATGGTCCACTACCGTGAGGCGGATGTTGGTTTGGATATTGCTGATACGTTGGTTTTTAGGATGGGAGGAGTAGCTCGCCAGATGAGCATGACACAGTTTATTTTTGCTTTTGGTTTGCATACTCAGAAGGATTTGCGGGTTACTGGGCTGCAAGTTTGCGTGAGGTTCCAGATAGGGCTGAGTTAGGTGATTACTGGGAGAGGATCTCCTCTTGTGGGGATTCTACTACTTCATCCCCTTCTTATACACTGATCAGAGAGCCGATGAGGAGTTTGTGTCACAGGCTCATCGCTTTGACTATTGTTGGGAGAGCTCAGTCACCTAAGAAGGTGACCACTACTGATATTTTCTTTTTGAGGAGTATGGATGAGGGGGCGTACTAAACATCCCCCACTATATAACCCAATATCTGCATAGGTTTGCTGCGGGGAGACAGCCGAGGAGCATGATGAACGGGGGACACTTTGTTTATAGGTTAACATTACACTTCGGGGTTATTACTGATGTTATCCCTGCGGGTTTAGAGGTTGAGCTGCTAGAATTACCTACTATAGATCCGGACTACCTGGTGAGGAGACTCAGTGTTTGTAAGTCGATCATGGGAGGATTTTACTGGGTGCCTTTGGGATAACCGAGACCACCAGCTGGAGCTACTGCACAGGGGCAGGGGGATGCTCAGGATTCCCCGGGTACCGCCCCTATTGCTCAGGAGGAGCCACAGCAGCCACCACCACCACCACTAGCTCCACGCACCGCACCTCATAGGCTAGAGAGAATCGATGAGAAGTGATCGGTCGTGAATATACACAACGCAATTCGATGTAGTAAACCGGATAAGTGAATACCCGGGTCGTAGTCCCAACGAGGCGTGCAATTGAGGATATCGTTTTTGGTTTGGTATTAAAATGCTTGAAATAAAGATGTTCACTTTTGGTTTTTAATAAAACAAAATTTAAAAAGCGCGAACGGTAAACTAATAACGAGCATAAACGTCAAATCTTATAAAAACTAACCCTACGGATACCAAATATAATTTTCCTACGTCCTAAATGATAAAAGAAAATTTTAGAAAAAAGAATTGTATTTTTTTGACTTTTTAATAATTAAATACGAATTAAAAACTATTTAAAAAAAATAAATGATTAAAAATACTAAATGAAAAGAGAAAAATCTGAAATTTTTTCTAAAAATACTTTAAGTTAAACTGAAGCTAGGAAAAATATAAAAAAGGTCCCAGCTTATTTCAATAAGCTGGGACAAAGCTAAATGGTTCGAAATGCTTAAAATGAAAAGGGTGTTATAAATTAAATGGTGCATTCCAATACCGAAAAAGGCCCAAGGGCGACTGGTAAGATTGAGCATGTGTGAACTAGAGGTCTGTGGTTCGAACCCCAGTTATTGCATTTTTTGTTAACAATTTTTTTTTTCTTGTTAAAACTCAAAAAGCTAATGATAATAAGCATTTTCTAAAACTGAAAAGATTTTTGAAATTCAAAGATAAGCTCAGAATGAGCTTATCTATTCTGATTAGTATGAAAGTTAATGAAAAACAAGCAAAAGCAATGCAAAAATGGTAAATAAGCTACTATAATAAGCTAAGGACAAAGGGAAATAAGCTAAAATCCAACTAACAACTAAAATGCAAATCACAATAAGTCATAAGGACCAGAAATAAGCATTAGCAAGCACAAATAAGCAAAAATGGTTCTAAGGGTCTGCTGATTAACCAAAGAGCAGGGCAAAAAGTGGTCTTTTCAAGCCCTTAAAAAGCTATGATAAGAAAATCCTAAAAATCTAAAAAAATTGATAATAGAAAGACTAGCTAGCCAAGTTCATTTGTGCAAAAAATTAGCTTAAAACACCTTAAGATGAGCAAATTACAAATCAACAATAAGGGATGCAAAAGCGGAAATTCAGAAAATAGTGTAGATTTGAGGCAAACTTTGAACCCAAAAGCTACAAGGCCTAATGAAATAGTGACAACTATAGGGAACCAACTAAGTACACTAATCTTATCCTAAAATTACCAACATTAAAGGCAGAACAAGCTTTGGCTTATAAAGAGCTTATAAGCTTAGAACCTTTTCTAAACTTTAAACCTATGGATGCAAAACACTACAATACTACTTAAATCCTAATCACAACTGCTTATATATCCTCAAATAAGCTCAATCAAATCACATGAGAAGGCAAATGAACAGTAAATGACCTACATTGACCAATTAATAAAAACAAGAAAACTTCAAATTTCATTAACTAATTTTAAAAATAACAATACTGAAAGATGAGAAAACATAAATAACTATAAGCTAACAAGAAAATAAAATTACCTAAATTAAGCTAAAAATAAACCTGCCTATCTACTGTTACAACTATCTTTATTTATACTAAAAAAAAAAACTAGGGTTTCTCTTGCTTGTGCTTCTTGTGTGAGAGTGTCCCAGTTGCTTTCTTGTCTCAAAACTCTGACCCTTGGATCTTTGCTTGATGCCCACAACTCAAAATCTGAGCCGTTGATGAAAATGGTTATCTTTTTGGATCGATGAGGTGGCAAGGAGGTGAGGGAAACACAACCATGTGGGTTTTCTTGGCTGGTAGCGAGGGTGATGGTGATGGTTGGGTGATTAAGCTAATAGCGGGAAGATGATGAATTAAGAAGATGATGAATAGTGGATTAGGTTGGGTTTGTCTATTTTAGGTTAGTGTTTTGACCCCGCTTTTGTTTAACTAAGGTTTGGTTTTGGGATTTTGCCTTTTGTGTTGGGCTTAAGGGTTTGAATAGGTTATGGGTTATATGGTTGTGAGATCCGGATACCCTTAGTTTAGGATAAAATGAATATTAAACATAAGGACCAATATTGTAATTTAGGAAACTTCAAGGGCCAAATCTGCCAACATAGCAAAGTCTTTCTAGGGGCCAATTATGCCAAGTAAGAATAATCCAAGGGTCGTTTTGGGATTTTTTTAGCTCGAACTAAATCCGCGTGAAGAATATCTTTCCCGGCTTCAGTTTTCGGCTCTTTTCCAAATCACGCTCGGTTTTATCCGTTTTTGCCCCGTTTTCAATCCTTTTGTACCTGAAACACATAAAAACATAAACCACGAATATTTGCAACAATAATTGGTCTATTTGGGTATTTTTGGTCATTTTTGTGTCTTATATGGGTATAAAATGATGAGTAAATAGGCACTCATCATCCCCCCACACTATCAATTGCTAGTCTCTAGCAATCCGATCATATAAAGTAATGAAAGGATCAAGCATACCAAGCATACCCCGTTTCGACTTTTTATTCAATGCAATAAATTTAAACTAGAACAAAAATAGACAAAATACTTGATTTCCAAAAATGGTATCATGGAACGGGATTCACACAAAATGGGTGTCTCCAGGGAATTGTAATCGTCATCCTCTTTTTTATACTCCCAACTAAGCTTAAACTCAATGTGCAAATATTTTTGTAAAATGCTAACACTACTTATACTAATAATCTATGTAAGCCGGAGACTTAACTTTTCACTCCCATATTTATTCAAGTTAGGTGAATGTGCTTGATTTTCAAAATTTTGATCATAAAAATCGACGTTTTTATAAGATTTTGACTAATACTAGTTGAAAGATAGATTTAAAATTTACAACAAGCAAGTTTCAAAACTTTATTCAACACATACATTTTTTTTTCATCATTTTTTTTCTTGTGCAACATAAACTAACGGAGTTTCACGGGAACCAAGACCTTACACCTTCCGGAATAAAGGATCCAAGGGCCGTTACAACGGAGAGTTCCAAGACTCTAAACATTCCTGAAATGAGGATCCAAGGGGTGTTAGACCAAGACCTCACACATTCCTGAATTAGAGGTCCAAGGGCCGGTGTAAGAGGGTAGCCAAGACCTAAACGCCTTCCGAAAATAAGGATCCAAGGGCCGATCTTGAACCGTAGCCTTTTTTTTTATCACATACATTTATTACTTAACTTTTGCAACTTTCAAGCAACGTCTCACTTTCATTTTGCATTACTATGACATATGCTTGTTCCGAAGTTTAAATAAAGCTTTGAACTAGTATTTTTCAAAATCGTATAAAAAAAATGATTTTGTGTGTTCAAATGTTTGAAAATAAGCACTTATTAAGTCAGATTAGTTATCTCCTAGGAGGAAAAGCCATAGATTACTTATATAAGCTCTAAAGAAAACCAACTATTCTACGCTTAGCATTTTCATTTGCAAATATCGTAAAACCTTAGCCTAACCGTTAAGGAAGCAGCCAGATCAACACTCTGGCAGAGTCGGGATTCCCTTTGTTCTAACCTAATCAAGACTAAACACTTCTTTTTTATTGCAATTTCTTATCTAAAAACAAAAAAATTTGAATATTTTGGCCAAAACGGGGGTACTAGGGCACTAGAAGGTACATATGTGACAAAAATCGCGAGAATTCCCCCCCACACTTAGAATTGAATATTGCCCTCAATATTCAAAGTACCGGCTATTATGCCGACACTTAGAACGTAAAAAGGTAATACTAATAGCCAAGTGTGTGAAAGAATTATCTATTTTCTCAAATAGGATTAAAAAGATATCCCTAAATAATCGTTAGCAAAAAGATCGGATATTGGGCGGCTGGATTGAAAACAGGCGCATCAATCATCACGATCTAAGGGAAACCTGCAAACAAGAGCAAACAACACACAAAACAAAGCACAGTAGAGGAATCCCCCCACACTTAGTGTTAGAAAATAGAAAGAAGTCAGAAACATGGGTTGTCACCCATGAAATGCTAATGTTTTTGTTAACCGAGTCACTAGCTTGACTCGACCCCGAATTCATTTGTTCTTGGGGAAGCATGTGGAAACGATAATCTCCATCGGACTTTCATTCGAAATGTTTGGATAAACATTGAAACATATGAAAGTTCCACGCCGACGAGATACCCACGGTTTTAAGAAATAGCAACCATAAATGGTGATACCGGGGTCAAAGACAGTATCTTCACTCCCGAATGAGTGAAGAAGAGGAGAAATCACATCATATGTGATGAAGGGAAGAAAGATTTTGATAATTATTATGAAAAACTCTTCATCATCAAAGGCAAATTTGTCATTAAAGCTCTTAGGTCCTTTTGCAACAAAAGTCTCGGAAGGGAGGGTCGGGGTGATGTCATCAAGTATCAAATTCTTATGATAAAGCACACCTCCCCCCAGACTAAAATCTTTCTCAAGATCGAAATAAAAATGATCATACTCCGGCTGAGAGAGTTCACCGGAGAACTCTTCAAAGATAAACGGATCATTTTTATCAAAGAGAAACGAGTCGTACTCGGGAAGAGAGATATAAGCATGAGAAGTGGTACTGCCACTACTCGTCTCTTCCGAAAGACCGATATCAAAAGAAAAGGCTTTATAAGCCGGAAGAGAATAATCGGGATGAGAAGTGGGACTGCCACTACTCTCCTTTGCCGTATCAAAGATAAAACTCTCATATTCGGGAAAAGAATCCTCGAGCTCGAGCTCCGGAGGATCTGACGGCTTTTCTTCAACAATAACTTCCTTCATAACTTCCTCCGGGGGGAGGGAAAATAACGGTTCATCAAATATCATCTTTTCTAATAATGGAGCATCTCCCCCCGGATCACAATCGGCATCAACAATTTCTGGCGAAATTGGATCATCAACAAGAAAAACTTCGAGCTCTTCCATAGAGATATCACTTCCCTCAAGCGGAGGAGAAGGATGGGAAGAGTCGGAAATGATTGGTTCAGAAGATGGAGTGGGATTGCCACTCTGAGATTGAATTGATACCTGAACGATATCTTCTTCAAAAGGTTCATCCTCATCACTCTCATCAGAGTATGTAAATTGAATAGTGTTAGGATGACCTGGTCCTTGCTGGCAATGTTGACTTATATAATTTTTGTGCTTGCCAAGGACCTTAATTTGTGCATTTTCTTCGAAAATATAATCGGAATAATGATCATTCAAAGTAGTGGTAGAGTCGTAAAAGACTTCAGCGTCCCACTGATAATGATGATGTGTCATATTCTCGATTAAATCGTAAGCTTCTTGAGGAGTCTTCCGCATGAGATTGCCTCCGACAGCCAACATGATTTTGTCTCGATCAATCATATTTATGCTATGATAGAAGGTTAAGATTTGATCAAGGAGCAAAATTCTATGATCCGGACTTCTCTGCAGCAAATATTTGAATCTCTCCCAAGCTTCAAATACTGATTCCTTGTGCAATTGTCGGAAATTTAGAATGTCTCTTCTAAACTGCATCGTTTTTGAGTATGGAAAGTATTTTGAAAGAAACTTGAGGCACATCTCTTCCCAAGTATGAATTGAATGGGTTTTAAGAGTGTAAAACCAAGATTCAGCTTCATGGGTTAACGAGAAGGGAAAAAGATTCAAACGGATGCTGTCTTGAGAAACTCCGTTTTGTTTGAAGAATTGAGTGATCGATAGAAATTTGTCTAAATGACAGTTAGCATCTTCATCTTCAAATCCATGGAATTGGCAGATTTGACTAATAAGTTCAACCATATGATTTTTCAATACAAAATTGGTTGTCGAAGCTGATGTAGGAATGATCAGTCCTCCTCTACCGATCAGTGACGGACGATAGAAATCCTCCATAGTCTAAGGATCATGGGGATGAGACGGTGGAAAATCGATCATTGCGGAGAATTAAACAATGAGAGAGTAAAGAGATAAGAATTAAACATAAAAGAGGATAACGAAGAATATTTTTGAATTTTTATAATCTAGAAACATTGAAAAAGCAAAAATAAATTTGAAAAGAAAATCTTTTTGGCTTTTTATAAGAAAATATTTATGAGAGAAAACGATAACTTCACAGGGAAGGATCTTCAAAACACGAATCGTAACTACTAAACCAACGATAGCAATAACAATAAACATCAACATGATTATCTAAACTAAAGGTAATAACCATCTAAACAAGCATCAATAAAACTACTCTAAATAACGCATTAAAACAAACATAATGATGGAACTAATAATAAAACTAATCATGCAAAATAATTAACTAGATAAATGAAAAAGGATTAGAAGTCACCAAGATCAAGGATGCGGACAATATGAACTCTAGATAAATCGATAATACCCAATCTACAAGCTCAATACCCATAATCTCCTCTTGATTGCTCCATAATCACCATCAACTAATCTAATATATTTTTGTGGTTTTTGTTCATTTTTTTTATAAGATAAAAATTACTAACTTTCTAAAAGAAAATGATTTAAAAATTATATTTTTATAAAAAGTTTTAAACTTTATAACTTAAAAACATACAACTAAGAATTTTATAAAAGAAATTTATATAAAAAATTGATTAGAGAAGGTAAAAATAGTGATTAAGTGGGTAAAAAGTGATTAACTAAAACCTAAACATAAAAGCTTGGGATTAATAAAAAATAAACATAAACTAATAATGATTAAAACCTTACATAAACAAAAATTTATAACAAAGCTTAAAGATTAAAACTAAATTATACTAATTTAATCTAAAGAAAAGAAGAAGAAAAAAAATGACGAAGAAAAGAAAAAAAATATGAAAATGGTGCAGCTGCTACTCTACTTACTTCCTGTTGAGTCCTAATCTCATATCTAAAAAGAAAGAAACAAAAAGCACGAATAAGAAAACAAAAATGGTGCGGCTACTCTCTGCTTCCCTGCCACTACTCCTTTTTTTCTTTTCTTTTTTTCTCTTTTTTTTTAGAAGGATAAAAAGTAATTAACTAAAACATAAAAATAAATGCTTCAAATTAATAAGATATGAAAGAAACTAGATAAAGATTAATACCTTAAATTATCAAGATTTAATACAAGCTCTAACTATTTTAATTAAAATTAAAACTAATCTAAAAAAAACTTAACAAAAAAAAAATAAAAGAAGAAAGAAAAAGTGAAGAAGATGGGATGCGTCTGGATATTTTCATCTCTCCTTTTTTTTTTGGCTCTACCTACTTTTTTTCTTTTGTTGGCTGCTTCCTATCTCTTTTCTTTTCCGTAGATGGGCTGGGCCCAGGGATAAAAGGTTGGGTTTAATTTAAGTCCAAAGGATTGAATTTGGAATTTAATTTAAGTTTAAGGACCAATGTTGCCAATTCAAAAAATTCAGGGACCAATCTTGTCATTTTTGCAAAATACTTCCAAGGGCCCATCTTGACAACTTGAGCATAAATGTGGTCCAACCTCGTAAATTCTTTTCCCGTCTTCGGCTTTTGAACTCTTTCCAATCTCGTGCTCGGTTTTGTCCGTTTTTTCCCCGTTTTCAATCCTTTTGTACTTGAAACACATAAAAACACAAACCACGAATATTTGCAACAATAATTGGTCTATTTGAGTGTTTTTGGTCATTTTTGTGTCTTATATGGGTATAAAATGGTGAGTAAATAGGCACTCATCAAGGAGCTTCGACAGATGATGGGTTTTGCTTAGGCTCAGAGGGTAGAGCTTACTTGGATCAAGAGAGATTTTAGTTGGGTTGTCGGTAGTATTAGCAGGATTATGGAGAACCAGGGGATTAGCCACACTCGTCCTGACTGTGTCTGTGTTAGAGGCATGATCACATACGCCTGACTTCCACAACGTAGAGTATGGCAGAGGATAGACGAAGCCAGCACCTCAGGCACACATCCTGATCAGCCCAATGACGAGACAGCCACCAGATCACCCACCACTATTACTTCTCTTTTGATCTCACTAACATTTTATCATATGTATATTTTTATGGACATGTATTTGGATATTGTTTACGTTATTTTTTTTTTTTTTTTTTTTTTTTTTTTTTTTTTTTTATTTTTTTTGCTATTACAGGTACACTTATGATTAGTCCAATCTCTATCTCGAATATGGTTATTTGTATGAAGACTGGCATTTAGTTCAGCAAATTTATGCTTATGATTGAATTGAAATTTTAGCAAAAGTGCTGCTGTATTTTTCAGTATGTCTGGTAAGCGATACGGCGTATCTAGTAAAATGGATATGGCGTATCTTATCATTTTATTATTTTATTTCGTATTATATTCTAGGCTCGATACGGCGCATCCCATCACATGGATGCGGCGTATCGACTGATCTGATGAAAATTTTCAGTTTTAATTTTTAATTTTTAGTTTTGTTTTCACTAACCATCGATTAATCAGAGACGCACTAGCCGTGATTTTCATATTCACTAACACAGGTTGTTTACAAGAAGTGGTGGTTTACATACATTCAGTATTTTCTGTGTGTTGTAGCCATGCTGGCATACAGACGCCATTACACCCAAAAAAAATCAAAAGTTGCTCACAAACGCATAATGAAGGATCATACCGAGCAAATCTCAGGGGAGTTTTCCGTTCTAATTCTTTTTATTTCCTGTTTTTTATTTAATTTTAAACAACGAGGACGTTGTTTATCTTAAGTGGGGGATGGAGAATTAGAACGTCACTTGTCCTTATTTTTCAAAAATTTGCTTAATATGCTTAAATTTAAATTTTTTCTAGCATGTTTTTGAGAAATCAAAGTTGCATGACCGCACACATAACCCTTATTTCTATATTTTCAGAATTTAGCCTTATCCGTTTCCCAATATTTTACCCAAATTCCACAAAAATATGAGCGTGCCGGTGACTTATAGTAAACTTTAGAACGTGGCTTGTATACTATTCGAGACCACCATAAGGAGTATTATTGATATAATTGGAGTGACTTGTCTAAATAGGTAAGTTTATAAGATTACACCCAAATAGCCTACATATGTTGTGTTATATTAACTAACCAAATTAGTTAGTTAATCCCCATGTTAAACCCTTTTGTTACTCTCATCTTTAGAGTAAGATACCCCTAGAAAAACCCTCAGAGCCATTCCTTTCGTTTCTTATACCAATGTTTAAATGATTCATTACACCCTAACACCTTAGCCTACCCTGTAGATTTAAGTCCGTGGTTAGTTACTTGTGTAAAGTGTGTATTTCCGGTGTTCTTGTGCGTGTTTCTTATCTTTGGTTAGGTCGGGAATTGCACAATGCAATGGGAATGTGATAGTAGTTATTTTTTTTTTTTAATTTTTCGTGTGTTTACTACTATCACTATTATTTTTATATCTGAAGAATAGAAAAGTATGGAAAAATTATCCAGGTTTATTATGATGGTGATGTGGTGAAATTTTACACTATTAGTAGTTTTATGTTATTAAAAAAATTGAAAAAATGAAAAGAAAAAGAAAGAAGATGTTGGTAAGTGTTATAAACCAACGATGTGAAGTTATGTACTAGTAGAGATATTGCTACTACTTGTTGTATTATATTTATGGACTAGCTCTTAACCCGTATTCAACACGGGCTTTGATAGTAAATAATTAAATTTAACCAAAAAAAATTGACTTTAAGAAATTATATGTAACATATAATGTGTGGATAATTTGCACAAATGTAAGTTTTGAACACTAAAGCAAAAAATAACAAATTGCTTACGGCTTTGAAAAGGTTATTTCAGCCACAACAAATATTAACAGTTGATTACACATTAAAACTTGAAGAGTTCGCTTAAAATCTATTGTGTGGTTCATAGAAAACGACAATCTAATCATATTGATATGTAAAATTTGTAGAATAAGCATTGTGCACCAAAAGTATACAACAAAACCATAATCCTAATAAATCCAAATGCAGTACGTTACTTTAGTTAGTTTTGTCAACTGCAATCATTTCATTTTTGCAAGAATACATATGGAATAGAAGGCCATAATTAACAAAAGCAGCCACATCATGTTATCTAGAAAGTGGTAAAATCTAAAGAAAGCACACACACAAAGTCAAGGAGACAATAGCTCCTAAATAACAATAGTACAAAACATACAACCTAAAAAGTATGATAGAACTAAAGGTCTTGCATCACGGCTTTTCAATTTTAACGGGCACAAGCTTTCGCTTTGTTGAAGAATTCTGACCAAGGATGTCCTTATCAGAAGTGTCTCTTGAATGTTTTGTAGCAGGACTTGTAGCTGAATTGTTGGCAATATCAGTTGCAGCCAAAGAATCGCTGGTACATGACACAGCATCCTTCAAACAAATGCCAAATTACCTATATTAAAAAAGGGAGAAATATATCATTTAAATTGAATTGTAACATGGAATATATTGCTGAAACTACCTTGGATTCGAGACATTTGATTGAAGCTTGGTCAATCTCAGTTTGAGATAGAATATCCTGGTGATAAATAGATATATTATACACCTATTTACATTGTAAAAATTTATATAAGATGATAACCAAAAAAGATAATAAACCTTATCAGTGCCATCTCCTTTGATCAAGGCATCCATGATCTCAGCATCATCACATGGCTTTAATATTGTATAAACATCATAGCCATACTCAATATTGAACTCTGACACTTCAATTTTGAAAATGAACTTCTTGTTGATCATGGGTATCATACATTAAATATATATGTTAAGGGAAAAAAATAGAAACCTTTGCTTTTTTTCTCAAGAATTCCGAATGCATGTTTATCTGTGATTTGATGAAGCTCACGATCAAATAGAACCAATGTAATAGTTCCAGTACTATCCTAAACCTGCAAAAGAAACTTCTGGTAGTAAGATTCGATCCAGTAGACAATCAAAGAACTTTGTGCATATTTTATGAGCCTTGAATCATAATTTTTTTTTTAATATTTGATGTTATATACTACCTGATCATAATTCATTCTAAAATATGTGTTAAACAAAGAGGTTTTATAGGAAGCAGGTTTTATATGAAGCGTGTTTTAAGCAAAACACATATCAACCAATGTTATTTCAACTACCGATAAGCAAAAATACAACCCTAGCGTTTCACATGATGTTGCTCAAACTTATCCAAAAATACAACCTAGCATTGTGGACATAAACACTCACTTGTAACCATTTTACCATCTTTACTATCAATAAAATATTCAAAAGAGTTCTCAAAGATTATCTAGTTGATTCAACATCCGCTTGTAATAAAGAGCACCTAAAAGATAGCATATTGTAGGGAAGAACAAAGTTTTGCATTAAGTGGCAAAACACATGGGACAAAATATCTTAATTTTGTGATCACTCAAAAAAATATTTAGCTAATAAGCTCAAATGTGATGACATCTCTTTAAATGAGGTTAACTAAACAATGTCAGTCTTGTGCTTAGAAAAATAATGATAAATTCAATGATTTACAACATCTAACAAAATCAAAGACCAAAATCTGTCGCTACCAAAATCTGCTATCTACATTCAGTTCCTACATAAAGCTTCACAAATTGATCAATTAACTAAAAAATCAAAACCCAAAATAAAAATAAAAATTTTAATTGGGTCTTCAGGTACCACTAATCACACATCTAATTCCACACTTAAATCAAATAAACTAAAGAAGAAACATAACACCCCAATCGATGTGGAAAAGCAGTTTTAGAATGGCTTTATGTAGATGAAACATTTCATCAAACACTTAGTGGGCATTTAGAAACAATAAAAACTAAAGAGAACTTACATGAGAATTATTGATACCTTCTCATTAAACCTTAAACAACTAAAATGAAGAGGTAATAGTCTGGAGTCGAAAAGCATCCCCAGGATCTTCATCTGCTATGTTAAATAAAAATAAAACGAAATATGAGATGATGTAAATCGAGAGGTTCATCATCAAGAACAAAAATTAAATGAAGAACGTAAATTGACAAAGAAAATAGGTAAATTAACCTGTAACTTTTAAGGAGCTTGAAGATGTAGATTTGTTGCAAGGTAAAGGAGATGAGAGATAAATTTTAAATTCTTGTTTAAAGAGCCCACTTCTATTTTCAAGAAGGCTGGTAAAGGACACTCCAAGCTGCAAATCGCCTTTTGAGGAGGGCAAAATATTAAAACAATATTGTATTTTTGTTATTTATAACTAAAAAAATACATATTATTACATCAGCAAAATTGAAATGGGTAACTAATTGAATGACACTTATACAAAATAACGTTAGCACAAACTCCTTTTAAATAATATGTATAGATTGCAAGGGAGTTAGCCGTTATGGGAATACCAACTAAGGTTTATTCTTTGATTGAGACATCATTGAGTCTAATTCGTGTCTACTAAAGCGTGAGTTACATTGTTAAAGCGTGAGTTAGTCTATGATTTGTATCTTTTTCATGGGATGGTTGGGAAGTAATTAATCACACCTGTTAGGACTTAATCTACCTGTTTGTTTATTTTTATTTTACACCAATTTATGTATTTCCCAAAGTTCTATCCCCACCCTTTACCAAGTTACTATATTTGTTGTTAGCTTTCGAGCATTCGGATATGGTAATGGCTTAGTGAGAATGTCAAGTGCATAAATAAGGTAGTGACCATCCGAGTTTTAGACTAATCAAATAACGCGCCAGCGATCTAAGGTTCCACCTTAGTGACCATCCGTTGTTTGAGGAATCGAGAGCTCGCGTCAGCGATCTACTAAGTTTGTGTAGGAGATGTTTGAACAAAGCTAGGTTTAACCCTTAAGCCTTATCATGTTTAACCCAATTTACCGCTTTAGACTTGTCACTCCTTAGCTTTAGTGGTGGAGATGTGTATCCTTGCCAAGCTTATGATAGAATATTCATCACGACCGAGCAATTGAGCAAATTACTTAAATGTTACCACATAGATTAGTTGAGTGATTTCATTTTCCTGCTTCGTGAGGTGTTTGGTTGTGCAATTGTGATCAAATGAATAAATGCTTAAACTATAAAAAAATCCTAGACTATGTTTAGGATACATTTTCATAAGTTTAATCTAAGGTTTACTTGAGGACAAGTAAAGTTCAAGTGGGGGGATACTTGATGATATCAAATAACAAAATTTTATTACCATTATTTATCCTATGTTTATTGCTTGTTTTATATTATTTTATATGAGAATTGATACTTAATCGCTTACTTAAATCTCAGTTATAAACAAGCATTTGGTGAAAGTTAGCTATTTTGGACGTAAATTGGAGCAAAATGGATCAAGATGGAAAAGTCTACTGAACTGAAGGAAGATACGCCGTATCATTATAGACAGATACGCCGTACATCAAGATTTAGACGATTATAAAAACCATTGCCTGACTTTAAAGCATACGCCTCATGGATTTATCCCATGCGCCGTATATGAAACCTTGGTCAACGTAAGAAGATCTGACTTGTTCTACTCCAGATACGCCGCATGACATCTCAGAGATGCGGTGTATCAATCTCAATACTTCACCAGAGAATCCAATATATTGAAGAACATACGCTGTATCATATGGTGGTGTACGAATATCCATGAATATAATAATCTTGGACCCCACACTAAGTTACCTAGATGTGGCGTATCAACTTAATGGATACGTCGTGTTGTGTTTTATATTTGAGTTGATAAATACTAAACTACAAGTGAAGAATGAAGACAATGCAAAACACAAGGGACTTGCTTGATAAGGAAGATTTTACTTATTAGTCATTTGTAAACCTAGTTCTCTATTATATAAAGAGATGCAAGGTATTAGGTTTAGAGTGGGTCAAGATGTGAACATCAGGAAAACGTGTGTGTAACCAGGCGTGTGTTCTATAAACTCCTAGGTTTGTGTTTTGTTCAGCCTCAAGGATCATTGATCCCTGTTAGATTAGTAACTGTACTACACTTGATCATGTAATATTGGGGCTGTTGGTTTGTAACTGTAGTTGTTAGAGATGATGACGAAGAAACTTTGTTTCAATAACATTGTAATGTTTTTATTCCGCTGTGCAAATTCATATGTTTATGTACTTTGTTATTGTTATCCCTAGTGCTCTAAACGATCCATGGAGTTATCTTAAACTTCATTAATTGGTATCAGAGCTCGGAGAGCTCATGATCTAGGGATTCACAAGGTTTTTAGTCGAAGAAAGAAGAAAAAATTGACTTTGGTTTTATTTTTGTAACTTTCTGCAGTGCTGTTTTCATAAGGCGATAGCTTATTCGTTAACCGTTGGATCGGGCTGAAATTTTTACTGAAGGTTCTCTATATATCGAGGTATATTCTCACTGGAGGGATCTTCGATATGAGCTTTCAATTGAAATATATGATGTCTCAAAGTCTGCTGCAGAAACATATTTGTAAGTCAATTTTTAGGGTTTTTTGAAGTATTAAACTTTCTGAATTTGTGCTTACTCGTTTTAATTCATCATGGAAGTCGGTTAATTCATCTTGTTATTGAAGAAAGCAGCTTTGGAAGTGTATGATCGATTTACTTTTAGGGTTTTAAATTTAATCGTTTTTCTAGGGTTTTGCATAACTGCTTTTTAATATTAAGTTTGCTGTTGTGTCTAGTCATATTAGCTTTGGTGAATTGGTTTTTTAAACCAATAATGAACCCTAATATGTCTCTTAACAATTATGCTACTGATGTGAACGAGGTGGAAGAATCGGTTAAGATTTTGGAGTTAAAGTTTATAATGATAACAAACCCTAACTTTGGTTGGTTAGTACTGATGGTCATTAACACAATGTTTATGCTGCTGCTTGTTGGTTTGATGCTATGGTTCTATGACGATTTACACTGATGTTGCTAATGATTATGGATACAAGCTGAGTTCGTGGTAAAGAATTGTTTAGGGTTTCGATTGTCCAGAGTTTAGAAACACTGGAGTATCATAGTCGAATAACAAATGTTTTTAGGGTTATAAACTTTAATAAATAAGCTAATGTCCTGATGAGTTGAGCGAATGAAAGCTAAAGATGATCATGGTACGATGATGGAGCAAGGCTACTGATGCTATGATTACATGTCTACTGGTGGAGTCGAAGATTAATAAGTGTAAGGCTACTGGTACATCGAAGATAACTCTACTTCATTCAGGTCTGAGGTTACTGCTGATAATAGGTTTTTAGTACTGCCTTTTACAAGTTAATACTGCTATGGTTCATGTTAGTACTGTTGGTTGTCAGAATTAGTACTGCTACATTTGTTTGTACTGTTGGTATACTCTGTTAGTACTGCTCGCTTTACTTTAAAATTTTTAGTACTGCTCGAACTCACTTTGTACTGCTGCGTTATGATAATGCTAAGTTCGTACTGCTTATTGAACATTCAATGATGCTGCTGGGAATTCATAACCTAAACGTGTACTTAAGGTTTGAGTTGTGGTGACTCATGGTTTATTTGTGATCAAGAAATGGCAGTTCAGAATGTTATTTCCTATACTGATTTGGATGTGGTTATGGCAAGAAGACAGATTTGACTGTCAAGGAAGAGTAGATTTGGTTATTTGCTTATTAGTACTGCTGAGATCTCATTACTCCAAGCTTGAAACAAAAGATACACATTGGTTCCAAAGAGTCTTGTGATTTGTAGAACCTGGATTGTATGATTTTGGTTTTGATTTGAAAATAGTTTTGTTCCTGGTTCTTATGCTCTTGATTGTAAGTATCACAAGTGTGGTTATGGTTTTGAGCTTCATGGTATGATCTAGTGTTCATTGATACTAAATATGGGATTCGGATAGTGAGTTTGATGGTACATGTTTTTGGTTCTTGGTTGATGCAAAGTGATATTGGACGACACACACAAGAAGGATTTTTGGATTTTTAGTTTTTGGTTTATTTGTTCTTAAAAGGTTTAAGGCTCGTATTACTTGGAATAATTGATTACAAAGACGATTGATTATCACCTATTTGAAGTTGAAGTGGAGTTTCACAGGTTTATGTTCTTATCATATTTTTAAACAGCTTACTACGTTTAAAGGTAACTTGTTCGTGCGTTAATGTTGTAACGATGACTTGTCAAATCTAGCAATAGGTCTTTGCTATCACTTAAAGGATTTACATTGTAGTGCTCAGTGTCTCATTAAAGAAGAGGATTTTGTCAAGAGATTGCGGTCTACTTATATGGTGTTAGTATAAGTTCAAAGTCATGTGGATAGTGCAAGACATAAGACATAAGTTTAGGATTGTTCTACTTCAACATCAAGTTTGTAATACTTAGTTTTCTTCATCAGTGATCATTACATCGAGCTTACAGAATTGAAGATTCAAGAAATGGTTAACATATGGGTTTCAAGGGAAGCTTAATGTTAAAATGTTTAACCATTTACATGCACCATTTGAGGGGAAGGTTTTAACAACTGTAAGTCGTTATTACAACTTATAGTTTAAGTTTCTATTGTCTTGGATTCATTATTAGTGCGGAAAACTTAATGGCGGGTAATTCGAGACATTAGAAGGCTGAATTGGAAGTGTGATATTGGTTCGTGGTTGTCAAGATCAAAGTTGCATCTACTTAGCATCTCTTAGTGGATAATGACAAAAAGGGGAAGAAGTATTTACATGTTTTGCAACTTGAAGATCCTTGATGGTATATGTTATTTAAGTTCACGTGGTGAGCTTAAGGGGAAGATTGTTTCATTCATGAAGATCAAAATGAAGGTTTTGTAATTATCAACTAGGGGAAGATTGTTGGGTTTTATATTTGAGTTGATAAATACAAAACTACAAGTGAAGAATGAAGACAATGCAAAACACAAGGGACTTGCTTGATAAAGAAGATTTTACGTATTAGTCCTTTGTAAACCTAATTCTCTATTATATAAAGAGATGCAGGATATTAGGTTTAGAATGAGTCAAGATCTGAACATCAAGAAAACGTGTGTGTAACCAGGCGTGTGTTCTATAAACGCCTAGGTTTGTGTTTTGTTCAGCCTCAAGGATCATTGATCCCTGTTAGATTAGTAACCGAACTACACTTGATCACGTAGTATTGGGACTGCTAGTTTGTAATTATAGTTGTTAGAGATGATGACGAAGAAACTTTGTTTCAATAACATTGTACTGTTCTTATTCCGCTGTGCAAATTCATATGCTTATGTACTTTGTTATTGTTATCCCTAGTGCTCTAAATGATCAATGGAGTTATCTTAAACTTCATCAATGGTTGAGAGACATAAACTTCTTCATCAATTATCCCATATATAAAAGCACTCTTCACATCTATTTGATACACTACAAAGTCTTTGTATGAAGCCTAAGCTAAGAATAACCTTATAGCTTCAATTCTTGCAACTGGGGCAAATACTTCATCATATTCAATGCCTTCTTCTTGAGTGTATCCTTGAGCTACTAACCTTGCCTTGTTTCTAATCACAATAAAAAGGTTCATAACAAGGTTTATCCTGCTCTCTCTCATACTAAAAAGATTTTCGCCAGCATGAAGAGAGAGGGCAAGGACTTTTCAGGCATGGTTACACCATTGTTTCAAACAATGTTGGAACTAGGTCAAATTCAGGGTAAAGGTTCAGCAATCCTAGCTGATACCCATCACACACACACAATTTTACCATTCACATCAACAACTCAAAAGACCTATATCCGTAGGTTCACCAAAAAGGGCAATCAGCTACCTCAGGCTAGTGCTAGTATGGATGCAGATGAGGCTGTGCATAAGGAGAGGTGTCACAGTTTAGAAAGGGCTGCCATTACTACTGCTAGCTTAGATGCAGAGCAGGACAGTGGTAACATAAGTAAGACCCAATCTAAGGCAACTTCTAATGAATCAAGTTCCAATGGAACTGACTCAGGTGAAGGTCCCAGCCAAATGGAAAACATGGGGGTGTAGATGCTCAGACTAGGTCTGAAGTTATGCCTAACTTGCCCAATGATTCACCACTCGGGAGAGGTAACACACTCCGAAGTGAAGAGGGCAGCATGAAACTTATTAATGAATTGATGGTTACTTGTACCAAATTGTCAGCATAGGTTCTTGACCTTCAACAAACAGCTGCTTCTTAAGGTGATGAAATTAAAATGTTGTAGAAAAGTGTTAGGTTTCTAGAAGGGGTACAAAGGTCAAGAACCCACAAGCTTAAAAGAATACAAAAGGTGGGTACTGCTCAAAGGGTTGTTTCTTTTGAAGATGCTAGTTTGGGGGAGGATGCCTCCAAACAGGGGAGGAGTGATAGCATGGGTTCAGGGGAGGAGACTCAGATGGATGAGCAAGGTGAAAGTGATGTGTTTGAAGTTAATGCTGCTGCTGATAAGGTTAATACTGCTAATGAGCAAATTAATGTTGCTGCTTCAGAAGTTAATGTTGTTGCTGCTGAACTTAATGATAAAACCATCTTAGTTAAGGTTCTTACTGATCTCAAGAAGATTCCTGCACAAATCAAAGAAAGTTCAAGACCTAAAGCTAAAGGTGTGACTATAAAAGAACCAACTGCCACAACAACACATACAACACAATCACAACCACCACCACAGGGCAAAGGTAAAGCTATTATGATAGAAGAGCCTATGGTGAAACCTTTATCAAGAAATAAGCAAGAGTTACAAGGTGCAGAGTTAGCTAGAAAGCTTCAAGAATAAGAGGAAGAGGAAGAAAGACTAAGACTCCAAAAAGTTCAAGAAGAAGAAAAAGCTACTCTTGCAGAGATCAACTCATGGGATGACATCCAAGCTAAATGTGAAGCTGATCACATGGTAGCTCAAAGGATGTAGCAAGAAGAGCAAGAGGAGCTATCTTTTGAGGAGAAGTCTAAATTGTTCATGAAGTTTTTGGCAGAACAGAAGAAGTTCTTTGCAAAGAAAAGATCTGAAGCAAAGAGGAATAAACCACCTACCATGGTACAACAGAAGCAGATTACGATAACTTATCTGAAAATATGGATGGATGAAAACAAGCTCAGTTTAAAGGGATGAGCTATAACAGCATTTAAAAGGAGTTTGATATTGTTTTCAGAAGGGTTAATACTTTTATTGCCATGAATGAAGATGAAGTGGTAGGGGGTTCTAAGAGCTGGAGAAGAATCAGGAGTTGAAGGCAGCAAGAAGCAGAAAACACATGATGTTGGGTTTTAAAGGCTTTTAGAGATACTGCTACTCATGTAATTACAACTGCTCAGGGATTACAAGAAAAATATTGCAATTCATTACTGCTGCTAGTTATAAAGGTTAATGTTGCTTATGGAAGTTAAGACTGCTAGAGTACATTAAGATTGCTAACAGACTTTAAGGAAAAATGTTCTAAGTAGTTAATGCTGCTAGAAGGAAACTTAGTACTGCTAGTACTAAGTTAATGCTGCTAGAGATTTAATGCTGCTAGAACAAAGAGTTAGTGCTGCTGATGCATTATTAGTGTTGCTGGAGTATTAAAGTCAGTTTATGTTTATAGAATCTTTTGTAACGAAGGTTTACTAATAGATAAATAAAGAAAAGATATTTATCTTGTATAGAAAGTCATTGTAAGCTGACTAGGACTCCTTAGTCTATAAAAGGAGGTCCTAGGGCATAGAGATAGACACACGATTTTTGATAGAACTTCAAGGTTGTAAACCCTAATACTTTTGAGTATTCGTATTATATTGATCCGTTCCGAACCGGCTATCTTTTATTTCTCTATCACACAAGTCAACCACTTGTGAATGGTCAACCGTAATAAATGATAAAAGACAAACAGTCTGAAAACAAATGCTCGTGTGTAGTGTGTGAAACCAGGCAAGTGATCACCCGGATCGTTTCCCAACGAGATGTGAATGGAAAACTGTGAGAAGCTAGGATTAGAGTGATTTGATGATTTAGATTGCTTTTGATTTTGCTTTATTTAACAATTCTAAATTACAAACAAAAACAGATATACACAGGAAAATAAAACGCGAATTAAATAATCTGAAAACGCGCAACGAAAAATCTAAAATGGAACAAAAAATAAAATTTATAAAATTTAAAACCTAAAAATGTAAAATAACTTAAAACTTATTTAAAAACTTAAATTATATTTTTCTACACTTTTTATTTAATTATTATTAATTATTTATTATTTAATTATTAATTAAACTAATTTAAATTATAAAAAATACTAAATGGACAAAGAAAAATCTAAAACTTTTTCTAAAAATATTACTAAGTAAATAAAAGCTAAGAAAATTATAAAAATGAAAATTACTTAATTAAAATTTAAAAAGATAAATTCTATTAAATAGAAGCTATCACTTTATTTCTATTTTTGATTTTCTTAAGGTCTAAAAATATATTTATATTTTTCCTAGATTAAAAATGATAAAAGAAAATTATGAAAATTGGATTTATATTTTTCTGATTATTTTTCTATTTATTATGATTTAAATACTATTTTAAACTAATTAAAAAGATTAAAAATACCAAAACTAATCAGAAAATTATGAAATTTTCTGAGTAAATCTAAAATATTATTAGAAAGCTATGAAAAATAAAATGAAAAGTTTAATAAGCCAAATAAGCAGAAATGGGCAGATAAGCAGTTTGGAATAAGCCCAAATATAAGCAAATAAGCACTAAAATTAACCAACTGATCAGAAATATATTAATATACTAAAATAAACTCAAAACAACTTAAAATTGCAAATAAGCACAAGAATTGAGCAAGTTAAGCACTTGGCTGCTTGTGGATTTTAAAACAGAAAATGAAAAAAAGAAGCAAACTTGCAGACAGCTTAAAGCTTAAAAATAAGCAATAAAGACTAGATATTATGGGGGAAAAAGTGTGACTATATTACTGGGTATCTAAAAATCCTAAAAGCCCTATCAATAACATCCCAATTGGTCCTCAATTGAAGCCTAGATCAGCAGGTCAGACTGCTTAGTATATACTGAGTGGTCTGTGTGTCTGTTTGTGTTGTGCAGAGGAGTGCACAGATGTGCACTTGTACTAAGGCTTTGTGGACTAACCAAATGGACTCAGTTAAGCAAGAAAATGCCAAATTTATGGCTCAATTAAGCTTATAGCTTATTATAGCTTGTATGGTTTCTAAGTGGACTGATTTTAACAAGGGAACTTTAAAACTGCTATATCTTCCTAATGATCTGATCAAATGATGAAAGTAGCTTCTAAGGACTTAAATAAGCTTGTGCAAACTTAACCAAATGGTCAAGCTACAGTAACACTGAGTTTGGCTTGTGAGACAGCCTAAACCAAACACCCCTTATGGTGTGTCTGTTTGGGTTTTTAAAATGAAAATGGTTATTTTAAGCTAAGATTCTGAACAATGACTGATTACTAACTTATATTAAGTATATTTAGCAACTTTTAAAGTATAATTAAGCAGTTTATATAAGCAATGCCTTATTGGCTGTTTTTGGATTTTTTAGAGTTTTTTAAGGGAAATAAAGACACAAGCTATATTATACTGATATTATTGATGAGATATGACTATTAATAGATATAAAGTAATAAATGACAGAGATAAGCTAGAAATAAGCTATAGCACAGTTACAATAGTATTTAAGCAAAAACCAAATAAAAGCTTACAACTGTGAAGTAATGAAACAGAGAAAACTGATTAAGGACCAACTTGGCTTGTCACAACCAAGCTTAATACCCCATTCCAGCTTAATCACCCCAACTTATCAACCCAGAACAGCTTATTTCAGCTTCTTTGACTTTATTTGACTTTTCTTCAAATCTTGAAATAGAACAGGATTACACTAAAATAAACTCACCAAAAGCTATATTGAGCTGATGTGAGCTTATTTAAACAGATAATAAGCCATTACAAACAACATTTAAATTAAAAGGAATTACAGTGAAGCATGAAATTTTAAAGTGACTGAAATTAAATGACAAGGTACAATAAATTAAGATCAAAATGACTGTAAATCAACTATATTGATGACTGGAATTTAAAATTACAATAAGTAAAGACAATTAAATAAAATACGACTTAATAAAATTTTGCTACTACTTAATTCCTATTACATTTGATCTATATATACAAAATACAATTGGGAAATCCCTAGCCGACTACTCTGAACTCTTCTGCACCCTTGGATTGTCTCAAATCGATCTGAGCCACTCTTTTGGATTTTTGGCGCCAAAAACTATGGTAGTGGATTTGAGCAGGTATTTCTCAATTAAGGATTTTTGTGTGTTAGTGAAGGTGGAAGGGAACAGGTAGATAGTAGGTAGTGAGCTGGGGGGATGGGATGGTGAAACCATGGGCTATGGAGGTGGTTTTGGTTTTGGCGGGTTTGTGAGGAAGGGGATAGGTTTGACTGAGGTCAAACCTGGTATTAAATACCAGGCTTGGTTGGGTCGGGTTGTTTAAATAAAAGGATTGGGCTTTGGTTAATTGGGCTTGGGTAATAAATAGGATGGGTTGGGTTTAGATAATTAGGATGTTGGGTTTTATTTATTTATTGGATCCGGTTGGTTTGTAGTTAAGATATCACAAGGACCAAAAGTGTAATATTCTGATTTTCAAGGACCTCATGTGACAAGCTTCCAAAAGTTATCATAGGGACCATTTATGTCACTTGAGAATAGTACAAGGGTTATATTTGATAAATTCCAATTTTAAAACCTTAAGGACTATTTCTGACATTTTTCAAAGTTGAGGGACCAAAGTTGTAAATTTGTAATTTTTAACTTCAAAGGACTTTTCTAACAACTTATGAATCCCCAAGGACCTAAAATGATATTTGTACAAGTTTTTAGTGATCAGGGACTAGATTTGACAATTTTTAAAAGTTGAGGGACTGAAACTGCCAATTATGCAAACTTTGTTCGTTTTTCACTTGTTTTTAAACATTTTGCATCTGAAACATACAAAACACAATTCTGGGATAATTTCAGTATTTTGATGCATTTCTGAGTGTTTTTGAGAGTTTTGGCAGCTCAGATTAGGTAAAAATGATGAGTATTTAGACACTCATCAATCCCCCACACTAAACTATTGCTAGTCCCTAGCAATATTTTATGAAGATTTAATGGATTTGAAAGACTCTTTACCAAAAGCCATTACTTCTGGAGTAGCCAATTGTTTCAGTTCAAGTAAGAACTTTGGTACAATGATAACCAAGTGATTTTGAGCAAACCACAAGCTGTCAACGGTTTTGATTTGTCTTTACCAGAAGCCGTTTGCTTCTGGACTAGCCAACTCTTAGATAAATTATCAATATTATCTTTGGTGAGCTGATTACCAATTATGGAATTTCACTGCCTTTACCACAAGCCATAACCTTGCGGGCTAGCCAACTCTTCACTTATGAAGATATGGTGAGTCGAATACCATACAATTTTGGGCAAATTGTAAGCCATCAACGGATTTGAGACATCTTTACCAAGAGCCGTTTGCTCTTGGATTAGCCAATCCTTATGTGGGTTAGACATGGCGGACTGATAACCATTTATTGCGTTCTAAGTGAGAAAAAATTTTAAAATTTTGGCTAAAATGGGGGTACTTGATGGTACATTTGGTCAAATTCGCAAGAATTCCCCCCCACACTTAGAACTGAATATTGCCCTCAATATTCAAAGAACCGGTTGTTAAACCAACACTTAGAACGTGAAAGGGAAATACTAATAGCCTTTTATTTCATAAAGTTATTTATTTTATTTTTATTTAATTTGCATTTAAGCCGTTAAGGCATGCAAATTCCCTCTTTGGGAATGCTTTTTTTTTTTTTTTTTTTTTTTTTTTTTTGACTGTACATAATTACAACATGTGGGGCATCTCCCCCACACTAGGGTGAGACATGGGTGAAAACCCATATATTTGCTACTGTTTTTATTAACCGAGTCGCTAGCTTGACTCGACCCCGAATTGAGTTGATTCCTCTCGAACAGTCAGGTTTATCACGCAAGCTAACCGCTTGTGAACGGTCAACCGTAATAAAGGGTTCCTGAACAGCCCGGGAGAAAAAGCAATTTAAAAGTTTATGGGGAAGTAAGAGACCAGGAAATCCGGCATTTAAACCAATGTTAGATGGACAATGCCGGGGTCAAAAGTAATATCCTCACTCCTGAATGAGTGAAAGATTGGGGAAATCACCGGGTAGGTGAAGGGAAGAAGAGAGATCTGAACAACAATTAGGATAAGAACTTCCTCCTCAAGAATTGCATTTTCAAGTGGAGGAGGCAAGTCCTTAATCTTGATCTCCGGAAATTTATGAAGTTTAACGGGAGGGAGAGGAGGGGAATTGTCCTGATTCAACAATTTCTCAAGAAAAAGAATATCTCCCTCCAAATCAATCTCAGCGTTATCAATTCCTTCCAGAAATGAATCACACTTGAGAAAAGCTTCGATCTCTTCCAAATTGGAATCACTTCCCTCAAACGGAGGGAGAGAAGGGGAAGAGTCGGAAATGATAGGTTGAGAAGATGGAGTGGGATCACCACTCACAAAATTATGAAAATAACCTAGACTTTCTTGAGAGTACTCCTCTGAAGCAATGTCAATGACATCTATTCGGTTAACCGATGCAGAATTATAATTTGAGGAGTACTTTGAAGTTTGCTCATGGTTAAAGGTAACAGCTTCCTTATCCACACGCAATGTGATCTCATGCTTAAATACATCAATAAGAGCATGGCCCGTTTTTAGGAATCCTCGTCCAAGAATGAGAGGAACCTTTTGATCTGCGTCGAATTCAACAACCACAAAGTCAGCTGGAAAATGGAACTTACCTACTTTCACAAACACATCTTCGGCAATGCCGCAGGGACGAGATATGGTTCGATCTGCAAGCTCAAGAGTCATGCATGTAGGAGTAAGAGCCGGAAGAGAAAGTTTCTTCCATACTGAATGAGGCATCAGGTTGATGCTTGCACCTAGATCTGCTAAGGCATAGCAATCAACCATTCCCGGAAATACACATGGTATAAGAAATTTCCCAGGATCTCCAAGCTTCTCCGAAAGCTTTTTCAAGATAACTGCTGAGCAGTTCTCATTTAACGGAGTTTTAGCCATTTCAATAAGCTTTTCCTTGTTGCTTAACAAGTGTTTGATTGCTGATGCAAATTTGGGCATCAGAATGGTAGCATCCGCAAAGCTTATGTCAAAATGTAATTCTTTAAAGATTTGATAGAATTTATCATTTTGTTGACTGGCCTTCTCACGGAGCTTTTGCTCATTTAAGCGCGATGGGTAAGGAATGTGAGGTTTGGATTTAGGGACAACCACTTCAGGAGTCTTAACAGATTCAAAGACAACTCCTGGTTTGGATTTTTTCGGGACAACCGGAGGATAGACATGTGTTGTACTTTGTTTGTCCATTGTATCCTCCGTCTCTTTCTCCATTTCAAACAACGGAGGAGGAATAGGGCCAGCTGGCCCCTCATAAGCAGCACCACTCCTTGTGGTGATGGATTTGACGAAAGTGGTATCTCCGTCATCATCACTGTCATCAAGCACACTGACAGGAACAGCATTGAGCATTTCGGAATAGTATCTGGCTGTTCTTTGCTCACTAATTTTGGTTGACAAACTTTTAACCGTAAATCGTGACAGAGTAGGATCTATTCTTGACGGTTGAGGAGCAAGTGTGGGTGTAGATTTTTGGACAACAATAGGTTGGACGTATTTAGCACTTCCATTGTTAGTAGGAAGCACCGGGTCCTTTGTCACCTTGATTTCTTGTTCCAATTCCCTCACCAGAGAGAAAAGAGGAATTGATGGTCCAACATGAGCTTTACCACTATGTGTAGTGACAGCCTTGAGTTCACCCCTTGGGTTGACAACAGTGTTACTTGGAAGACCTCCCGAGGTAGAAGGTGGATTAAGATGGTCCATGAGACTGGCAAACATATTTTTAACTTCGCTTTGAGAATGATCGATTTTATTTGAAAGTTCAGTTCCTTGCTTGTTTATTGAGGACTGAAATTCATTCTTCAAATTAGAGATTTGATTTTGCATTGCCTTCATATTGGTCTCATTAACCTTGATGTAGCTATCAAGCTCACTTGAGAGAGGTCTTTGGGAATTAGGAGCTGAATACCCTTGATTACCCCTTTGGGGTGGGTATTGATTGTTCGGGGCATGAAATTGATTTTGCATGTTTTGCCCTCTTTGCTGATTAGGATTATTCCTATTTGGATTATTAGGAGATGGAAAGCCGGGTGGTCCATGCTGATTGCTAGCACGGTAATTTGTTTCCATATGAGGATGGTATTGACCACCTCCTTGATTGGAAGATCCGGCTAAAGCTTTGACTTCAAATGCATTGCCATCGGTGGCAGTACAATTGTAGTAAGCGTGAGGGCCACCACAAGTAACACAAACTTCTACCTTTTTTATTTCAGCAGTGTGAGAAGTTTGCGGAGCGGACTCTTTCTTTTGTGTGGAGAAAACCAAAGCTTGAATAACCTTCGTGAGTTCAGCAAGCTGAGTATCAGTACTAGACTGACTCACGGGAGATGAAGTGGAAGGACCAGCACCAGCCTGAGAATTATATGGTCTGGCTCGTGCAGTGCGGACCTTTGACTTGTTTTCAATGAGAGCAATGGCTTCTTTAGTAGATTTGCTCAGAAAATTACCTCCAGCTGAGGCATTAAGAGAATCTTGGTCAGATGGGTTTAACCCATTGTAGAAAGTGTCCATTTGCATCAAATCGGTAAAACCGTGATGAGGACATTTGCGGAGCAATTCTTTGAAACGCTCCCATGATTCTCCAAATGGTTCATCAAACCTTTGAGAGAATTTCATGATTTCATTTTTGAGATACGTGGTTTTAGACGGAGGAAAGAATTCATTTACGAATTTCTGAACCAGATCTTCCCATGTTGTTATTGATCGAGGGGGTTGTTTGTCAAGCCAAATTCGGGCTGCCCCATCGATGGAAAATGGGAAAAGAAGAAGTTTGATTGATTCCTCAGGGACATTTTTGCATTTGATGGTGGATGTGATTTTATTGGACCATCTAATGTGATCTTGAGGATCGTCCCTGTCAAAACCATAGAATTGCCTCTGGGTTACCAGGTTTATTAACCCAGTCTTAAGCTCAAAATTCTCAGCCACGATGGCTGGAACAACAATGGCATCTCCGTACCCAGTGGTGGGAGCTTGGAGCAGCTCATTCATAGGACGGTCTTCAGCCATGATGTCAGGGGTTTTGGGATCAGTACGTAACTCGGGTACGACTGACGGAGCAGAACGTCTACGACGTCTTCGAGGTATTTTTCCAAGCTCACGAAAAGGGCTTGATGACCTAGAAGAACGAGTGCGCATGCACTTAGCAAATTTTTTTAATTAAAATCAAGATCGAGAAAAAACACAAGTGAACTTAAACCAATAATCAACAAACGTACGGTAGCTCTCTAAAAGATAAACGCACAGAGTGGCGGAGAAGCAGAGGTGGGCAACTTAATGCTCCTTAAAAACCCGCTTCTTTCAGTCCGACAATTTAATGTCAGACTATCCTAGAACCTCCGTTAGAGTTTGTTTATCAATTAAAGGTGAGCCGATATTCGCAAGTGATACAAAGGCAAGTTTTTATCTTTGGTTTGGGAACTTATTATGGCCGTACCCCCAGTTAGGTAGTACTCAGTCTTGGTTCTCGATGGTTAATTTTATTTGTTTACTATTAAAGAAAACGGAAAATATTTTTGGGTTTTTAATTTTTTATATGATAATTATAATAATAATATATATAGAAAAGAAAAGAAAAATATTTTTGGTATTTTATATTGTTTTTGGAAAATAGGAACTTCTTGAAAGAAGGATCTCGAATCACTAATCGCTAAAACTTAACACAATAGTCGCAGCACACCTCCCCGGCAGCGGCGCCAAAATTTGATCCGTTCCGAACCGGCTATCTTTTATTTCTCTATCACACAAGTCAACCACTTGTGAATGGTCAACCGTAATAAATGATAAAAGGCAAACAGTCTGAAAACGAATGCTCGTGTGTAGTGTGTGAAACCAGGCAAGTGATCACCCGGATCGTTTCCCAACGAGATGTGAATGGAAAACTGTGAGAAGCTAGGATTAGAGTGATTTGATGATTTAGATTGCTTTTGATTTTGCTTTATTTAACAATTCTAAATTACAAACAAAAACAGATATACACAGGAAAATAAAACGCGAATTAAATAATCTGAAAACGCGCAACGAAAAATCTAAAATGGAACAAAAAATAAAATTTATAAAATTTAAAACCTAAAAATGTAAAATAACTTAAAACTTATTTAAAAACTTAAATTATATTTTTCTACACTTTTTATTTAATTATTATTAATTATTTATTATTTAATTATTAATTAAACTAATTTAAATTATAAAAAAATACTAAATGGACAAAGAAAAATCTAAAACTTTTTCTAAAAATATTAATAAGTAAATAAAAGCTAAGAAAATTATAAAAATAAAAATTACTTAATTAAAATTTAAAAAGATAAATTCTATTAAATAGAAGCTATCACTTTATTTCTATTTTTGATTTTCTTAAGGTCTAAAAATATATTTATATTTTTCCTAGATTAAAAATGATAAAATAAAATTATGAAAATTGGATTTATATTTTTCTGATTATTTTTCTATTTATTATGATTTAAATACTATTTTAAACTAATTAAAAAGATTAAAAATACCAAAACTAATCAGAAAATTATGAAATTTTCTGAGTAAATCTAAAATATTATTAGAAAGCTATGAAAAATAAAATGAAAAGTTTAATAAGCCAAATAAGCAGAAATGGGCAGATAAGCAGTTTGGAATAAGCCCAAATATAAGCAAATAAGCACTAAAATTAACCAACTGATCAGAAATATATTAATATACTAAAATAAACTCAAAACAACTTAAAATTGCAAATAAGCACAAGAATTGAGCAAGTTAAGCACTTGGCTGCTTGTGGATTTTAAAACAGAAAATGAAAAAAAGAAGCAAACTTGCAGACAGCTTAAAGCTTAAAAATAAGCAATAAAGACTAGATATTATGGGGGCAAAAGTGAGACTATATTACTGGGTATCTAAAAATCCTAAAAGCCCTATCAATAACATCCCAATTGGTCCTCAATTGAAGCCTAGATCAGCAGGTCAGACTGCTTAGTATATACTGAGTGGTCTGTGTGTCTGTTTGTGTTGTGCAGAGGAGTGCACAGATGTGCACTTGTACTAAGGCTTTGTGGACTAACCAAATGGACTCAGTTAAGCAAGAAAATGCCAAATTTATGGCTCAATTAAGCTTATAGCTTATTATAGCTTGTATGGTTTCTAAGTGGACTGATTTTAACAAGGGAACTTTAAAACTGCTATATCTTCCTAATGATCTGATCAAATGATGAAAGTAGCTTCTAAGGACTTAAATAAGCTTGTGCAAACTTAACCAAATGGTCAAGCTACAGTAACACTGAGTTTGGCTTGTGAGACAGCCTAAACCAAACACCCCTTATGGTGTGTCTGTTTGGGTTTTTAAAATGAAAATGGTTATTTTAAGCTAAGATTCTGAACAATGACTGATTACTAACTTATATTAAGTATATTTAGCAACTTTTAAAGTATAATTAAGCAGTTTATATAAGCAATGCCTTATTGGCTGTTTTTGGATTTTTTAGAGTTTTTTAAGGGAAATAAAGACACAAGCTATATTATACTGATATTATTGATGAGATATGACTATTAATAGATATAAAGTAATAAATGACAGAGATAAGCTAGAAATAAGCTATAGCACAGTTACAATAGTATTTAAGCAAAAACCAAATAAAAGCTTACAACTGTGAAGTAATGAAACAGAGAAAACTGATTAAGGACCAACTTGGCTTGTCACAACCAAGCTTAATACCCCATTCCAGCTTAATCACCCCAACTTATCAACCCAGAACAGCTTATTTCAGCTTCTTTGACTTTATTTGACTTTTCTTCAAATCTTGAAATAGAACAGGATTACACTAAAATAAACTCACCAAAAGCTATATTGAGCTGATGTGAGCTTATTTAAACAGATAATAAGCCATTACAAACAACATTTAAATTAAAAGGAATTACAGTGAAGCATGAAATTTTAAAGTGACTGAAATTAAATGACAAGGTACAATAAATTAAGATCAAAATGACTGTAAATCAACTATATTGATGACTGGAATTTAAAATTACAATAAGTAAAGACAATTAAATAAAATACGACTTAATAAAATTTTGCTACTACTTAATTCCTATTACATTTGATCTATATATACAAAATACAATTGGGAAATCCCTAGCCGACTACTCTGAACTCTTCTGCACCCTTGGATTGTCTCAAATCGATCTGAGCCACTCTTTTGGATTTTTGGCGCCAAAAACTATGGTAGTGGATTTGAGCAGGTATTTCTCAATTAAGGATTTTTGTGTGTTAGTGAAGGTGGAAGGGAACAGGTAGATAGTAGGTAGTGAGCTGGGGGGATGGGATGGTGAAACCATGGGCTATGGAGGTGGTTTTGGTTTTGGCGGGTTTGTGAGGAAGGGGATAGGTTTGACTGAGGTCAAACCTGGTATTAAATACCAGGCTTGGTTGGGTCGGGTTGTTTAAATAAAAGGATTGGGCTTTGGTTAATTGGGCTTGGGTAATAAATAGGATGGGTTGGGTTTAGATAATTAGGATGTTGGGTTTTATTTATTTATTGGATCCGGTTGGTTTGTAGTTAAGATATCACAAGGACCAAAAGTGTAATATTCTGATTTTCAAGGACCTCATGTGACAAGCTTCCAAAAGTTATCATAGGGACCATTTATGTCACTTGAGAATAGTACAAGAGTTATATTTGATAAATTCCAATTTTAAAACCTTAAGGACTATTTCTGACATTTTTCAAAGTTGAGGGACCAAAGTTGTAAATTTGTAATTTTTAACTTCAAAGGACTTTTCTAACAACTTATGAATCCCCAAGGACCTAAAATGATATTTGTACAAGTTTTTAGTGATCAGGGACTAGATTTGACAATTTTTAAAAGTTGAGGGACTGAAACTGCCAATTATGCAAACTTTGTTCGTTTTTCACTTGTTTTTAAACATTTTGCATCTGAAACATACAAAACACAATTCTGGGATAATTTCAGTATTTGATGCATTTCTGAGTGTTTTTGAGAGTTTTGGCAGCTCAGATTAGGTAAAAATGATGAGTATTTAGACACTCATCATATATCAATAATATTGAAGTGTTTAATTTGATATACTCGTGTTCTTGTTTACTTTTTTATACAATACAAAGTTCTTCTTAAGATCAAATACAAGATTCCGCATTGTGTTTGATAAACTTCAAGGCAGTTTCTATACCTAGTTGTTTTAGATTTATCTAAGATAAATAACTCTTACAAGCTAAGGAATTCGATCAAGTTTATAACTGGGATCAACACACGAGCAAGCTGAGCAAACACAAGAGCAAATAGAGCAGCTTCAAGAAAGTGATGCAAAAGAAACAGCTGATCTACAACAATTGGTTGAAATTGCAGAACATGATGATGAATTTGTTGATGTTGTTCCTTTGAAGACTAAAGTCCCTATCATTGATTGGAAAACTGGTTATCGTGGACAGACTGCTTGGTAGGAGATAATCAGACTTGGTGGACAGTCTCAAAGGTTTGTAACTTTTCCCCAAATGCTCTAAAATTTTGACAGTGAAGATTTGGAGACCTTATGGGCATTAGTCAAGGACAAGTATGGAGATTCTATACCATAAAACATTTTGGATAGAGTTTTCTGGGGAGACTTGAAGATTATGTTTGAAACTTATCTTGAAAATAGAGTTTGGCATGATCAATACTCCAATAAAGTTCTACTTTGGAAGCTTTTTCAATCATGTGGAGTTCATACTGTGAGGATGAGAGGACTTCAACTCTACATGTTAGTGAAAAAAGACTATCCTTTAGCAAAACATACACTTGACATGAAGCTAAATGGTTATATCAAACTTCAAGTTGAATATTGGAGTGAACCGGTATATCAGCTTCTCAAGAAAATGGAGAAACAACTTTATGGGGCTGATTACAAGAAAATGAGGGAATAAGTGTTTGGAAGCATCCTCCTGGTGAAGGTTCAAGCTTAGATTGAAACTTGATGATTTTAAGGGAAAATATTAAGTTTAGGGGAGGATTGTTGGGTTTTAAAGGCTTTTAGAGATACTGTTGCTCATGTAATTACAATTGCTTAGGGATTACAAGAAAAATATTGCAAGTCATTACTACTGCTAGTTATAAAGGTTAATGTTGCTTATGGAAGTTAAGACTGCTAGAGTACATTAAGACTGCTGACAAACTTCTAGTAAAAATGCTCTAAGTAGTTAATGCTGCTAGAAGGAAACTTAGTACTGCTAGTACTAAGTTAATGCTACTAGAGATTTAATGCTGCAGAACAAAGAGTTAGTGTTGCTGATGCATTATTAGTGTTGCTGGAGTATTAGAGTCGGTTGATGTTTATAGAATCTTTTGTAACGAAAGTTTAGTAATAGATAAATATAGAAAAGATATTTATCTTGTATAGAAGGTCATTGTAAGCTGACTAGGACTCCTTAGTCTATAAAAGGAGGTCCTAGGGCATAGAGATAGACACACGATTTTTTATAGAACATCAAGGTTGTAAACCCTAATACTTTTCAGTATTCGTATTATATCAATAATATTGAAGTGTTTAGTTTGATATACTTGTGTTCTTGTTTACTGTTTTATACAATACAAACTTCTTCTTAAGATCAAATACAAGATTCCGCATTGTGTTTGATAAACTTCAAGGCAATTTCTATACCTAGTTGTTTTAGATTTATCTAAGATAACTAACCCTTACAAGCTAAGGAGTTCAATCAAGTTTATAACTAGGATCAACACGCCGTATCGATCCTGTATCCAGAATGTATAAATTCCCCATTCGACTGCCACAAAAACAACACACATAACCTACCATAGAAGGCGATGACCAAACCTCACAAGACACAACCAGAAAGACGAATTCAGAGCAATAAGAAGGTCCTGCTAGTACTTTAATTTATAGGAAATTTCTTTTAATTTGTATTAGTACTTTTTTAATCGTTGAGTTAGTGTATTTTTCACTATTTGATCGGACTTAATTGTTTCCAGCTTTTAAAAGTATATTTGATGTTTTATTGGTCGCTTATGCATATGTTTTGATTACATATACTAGTTTATCATGCTTTGTCGACCTTAGGCTCGTACAATTACTTCATTAACATCGACTGCATGATTAATGTAAGCCTGTAAAAGGGATAAATAATATATAAACTTAGTAATCATTAAGGTGGACTTTATGCGGAGATCTGATTAATCGTAACCAGATTAGTCCGTCGAGAAGACTTAATACCCGAAATCTAGATGTTTAGACTGGATCTAGACATTTGAATGATATACGCATACACGTAAGCAACCACTGAGAGAGAATAGATTTTAGTACTCATCTTATATAACTATGCAATTAAACTGGTGACAAATCTTCCTTACTATCGGGCAAACCTCTTATATGCATTTGTTTTCTATCTGTGTACGTGTGTGTCAATCGCCTTATTAGTTTTATTTACTGTTTTACTTAATCTACACATCGTGCCAGTCTCTCTGGCTGAAAACCCCCTTGCGTTAGATTATGTTTAATTAGAACTAATTTAGGATTAAAATACTGATAGATACTTAAGTGTTAACGTTCCACTCTTAGTGATCGAAACCCTACTTACCAACTAGGCTCTATTGATCGGGTACACTGCCCGTTAGTGTTTATTATAGGTTAAGTAGGCTAAATATAAATGTAAAACTTGATGATATAATCTATACCTACAACGAAAGCACATCAATTGTCATAGCGTTATATGCGAGAATAAGTGGCATTGCAATGGATTAGTTGTAAATGTTCATATCTCATATATGATGATTGACGTATTAACCATATATTAACCAATTACTTACTAAGCGTTTCGCTTACCGTTATAGTTGTTAATGTTTTGTAGGTTCTTGATGAAGGTAAAGCAATTGGTAAAAGATTAGGATTGGAAGCAAGGAATGGAAGTATATTGGTTTTTGCATAAGAGCTTAGTCGTAGATATCGAGCTCAAAGTCAATGTTGTACTCCCGAGAGTTTTAAAATGGTTTATATGTTTTGTTTGTCAAGTGTCAAGGTCCATGTTATAGTTTGTTTAAGTATTGTGGTTGTCAAAGTTAAGTGTGACAAGTTATTAGTTATAGTGAATGTAAACGGGTCAAAACGTGAGTTTGGCAAACCCTGTAAAATATGTGTTTATGGGTCGCTTTATACCAATTACGTAAATGGAAGTAAATTTTATGTTATTATAATGATTTCTGGAAGGTTTAAGGTAATATGGAAGTAGTATAAGTTGTATGTCGGAAAAAGGGTCAAAACGCAAATTATGGGCCTGTAGCCCTCCAACCGTGCGGTTGGAGGATGTCTGTAGGGACAGAAGATCCCAGTCGTGCGGATGGGGATACCAGCCTTGCGGTTGGGGGATTGTTTTTCAAATTTGTCGATTTTAAAAAATCATATCTTTTAAACCGTAAGTTGTCACGGGTCGTGCCACCCGTCATTTTAAAGATGATTGAGTCTAGTTTCAGTTAAAAATACTTGCAAGGGCTTGTTTGTTACAGATTTTTGTCAATTTGTTAAAGAGTAAAATAAGGTCCGTTATATTTGAGTCATTTCGGCGAAAAGTTTAAATTTTTTGTCAAATTGGTAAAGAGGCTTTTCACTTATAAAATGTATACACAAAAATTGCCAAAGCCGATCACAATTCAAATGCTAATATTGAATGAATGCGATCACTGAAAAAAATAAAGCAAATAGGGTTTCCAAAGTAACAAAAAAATAAATAGTTTTTACCACTAAACTATTACTAGGGACAAATATTCATATTAAGAAAAATACAAAAATCAAAAAAAATAATACCCAAGAAATATTATAATCTTAATTCCTCATCGAATATACTGGACACAATTGAAAAAAGATAGCTATAACTAAAAACTAAACACAACAAAATATCTCAATTACCTTGCCGAACATATTAAAAATAACTTAGAACAAACATTCTACGTAAATTGGCTCCGTCGCAACGTGCAACAGCCTAATTCCTCTTTTTATCTATGAGATTCTAAACTGATCTCATATTTGATGTCTTTTACTTAATCAAGTTGAATGGATTTTTAAATATTTCACCTTAACTAGCCAACTTGAACAAGTTTTATATTGCAACTGTGGACGATAAGTTCCACAAAAATACAACACAAAGTTGTGACTTGTAGTTATGTTTTTATTTAAGGTTCTATTCAATAATGCGATAGAAAAAACAAATCATATTGCAATTTGCATTGAAGAAAATATGTCATAAATAAAAAAAAATAATCTTAGTCATTCATTTTCCATCTATATTAATAAAAAATTATTTTTCACCCTTCTTTTAAAACAAAATATCTTGCAAACGATAAATCATCAAGCTACAAAAAATACACCATCGCGACGAGAATTAAATTATCTATCTATAAATATGCATTTCTCTATACTTTCGACGAACTCTTTTTCTTTTTTTTTTAAATTCGTCTAGAAAAATCACATATGATTTGTAAAAATCACATGTGATTTGTAAAAATCACATGTGATTCGTAAAAATTAAATCACATATGATTTTTACAAATCACGTGTGATTTTTCTGATCGAAAATTTTGAAAAACAAAATTCGTCGAAAGTATATAATAATGCATATCTATAGAAAGATAATTTAATTCTTGTCGCGATGGTATGATTTTTTTTCGTAACGATTAACGGTTTGCGGGATATTTAATTTTTAAAAAAATGGTGAAAGTTTATATTTTTTGTTTTGATAAAAAAAAATGATTATAATTGATTCATTGGATCTATGACAAATGTGAGATCTATATTGAACTTTTGTCGGTATATACATATGGCACTTATGTTATTTTTTGCCATATAATTGGTTAAACAAATTTTTACATTGCTAAACGATGAGGCAATTATGTTGTTAAAATTGTCCTTGTGCAAACTGGTCATGCCCTTTGAAGCCACGAAACATGTCCAATGATGTTACTGTTTTTATCATTAGCAAATAAAATAATAGGCAAAAATAGTTAGTCATAACAAATGTTTTAAAACCTGGGTTTTTAGTTGGCACGTCCGAGTCGCTAGTTCGACTACCGGGTCAACCCCGTTTACCAAGCACTTATAAAAGTTATAAGTCATGTAATATTTAATACCAACCATACACAAAATTTGAAAAATACACTACCAATCACACAATAAGTTTATCAAACATAAAAATCAATGCAAAACACATACAATCCAACGAAAGTATAGTTTCAATCAAGGTTTTCAAGATCGGGATCCTACTTAATATCGATTTCGTCTTTGCAAGATCGAGATCATAAAATCGGATCGGAATCTTAAGATCTACCATAATGTCATTTTGTTAATAGTCTTTGTAATATTATACAAATCTATAAATTATTATATATCATAAACACAAAATTATATAAATATTTCATAGAAATGTTGTTCTTGTTGGTTACTTATGATCAGTTCCCAGCAGGGTGAAGATAATCAATGGTATCGGATATCACTTGAAATCGTGTTATCACTTTCCAATAGAAACTATTCGACCCTATGCCTCGGTTACACGAATATCTCTATAGGACAAGACCAAGTGGTGTTCTTGTTTTAGGCACAAATCAAGAACCTGTTTGCTTTCAAGTGTTTATATTTTGTATTTTCTTCCATGCAGATGAGTATCATATTTATAGGATTGATTCACTCTTAGTCAATGGAATTATGAGAATTAATCGGCCAATTAATCTCCTCATAATGTTCCTCCATCATATCCATAGTGGTTACAAGACCAAGTAATTATGGTCTTGATTACGAGTTTGAAACTGCCCATAAATAGGTCAAAGTAGTTACAAACTCATTCCAGCAGTACTAACTTATGCCAATAGTAGTAACTTGCTCCAGCAGTACTAACTTAAGGCAGCAGTAGTAACATTGCTCCAGCAGTACTAACTTAGTACTAGCAGTAGTAACTCTGCTCCAGCAGTACTAACTTAGTACTAGCAGTAGTAACTCTGCTTCAGCAGTACTAACTTAGTACTAGCAGTAGGAACTTAAACCACTATAAGAGTCAGGGTAATCAGGGACTTAATGGGTGTACACTCCGTACCTCCAAACCCATTTCCAAGTATGATCAAATCCCTCAATTGAACTAAATTTCTAACCATCCTCCCCAATTTAATACAATTCCTTTTGCATGAAATAAACATAAAACAAAACATGTGCATAAATGAAAATATCTTAAAGATTGAATTCCCATCTTAGTACATTACACGCTCAAATACTCGAGAATCAACCCTTCAACCCATCTGAATAACTGAAGATAAAATACACGCAAGTTTTCAAACACTTTAACACTCCTGACACTAAATAAGCCATGTGTCCATATCCAATTCTGAAATGTTGTAAGAGCCAAAAGTTCAAAGCTCCCTAAAGCGGCAAAACTTCAACATTCACATAGGTGGTTCCTCTTTATTAATGCTCCTGCTTAGCACTTTTTCAAAGAAATTAACCATTAAGAAATAAAGACTTCATCCTTCTTTTCAGCAGGTTCTGAGCACAACCTTGGGATGATTATAAAACATGTGCTCTAGTCCACTAAATGTTCAGCTTTCCACATTGAACTCAGCTCCCAAGTTTCCTCAGGAGGGAGTTGGGTGTCTTAGCATTCAGCGACTAAGTTGGACTTCAAACCCATCCCTTTAGCAGACTTACAAACCAAGTCTCTAGCCAAACCCTTCGTCAAGTGATCAGCTAAATTTTGTTGAGATCTAACAAACTATATAGATACCACCCCATTCATGATAAGCTCACGAATCATGCTATGCCTGACACCTAAGTGTCTAGACTTCTCATTGTACATCTGGCTATAAGCCTTTGCCAATGTAGCAGCACTATCACAACGGATAGAAATTGGTGTTATAGATTTAGGCCACAATGGAATCTCAAGAAGCAAGTTTTTCAACCATTCAGCTTCTTTACCAGCAGCTGCTAAAGCCACAAATTCAGATTCCATTATTGAACTGGTGATACAAGTTTGCTTTTTGAATGCCCAAGAAATTGCACCTCCACCAAGTAGGAATACCCAGCCACTTGTAGACGAATGGTCTAAAAAAGCATCGAACTTTTCACTTTTTTCTTTTGTATGCATCTAACTTTTTTTTTCCTAAAGTATACAAATACTTTCTTAATTTTTTCCTAAAGTATACAAATACTTTCTTAATCTTCCTATTGTAACAATATTAAGGGACGTGACAGTGCTTAATCACACTAATCGCGTTTTAACTCAGATTCGGGTGAGCAAACCCGGATTCCGACCACTTTTTTTTTTTTTTTTTTACTTGCAATGGCGATTAAAGACTTGTCAGTAACTGCATAGCATTCCCAAAATTCAAGCTTTTCCAATTCCAAGAGGTGACAGTTGTTAGCGATGTCAGCAACCCCTTCATCTCCAACGGAAGATAGCTTCCAAAGAGAAAGTCCAAAATCCGTCACTTTATTAGCACCGTTTCCATGAACCGAAAGTTCACCCAATCCACCGCGACTACCAGGAGTTCCAAGACCAATAGCAGCAAGTCTAACATCAGTCGCCTTCTTCCCTTTCAAACACCTCGTAAGACTCCCACCACTGTCGGTTATGCAATTGACCCCAACGCAATCTTCCCAAAATCCCTATTATCAATTTCATGTCCATCTTGCCTTCTGAAAATCAAGGTTCAACATCCTCTTCAAATAATTATATTAATTCTCAAACCATAATTTTAATCATGGATCAAATCAGCCTCAGCTCGAACAAAACCTTCAATCAATTCATATCTCCGATAACCAAGCAGATCTCCGATCAAAAGACGGCCTCCGTCAACAGGCGCCCTACTCCAAGCCCTCCAACAATCCGCCGCCGGAATTTCTGCTGATGATGAGAACCACCGCCACTTTCAATGTTGACAACGGGATACTGGAAGCCGTCTTCGTTACCTCCTGATCTCCCATACAAATTAACACCCGATCCGTATAAGAAACTACTACTAGTACTACTTGACCCTCCACCACCACCGCTTGTATTATTGTTCTCTCTAATTTGGCCCATGTAATCTTCCATCGACATTACTCTTAGCTTGCTAAACCCTAATTAAATGAAAACCCTAAATAATTAATTGACTTGGTTGTTATTGATCAAAGAATAATAAGTGAATGTTTGTGTTTGGTGATAAGGAAAAGAGAAAGAAATAAAGAGAGCAGATTACTCATCCTACCTTTGCTTACTTCACTTTTGCAGCTTACTGTAAAAAAGTTTAACATATTTTGACTTTTAATTACTATACTATAATTCAATTATTTGTACGTGTAACATTTCGGTAAGGCTGAGCAACATCTCATCAACTTATAAAAGTTATAACTCCCTCCGTCTCAATTTATTTGTCAGGAGAGAGAAAACACAAAGTTTAATAAAAGTGGGGCCACTTTAATTTTCAACCACTAAAATGGAATATTCCTCCACTAGATTCTCTAGTTTTTACTAAATAAGGAAAGTGGACAATTAATTTGAGACATCCATAAAAGGAAATATGGACAATTAAATTGAGACGGAGGGAGTAAAAGTTATAAAAAAGTATAATTACATAAAAAGAAAAAAAAAAAAAAAAAAAGTGGTCGGAATCTGGGTTTGCTCACCGGAATCTGAGTTAAAACGCGATTAGTGTGATTAAGTACTGGCACGTCATAACACACCCTTAATATTGTTACAATAGGAAGATTAAGAAAAGTATGTGCATATTGTAGGGAAAAAAAAGTTAGATGTATATACAAAAGAAAAAAGTGAAAAGTTCGATGTCTTTTTAGACCATTTTCCCTTTAATTTTTTAAAAATGGTGAAAGTTTATATTTTTTGTTTTGATCAAAAAACACTTATGTTATTTTTTGCCATATAATTGGTTACACCAATTTTTACATTGCTAAACGATGAGGCAATTATGTTGTTAAAATTGTCTTTGTGCAAACTGGTCATGCCCTTTGAAGCCACGAAACATGTCCAATGATGTTACTGTTTTTATCATTAGCAGATAAAAAAATAGGCAAAAATAGCTAGTCATAACAAATGTTTTAAAACCCGGGTTTTTAGTTGGCACGTTCGAGTCGCTAGTTCGACTGCCGGGTCAACCCCGTTTACCAAGCACTTATAAAAGTTATAAGTCATGTAATATTTAATACCAACCATACACAAAATTTGAAAAATACACTACCAATCACACAATAAGTTTATCAAACATAAAAATCAATGCAAAACACATACAATCCAACGAAAGTATAGTTTCAATCAAGGTTTTCAAGATCGGGATCCTACTTAGTATCGATTTCGTCTTTGCAAGATCGAGATCGTAAAATCGGATTGGGATCTTAAGATCTACCATAATGTCATTTTGTTAATAGTCTTTGTAATATTATACAAATCTATAAATTATTATATATCATAAACACAAAATTATATAAATATTTCATAGAAATGTTGTTCTTGTTGGTTACTTATGATCAGTTCCCAGCAGGGTGAAGATAATCAATGGTATCGGATATCACTTGAAATCGTGTTATCACTTTTCAATAGAAACTATTCGACCCTATGCCTTGGTTACACGAATATCTCTATAGGACAAGACCAAGTGGTGTTCTTGTTTTAGGCACAAATTAAGAACCTGTTTGCTTTCAAGTGTTTATATTTTGTATTTTCTTCCATGCAGATGAGTATCCTATTTATAGGATTGATTCACTCTTAGTTAATGGAATTATGAGAATTAATCGGCCAATTAATCTCCTCATAATGTTCCTCCATCATAGCCATAGTGGTTACAAGACCAAGTAATTATGGTCTTGATTACGAGTTTGAAACTGCCCATAAATAGGTCAAAGTAGTTACAAACTCATTCCAACAGTACTAACTTATGCCAACAGTAGTAACTTGCTCCAGCAGTACTAACTTAAGGCAACAGTAGTAACATTGCTCCAGCAGTACTAACTTAGTACTAGCAGTAGTAACTCTGCTCCAACAGTACTAACTTAGTACTAGCAGTAGTAACTCTGCTTCAGCAGTACTAACTTAGTACTAGTAGTAGGAACTTAAACCACTATAAGAGTCAGGGTAATCAGGGACTTAATGGGTGTACACTCCGTACCTCCAAACCCATTTCCAAGTATGATCAAATCCCTCAATTGAACTAAATTTTCAACCATCCTCCCCAATTTAGTACAATTCCTTTTGCATGAAATAAACATAAAACAAAACATGTGCATAAATGAAAATATCTTGAAGATTGAATTCCCATCTTAGTACATTACACGTTCAAATACTCGAGAATCAGGGTGTTCTAAGAATTGAACCCTTCAACCCATCTGAATACCTGAAGATAAAATACACACAAGTTTTCAAACACTTAAACACTCCTGACACTAAATAAGCCATGTGTCCATATCCAATTCAGAAATGTTGTAAGAGCCAAAAGTCCAAAGCTCCCTAAAGCGGCAAAACTTCAACATTCACATAGGTGGTTCCTCTTTATTCATGCTTCTGCTTAGCACTTTTTCAAAGAAATTAACCATTAAGAAGTAAAGACTTCATCCTTCTTTTCAGCAGGTTCTGAGCACAACCTTGGGATGATTGTAAAACATGTGCTCTAGTCCACTAAATGTTCAGCTTTTCACATTGAACTCAGTTCCCAAGTTTCCTCAGGAGGGAGTTTGGTGTCTTAGCATTCAGTGACTAAGTTGGACTTCAAACCAATCCCTTTAGCAGACTTACAAACCAAGTCTCTAGCCAAACCATTCGTCAAGTGATCATCTAAATTTTGTTGAGATCTAACAAACTCTATAGATACCACCCCATTCATGATAAGCTCACGAATCATGCTATGCCTGACACCTAAGTGTCTAGACTTCTCATTGTACATCTGGCTGTAAACCTTTGCCAATGTAGAAGCACTATCACAACGGATAAAAATAGGTGTTATAGGTTTAGGCCACAATGGAATCTCAAGAAGCAAGTTTTTCAACCATTCAGCTTCTTTACCAGCAGTTGCTAAAGCCACAAATTCAGATTCCATTGTTGAACTGGTGATGCAATTTTGCTTCTTGGATGCCCAAAAAATTGCACCTCCACCAAGTAGGAATACCCAACCACTTGTAGACGAATTGTCTTCAGTGTTACTGATCCAACTTGCATCAGTGTATCCTTCTAATACTGAAGGATAACCAGTATATGAGAGACTATAATCCATAGTCTTTTTTAGATACTTCAGTACCCTCTGAACTGCTTGCCAGATGAGCACTAGGATTACTAGTATACCTGCTCAGTTTACCCACTGCAAAAGCAATATCAGGTCTTGTACAAGTCATGGCATACATTAGGCAGCCAATCACCCTAGAATACTCAAGTTGAGATACAGCCTTACTAGTATTAGGCATCAGCTTCTCACTTGTATCCATAGTAGTACTCACTGGAGTACAATCAAAGTAATTAAATTTCCTCAACACCTTTTCAATGTAATGAGACTGAGAGATAGAAATTTTGTTACTTTCATGTTTAATCCTTATACCAAGGATAACATCAGCCTCCCTCATGTCCTTCATGGAGAACCTTGATGACAAAAATTCCTTTGTCAGGTCAACCTAATTTTGGTCAGTGCCAAAGATCAGCATGTCATCAACATATAGGCAAATGATGAATCCTTTACCAGATTCATCAAATTTGCTATATACACATTTGTCAACTTGATTAAGAAGATAACCATTTGACAAAACCACTTCATCAAATTTTTGATGCCATTGCTTAGGTGCCTGCTTCAGTCCATAGAGAGACTTAATCAGTTTACACACCTTGTTTTCATTGCCAGGCATAATGAAGCCCTGAGGTTGATTCATATAAACCTCCTCATCTAATTCACCATTCAAGAAAGTTGTCTTCACATCCATCTGATGAATAATCAGATTATGAATTGATGTCAAGGCAATCAACAATCTTATGGTACTGATACGTGCCACAGGGGCATAAGTATCAAAGTAGTCTATCCCTGACTTTTGTTTAAAGCCCTGAATGACTAGCCTAGCCTTGAACTTTTCAATAGTTCTATCTACCTTCATTTTCCTTTTGAAAATCCATTTGCAACCTAGAGGTTTGCAAAGGTGGTAGATCAGCCAACACCCAAGTGTTGTTGCCCATGATGGAATCCATCTCATCATTTATTGCTTCTTTCCAGAATGCAACATCCTGGGACTTCATTGCTTCATCAAATGTTTTGGGATCATCCTCAACAATGAAGCAATAGGAGTATTGGTCAGAGACCTCATCCATTGTTCCTTCAATTAGATATAATTGAAACTCATGTCCAAATGACTTTGGAGTCTTGACCCTATTGCTCATTCTGAGCTCAGGTTCAGGTTGCTGTACCACAACCTCATCAGAAACCTCATCAGAGACCTCTGAAATACCAATGTCATTAGTTCCATTTGGAATCCTTTGACTTGGTCTAGGGACTGATGAGAATCTATTCTCATCAAATATTGCATCCCTTGATTCAATTATTGAGTTAATTAAAACAGACTCATTAGGTTCAATAAATAGAACCTATATGCCTTGGAATGCTCAGCATATCCAACAAAGATGCATTCAATGCCTCTTTTACCCAAAGTTTTCTGCTTTGGATCATGGAGTCTTACAACAGCCATACAACCCCAAACCCTAAGAAAGTTCAGGTTGGGTTTTCTTTTAGTCCAGAGTTAATAAGGGGTAACCTTGTTCCTTTTATTGGGAACCCTATTCAATAAATAGCAAGCTGTTAACATAGCTTCACCCCAGAACCCTTGACTCAGTCCTGAATAGAACAACATAGAATTAACTATCTCCTTCAGTACCCTGTTTTTCCTTTTAGAGATACCATTTTACTGAGGAGTATAGGGAGCAGTCGTTTCATGGATTATACCAACAGACTGAAAGAACAAAGTATCCATGTACTCACCTCCCCTATCAGTCCTTAACCTTTTGATCAGGGACCCTTGTTGTAATTCAACTTCAGTTTTAAACACTTTCAATTTATCTAATGCTTCATCCTTAGTATATAACAAATAAACATAACAAAACCTAGAAGCATCATTAATAAATGTCACAAAGTATTTCTTATTCCCTAAAGAGGGAGTAGCATGTAAATCACATAGGTCACTATGAATCAACTCCAAGAGCTCAGTCTCACGTTTTACACCCTGAAAAGGTTTCTTAGTTATTTTGGTCATCATGCAAGTTTTACACTTTTCAGTGTACATGTCAAATGCTGGGATTAACCCATCCTTAGACATATCTTTCATCCTTTTAAAATGTACATGGCCAAGTCTAGCATGCCACAGGGTAGAGTCGTTTAGTTTAGAGGTTGACATAAAGGCCGAATTAACAATATCAGTGACAATATTAAGCCTGAACATTTGATTACACAAATAGCCAAAACCAATAAACACACCATGTTTAGATAATACAAATTTATCAGATTCAATAACTTGTTTATATCCATGATTATTCAAAACACTACTTGAAACCAAGTTCTTCCTTATATCAGGAACATGAATAACATTAAACAAAGTTACAATCTTTCCAGAACTAAAACTAAGATCTACATAACCACGACTATGCACCAGGGCTGTTGACTCATTTCCCATGTGAAGAATAGAACCATCATTCAGTGACTCGTAAGTCTTGAACCATCGTCTATCTTTGCACACATGAACAATTGCTCCAGAGTCAACCCACCACGCAACATCATAATCCTGCACATAGTTAGATTCAGATACATATGTAACATAATAAATCTGAAAGGATTTATTAAACATATTCTGACCTTTAAGTGAGTTGGCAGAGCCACCACTCCCTGAACCACTAGTGCCTGAACCATTTGCTTTACCACCAACCTTAACACCTTTGCAATCCCTTTTAATGTGACCAGTTTTGCCACATTTCCAACAAGTAGGTTTGCCTTCTTGTTAGGGTCAGCCCTTGTGTTATCATGATGTTTACGTTTGCCCTTGTTGTCATTGTACCTGGTGAAATTGTTATGTTCCACCATGTTGACAACAGATGCACCAGTAGCATTGCTACTCTTTGGCTTGTCATTATCCTGCGCCCTGAGGGATTCCTCAATACGCAGATGACTGCCCAACTGAACAAGAGTCAGTTTTTCCTTCTTGTGTTTCAAGGTATGCTTGAAATCTTTTCAAGAAGGAGGTAGTTTGTCAATGATACAAGAGACTGAAATAGCCTCATCCATGTTCATTTCATGTTGTGTAAACCTTCTAAGTATACCAAGAAGTTCATTGTATTGTTCCATAACTGGTCTTGAATCAGTCATTTTGTAATTTGTGAAATTACTTACAAGAAACTTCTTACTTGATGCATCCTCAGCCATATATTTGGCATCCAAGGAATCCCATAGTTCTTTGAAAGATTCAACATTCTGATAAATATCAAAGAGAGAATCAGACATACCATTGAGGATTAAACATCTGCAAATGTAATCATCATTCTCCCATTTGCTCCTCTTCCCCATTTGTTCCACAGTAGCATCATCACCATCATCAGGAATAGGAGTGCTCAGGACATACACCACACTCATGCTTGACAACAAGAAGTGCATCTTCTTTTGCCATCTTCTGAAATCGACACCTTCAAACTTTTCCAATTTAGAAAAGTTAACAGCCATTTACCTCATAGCAGCAACCATTGATTACCACCAAATAGTTTCTATTGATTATTGGTTACTTTTGATCAGTTCCCAGCAAGGTTAAGATAATCAATGGTACTGGATATCACTTGAAATCGTGTTATCACTTTCCAATAGAAACTATTCGACCCTATGCCTGGATTACACGAATATCTCTATGGGATAAGACCAAGTGGTGTTCTTGTTTTAGGCACAAATCAAGAACCTGTTTGCTTTCAAGTATTGATATTTCGTATTTTCTTCCATGCAGATGAGTATCCTATTATCCTATTTATAGGATTGATTCACTCTTAGTCAATGGAATTATGAGAATTAATCATCCAATTAATCTCCTCATAATGTTCCTCCATCATAGCCATAGTGGTTACAATACCCAGGGCCGTCCCATGGATTTTGGCTGCCCTGTTCCGTTTTATAAAATTGGCCCCTTAAGCCACAAGATAACTAAGTACTCCGTAACTAACTAGTGCTTTAAACTTAGAGTGATATGTATTTATTTGTTCATTAAATAATTCATGCTTTCAATTAGGATATTTGTGCCTTACTTTCTCAAAACCTACGAATGTCTACCGTCTAGCATATATATATATTATATCCTTACATTCCAGTAACTAGAATTAGTTGTTTTATTGAAATTACTAATAAAGGAAAACAAAACATAAAACAATACGTAAATAGAAAAAGATACCTTGTGAAAATTTTTCTTGAGATCTCACAGAGACGTTTGAGAAGTACTATCGGTCTATCGCGGTTACAATGAGTAACAAAAGAATTGGGGACAAGAGAAAAAAGGATACGCCAAAACAAATTTGAGTTGGACTCATGGACTTGAATAAAACTTAGGCCCATCCTTTATATGGTTAATAATTTTTTTTTGGTGCCCCTATAAGGAACTGGGCCATGTGCCTTGCTCATGTTGCACAACCCAATATCCGGGTGACAAGACCAAGTAATTATGGTCTTAATTACGAGTTTGAAACTGCCCATAAATAGGTCAAAGTAGTTACAAACTCATTACAACAGTACTAACTTATGCCAACAGTAGTAACTTGCTCCAGCAGTACTAACTTAAGGCAATAGCAGTAACATTACTCCAGCAGTACTAACTTAGTACTAGCAGTAGTAACATTACTCCAGCAGTACTAACTTAGTACTAGCAGTAGTAACTCTGCTCCAGCAGTACTAACTTAGTACTAGCAGTAGTAACTTAAACCACTATAAGAGTCAAGGTAATCAGGGACTTAATAGGTGTACACTCCATACCTCCAAACCCATTTCCATGTATGATCAAATCCCTCAATTGACTAAATTTCCAACAGTTCTAAATTATGATATGAAATATTTAAGAAGATTAACATGTTGTATTTTAAATTCTACAGAACACAATCCATAATTTAGTAGTTTTTTAGTTTTTGGTTCGAGAAAAGTAAGATCGGATCGGATTAGATCTTAAGATCCTAACGTCAAGATCGGGATCCTATAAGATCTTAAGCTTTCAAAAATCCTATGTAAGATCCGGATCGTTTTTGCTTTGCAGTATCGTAAAATCGTAAGATCATAAGATCAGGATCGGGATCCTGACAACCATGGTTTCAATATTTGAAATGAAATTGTTGATGTATAAATAAAATAGTTTAAACATCAAACAACTATTATGCATCACCACGATCAATCAAAACATATCACAATCAATCCAAACCATGAGAACATCATCACTTTCATTTCCTATAATAACAAAAAAAGTATCAAAAGAAAATAACAAAACGTATAGTTAGTTTTTGATTTTACATAAATAAAAAATCAAGTGCGGTCGGGTTTCATTAACCGAGTTGACTTGTGTCGCCTTAAACCCAGCGGGGCAACTGGGTTTCAAAAACTAAAAAACCAATTAATATTAACTCGTTTTTTCTACACCGAAATCAGTTGAACCGGCTGGATAGAATTCCAAAACACTAGTTATAACCAAAAGCTCGAAAACCTAACTTAAGGCCCGTTTGGTTAGGGGTTTTTTTGGTTTGGGATTAAAAAGTTAAATTTAGTGATTTGGGTTTGGATACATAAACCAAATATTAGGGCGTGTGATAAAGATGGGTTTTATGACAAATGTTGGATGTAATTTCTCATCCTCATTTCTTTCTTTTTATCCTATCAATATTAATATAAATAAATTTTAATTTATATTTAAATATATATTAAATATTATTTTCTCTCTCTTAGCTTAAATTCAAAAATCCTCAACCCATCTAGGAACCAAACTAACCCTTAGAATCAACCAATCACTCTACAAGTCCCAAACACTCAAAACAGTTTGAGATAGAGTAGGAAAACACAAAGGGCAAAACCGTCAAAAAAAACTAAGAAAAAAAAGTAGGGTTAATAAGTTGGCCTTTGAATCTCACATCTCGCCACTTTACAACGACTGCTACTTTATCTCTCTCATCTTCCTTCCTCAACTCCACGGCGATCCGAGGAGTTTGAGAAAACCCTAATCATTCACAACAAACTTCTTTCAAATCTCTCAACAACAATCATTCAGGTATATTCTTACATCGTTTTCTTGTTTTTTGTTTGTTTATTATTATGTCTCACTTTCTAGATTTTATATATTATGGGTTTGTTTTTTATATACTTATTATTATTATTCTAGATTTAGATTTGACCGGACTTTATAGTGAATCCGTACTTATAAGTATTAGATGATAAAGACTCTTGTTGGTATAGATTTATATTATTAATTAGTTTTAAAGGGTATTTGTGTATGCGTATGATTTGTTGAAATCCTGCGAGTATTATATA
>CP139507.1:150361416-150525720 GCA_021014915.2 Artemisia tridentata subsp. tridentata | reverse complement strand
GATTAGAAATGAGATATTTATAGGTGAAAATTTAGCCGTTATTTCGAACGTTGGAATCACTATTCCTCTACTTTAAGAAATCTGACCGTTGCATAGTGACGCATCAGGTGGCAAAACATCCAAATTTAGTTCATCCAGTAGAGATGTAACTGACCAAACCTCGATCCTTTGGTATTAAACGAAGAACCAAGGATTAACAGCGAAACGACATTAACGGAAATCGGACCCAAGAATGAAATAACATTTTAAGTAATATTATTTTTAACTTGAGGCATTTTAAGCATATCGAAACTCTCATCCTAAACCAAATCGTTGTACGATTTTCCTTTATCGCGTTCCCTATCGGAATATGTCAGAAATCTGAACCTAGCTATCCCTATACATCATTTTTCCCAAATTTCCAACCAACCTAGGCCGAATCTCGGGACGAGATTCCCTTCAACAGGGGGATACTGTAACCACTCGTAAAATTTCTCATTTACTTTACAGAATTATTATCCTTTTTCCACGGGTAATTTTTTTTTGAATGTATCTCTCATCTTATGTGACGTAGATCACATCATTGATAAACGTGCTCCCACATACCTGCCTAACAAACCTAATGTTTATTTCATAAACATGATGATATAAAAACATTACAGAATATCATTTACCATTTTACGATAAATCCTTAACGAACAAAATAAAACATTCATTATCTGAATAGAGTTTCTAGGAAACCCTAAAATTTATCACAACACCAAATATGAACAACTAAACCCCATAACATAAAAATATAACATATCTGAGTTAATGTACAAGTTGTTAAAGCATCAGAAACCCTAATTCTATTTTAACTCCCGGTAAAACCCTAATTTCAAAAATCTATGATTTTATGTATTTATCTCACAAACTCTAATTTATTTATACAATATTTTTATAAAATATTAAGTTTACAAATTATTTAAGCTAGTGTACAAGTCATTGATGCATAAACTCATTTAATTACAAAATCTTTATAAAAATCCTATTTATATTTATTTTTAAAGCACAAGTTACAAACCATTTATGCATAACTTTTATAAATTATTTTTCCTAAACTCTTTAATTATTTTTACAAGTCTTTTAGCCCAAAGTACAAGTGACTAATGCACAAAGAACTAAAAATCCCATTTAATTACTTTTAAACATAATAAAACTTAACAAATAAATTTTATAAATTACTAAACTAATAAAAACATATTTTTCTCACATCCTAAAACTTTTGTACAACTCGTTTAAGCCTATAAGTACAACTCTTTTAAGCTTAACTCATTTTCCCTTTTATTCTACATAAAATTCGATTTATATAAATGCATGGAAACTTAAATAATTTTTCTAAAGTAACCAAGACCTTAACTAAACTAACTAATTCTTAAACCCTTAAATATCACTTACTAAACACAAGGTACCACACCCCAAAGCCATCCGATTTCCCCCTCCTAGAACCTGGTTCGACCTCAACTAAAAACCATGGCCAATTTTACCCTTACATAATATCTACATACAATACATTGTACCTAGCCGAATTTCTTTTTCATTCACTTCTGAAAATTGTTCCACATGTCATGCTTCATCTTCAAGAACACACCTCATTGGTTTGTTAAAACCCTTGGCTGGAAACTTGAACACATCACCTCCTTCATTCCTTCCCCCTCCTCCTATCCAAGTGGCACCCTTCCTTCTATTTCTGTCAGCTTTTCTTCATACCCTGTCCCTTATCTCTTCTCAAAAATCCTAGAATTCTCTACTCTATAAATAACACACAAATATCACTCTCATCTCACCATCATTCGACCAGCACTAAAAACACAACCTCTACCCATTCACTACTGATCAATTCATCCCCAAATACTTCAACAAAAACCCTAGGATTCACAGAAGAGGAGGCATCAGTCGGGCTCAAGGAACAAACCCATTCGAACCTCATAAACCCTAGTCGACACCAATCTTAAGTAAGTTGCTCTAACTTTTGTAATTTTAGTTTTACTTGCTTTATTTATCACTTAAACATCACTTAATATTCACTAAACTAAAACACAATCGAAAACAATAAAAGTTCTTGTCTTTCCTTTGTTGTCTGCTCGACAGCAAACCCTAACACACCCATAATATTCGACTATTTGTTTAAACAAACCAAGAAATAGTGAAACATGTTGAAACTTATTAAACAGTATCATAACATACATAAAAAGCCAATAGGAAAACCCTAAAATTCTTAAAACCCCATCGGGTGACTTTTCTGTGTTTGTAGTCGAGTAAAAATCAACCCCACAGCCCAACTTTGGCCCTGAAAACCAACGAGCAAATGATCTCTGAAAAAACTAATTTTTGGCACAAATAAAGTCCACCCAGCAAAGATAATTTAGAAACAAGAATTATTGAAAATGATTAAGTTTTCATGAAGTTATTAAGCTCTAAAGTTTGCTAAAAATTGCTAAGTGTGAAAAGTGATATTTCCAGTTATATAAATTTCAATAAAAGTCGACCAGTAACCCTACTTTGAGCTCAGTTTTCGAACCCCATATGACTTCTAAAAAATTTGCCCTTTTGGCATGTCAAAATTTAACTAGCAAACTTTATTTAGAAACAAAAATCATCGAAAATGATTAAGATTTCAATAAGATGTCGAGTCTTGAAGATTGCCCAGATTCACTAAAATGAGAAACTCAATTCTGAGTTATTAAGTTTTCATATTTGTCGACCCAACCACCCAACTTCCAATCAGTTTTTCAACCCTTAAACCTTCACTAAAAATTCTAAGATTATGGGAAATTAAAGACGACCTAGCAAGGTTATTTTAGAAACAAAGATCATGAAAAATGATCAAACGAGGAGTGAGTTATTGAATTTCAAAATATGGTCGATCGCTAATTTTAAAACAATTTTTTTCAGATTTTTATAAAATTATGTTTCACCCGATCGACTTTTGGATATTTATTTTTGTTATCAAACAATTTCCATAAAATACAAAACTTAGCTTATTTTAGAGTTGACTTGACCAACTTTTCATAGAAACCAAAAGTTCATAAAATGATTCAGTATTCGTTAAGTTCTTCGAGTCCAAAACACTAGCTAAGTCCTTAAAAATTCGTGTGTATTAATTTCTAAGAGTTTCCATGTGCTGATTTTGTAAATAATTAATATCAAGGGTTATTTTTGCAAATAACAAAAGAACAGGGTAGAAATTGTCATTTTTGAAACTAAAGGATTGAAACTGTCGATTTCCAAAAGTCCAGGGTGTGAACTGTCATTTGACCAAACCTTAGGGATTAAAACGTAACTTTTCATAACCATTATTGTTACCATTTCTATTTTTTTTTTCCGACTCAATATTAACATAATATGTTTATTAACGAACAAACCGAACCGAAACTTACAGATAAAAGATAAGATAAAATCTTACTTTTGAAACTACATATTGGTTCAATTAAGCATTTAACCATTAACCAAAGTATTTCAGAACGAAACGAAATAAACATATAATCATCAGAAATGATTACTAAATATTGGCATAACAACCCAGGTTACTTATCCGGAGACGTTTATCAACTTTCTTTCATTTGTTTTCCATCCAGATTGTCAAGGTGAGTTCATAACCCCTACTTTTATATGTTTTGAATGAATTTTTGGGGGAGATACATGCTCATAACATTTACAAACATTGTTTGCTTTATATGATTTATGAATCACTAATGGACTTTTTCCCGAATTAAACACAAGTATTATCCCAACGTTATTCTTATTTTATTGCCTTAAGCTAAGTTTAATTAAGCCAAAAGTCCTCCCATCATGAACCTCTAATCACCCGTAACTTAGGGTGAGCGCGAATATTGTAGATAGATCTATTGGGCTGACAACCCCTTTGCGTTACCGTAACGTAACCCAAAGCATTATATTTGAGATGAATAAAGAGATGTGGCTATCTCCTACCCGGGGGCAAGGTTACCTACATTTAATTATGGGGTAATTATTACATCATTAGCTCATGACTGTTGATGTTCTGTTAATGTTTTGCGTTTCATGAGACTTAGTGCAATAAAATACATCTTTCCCTGATAATAATTGTATGTATGGCAATTATTACATTTAATCTTGTGTTTAAATGATTTCCAACTGAACTGAACAACGTATTTCTGAATAGCTGGACAAACGTATTTCTGAACAACTGAACAACGTATTTCTAATAACTGGACCAACGTATTTCTGAATAATTGAACAACGTATTTTTGACAACAGAAACTGGCTTATTTCTGAATAACTGGAACCAACATATTTCTGAATAAATGAAACATTTTTCATTTACGAAACTTTATGAATTCACTCAACCTTTGTGTTAACGTTTTAGCATGTATTCTCAGGTTATTGGAAGCATGGATTGGCACGGGATTGTCTATGGACTGTTTATGTTATCATTCAATATATAATATATTTTGAAAACTCCTGCTGGGACCTGCATATTGTAACTCTGATATAAATGAATGATAACAATTTTATCTAAAAACGTCTCTTTCCGAGTCGTTTTCTATCATCATGACTGTGAGCTGTTTAGTAGCACCCCAACTTATATTTCCGCTGCGAATATCGAAAACGGGGGTGTTACAGCAATAAAAATAATTCGATGTTTAGCATCAATAATAGAGAATCAAGTAGGACATGGAAGCTTCGTATCTTTGGCATTGTCGACTTGCTCACATAGGCAAGACTCGCATGGAAAAGCTGCCACATGATGGACATTTGCAAAATATGAATGATGAATCATTTGATAAATGTGAATCTTGTATATCTGGGAAGACGACAAAGAAACTATTTCGTAATCGTATGGAAAGGGCTTCTGATCTACTAGGTTTGATACACACTGATGTGTGTGGACCATTTAGACATGTGTCAAGGAAAGGTGCTAGCCACTTCTTAACCTTTACCGATGATCTCAGCCGTTATGGTTATGTTTACTTGCTTAATCATAAACATGAGGTGTTTGAAACATTTAAGGTTTTCAATGCTGAAGTAGAAGTACAACTTGGAAAGAAGATTAAAGATCTTTGATCCGATAGAGGTGGTGAATACTTACGCCAAGAGTTTAAAGATTACATAGCTGAGAATGGAATTGTCCAACATCTCACATCTCCATATACTCCACAAGAAAATGGTGTATCTGAGAGAAGAAATCGTAAATTGTTAGACATGGTGCGATCAATGTTTAATCTTACGACTTTTCCTTTATCTTTTTGGGATTATGCTTTAGAATCTGCTGTTCGTATTCTAAATATGGTTCCGACCAAGAAGGTTGATAAGAGACCATATGAGATATGGCATGGTAAAGCTCCTAACTTGTCTCATTTAAAGGTCTGGGGTTGCGAGGCGTTTGTTAAACGTGAATCAGTAGATAAACTCTAACAGAGATCCGTAAAGTGTATCTTTGTAGGATACTTAAAGGAAACGATGGGTTACCATTCGCAAGTCTACAAGGACTATGAAAGCTCCTAAACGTCTACGTCTATGACTTTCTTGAAAAGGATCTCATATCTCAAGAATTCAGTGGGAGAATTTATGATCTGGAAGATGATCATGAAGATGTATTACCTTCTGAAAACACTAGCGAACTTCCTGTGGAACCTAAAATTCTGGGTCCTCCACCTGAAGTTGTTCCCATTCGCAAGTCTATAAGGACTATGAAAGCTCCTAAATGTCTACGTCTTAACGTAGAAGTTGAGGAAACTATATTAGGGGATCTTGGAGAACCTGCTAATTATAGGGCTGCCATGAATGATCCTGAAAAGGATAAATGGGTAGTTGCTATGAATGGGGAAATGCAATCCATGAGAGATAACGAAGTCTGGATTAAAGTAGACCTTCCTCCCAATGCCAAAGTTGTTGGAAGTAAGTGGCTCTTCAAGAAGAAAACTGATATGGATGGTAATGTACACACCTATAAGGCTCGTTTGGTAGCTAAAGGCTTTACTCAAACCTATGGGGTTGACTACGAGGAGACCTTTTCTCCTGTAGCAGACATTAGAGCTATTAGGATTCTCATAGCTATAGCAGCGTACTATGATTATGAGATTTAGCAAATGGATGTCAAAACCACCTTCTTAAATGGTCGCCTAGATGAAGAAATTTATGGATTGAAGCAAGAATCAAGGCAATGGAATAAGAGATTTGATGAAGAAATCAAAAAGTTTGGATTTACTCAGAATCTTGATGACCATGTGTATATCACAAAGCTAGTGGGAATGATGTTATTTTACTTATCTTATATGTTGATGACATATTAATTATGGGAAAATACATTCCAAGTTTGCAAAATTTTAAGGCATATCTTTGAAAGTGTTTTTCTATGAAGGATTTAGGGGAAGATGCATACATTCTGGGAATCAAGATCTACAGAGATAGATCATAGCGGTTAATTGGATTAAGTCAGAGTGCTTACATTGATAAAATATTGAAGAGATTCAATATGCAAAATTCAAGAAAGGATATTTTCCAATGGAAGTAAAGCATGGCTTATGTAGCGAAATGTGTGCTTCAACACCTACAGTGGTTCCCATGCTCAAGGCTAATGAGTATGAGATCTGGACATATGGTTACTGCATCAAAGGTTCCCATGCTCAAGGCTAATAAGTATGAGATCTGGAGACTACGAATTGAGCAGTAAATTCAGGTGATTGATTTCCAAATCTGCGATATCATTGAGAATGGAAACGAAAACCAAAAGCAACAAAATTTGCGGAAGATGTTACAAAGGAAACAACAAGTTCATGGAGATCTTAACATAAGGGGAAGATCGAATTTGAAGATGTTCAAGTGCTCAAGTTGTTTGTTTTGTCATCATCAAATAAGGGAAGATTGTTGGGAATTATTGATTTGATGATAACAAAAGGACCAAGATCGACATATTGGAATTCTAGAAGATGGGAGATTCTAGAAGATTTGTTGAAAACGATAAAGATCAAGATTAGGAAAGATTTAGTTTCCTAATACAATTAGGTTTTCTTTGTAAGTCTAGATGGACTCTATATATAAAGAGATCCATAGACTTTGTTAATGTATGTGTTAATCATGCTTTAGGAACACATCACCAATCTTACCACTTGAGATCGGTTCTAGCTCCAAGATCATAGGTGTCCTTTGATCCCTATTATAGTTTTGTAACATGTCATATCTTGATCAAATAGAATTGGGGTTGATATATGTAAAACCTTGTTAATAGCATTGTCTTTGTTTAAATTCCGTTGTGCAACTTGTTATCTTTGTTATTATTGATCCTAGATGAGTTTCTAAACGATCTTAACACATAGGCAAGACTCGCATGGAAAAGCTGCAACATGATGGGCTTTTGCAAAATATCAATGATTAATCATTTGATAAATGCGAATCTTGTATATCTGGGAAGATGACAAAGAAACCATTTCATAATCGTATGGAAAGGGCTTCTGATCTACTTAGTTTGATACATACTGATGTGTGTGGACCACTTAGACATGTGTCAAGGAAAGGTGCTACCAACTTCTTAACCTTTATTGATGATTTCAGCCGTTATGGTTATGTTTACTTGCTTAAACATAAACATGAGGTGTTTGAAACATTTAAGGTTTTCAAAGCTGAAGTAGAATTGCAACTTGGAAAGAAGATTAAAACTCTTCGATCCGATAGAGGTGGTGAGTACTTAAGCCAAGAGTTTAAAGATTACTTAGCTGAGAAGGAAATTGTACAGCATCTCACATCTCCATATACTCCACAACAAAATGGTGAATCTGAGAGAAGAAATCGTACATTGTTAGACATGGTGCGATCAATGTTTAATCTTACAACTCTTCCTTTATCTTTTTGGGATTATGCTTTAGAATTTGTTGTTCATATACTAAATATGGTTCCGACCAAGAATGTTTATAAGACACCATATGAGATATGGCATGGTAAAGCTCCTAACTTGTCTTATTTAAAGGTCTGGGGTTGCAAGGCGTTTGTTAAACGTGACTCAGCAGATAAACTCCAACAGAGATCTGTAAAGTGTATCTTTGTAGGATAGCCAAAGGAAATGATGGGTTACTACTTTTATTTTTCACCTGAAAACAAAGTAATTATTGCTAGGTATGGAGACTTACTTGAAAAGGATCTCATGTCTTAATGTAGAACTTGAGGAAACTATACTAGGGGATCTTGGAGAACCTGCTAATTATAGGGCTGCCATGAATGATCATGAAAAGGATAAATGGGTAGTTTCTATGAATTGGGAAATGAAATCCATGAGAGATAACGAAGTCTGGAATGAAGTAAACCTTCCTCCCAATAATAAAGTCGTTGGAAGTAAGTGGCTTTTCAAGAAGAAAACTGACATGGATGATAATGTACACACCTATAAGGCTCGTTTGGTAGCTAAAGGCTTTACTCAAACCTATGAGGTTGACTATGAGAAGACCTTTTCTCCGTAGCAGACATTAGAGCTATTAATTCTCATAGCTATAGCAGTGTAATATGATTATGAGATTTGACAAATGGATGTCAAAATAGCCTTCTTGAATGGTCATCTAGATGAATACATCTATATGGCGCAGCCTGAGGGGTTTGTAAATCCACAATTTCTAAACCGTGTATGCAAACTTCAAAGATCCATTTATGGATTGAAGCAAGCATCAAGGCAATGGAATAAGAGATTTGATTAAGAAATCAAAAAGTTTGGATTTACTCAGAATCTTGATGAGCCATGTGTATATCACAAAGCTAGTAGGAGTGATGTTATTTTCCTTATCCTATATATTGATGACATATTAATCATGGGAAAACACATTCCAAGTTTGCAAAATGTTAAGGCATATCTTGGAAAGTGTTTTTCTATGAAGGATTTAGGGGAAGCTGCATACATACTGGGAATCAAGATCTACAAAGATAGACCAAGGCGGTTAATTGAATTAAGCCAAAGTGCTTACATTAACAAAATATTGAAGAGATTAAGTATGAAAAATATCAAGAAAGGATATTTGCTAATGGAAGTAAAACATGGCTTATGTAGCGAAATGTGTGCTTCAACACCTGCAAATGTGGCATATTTGAGTAAAGTTCCTTATGCTTCGGTTGTAGGATCTATCATGTATGATGTTAGATACACAAGGCCAGATGTGGCGTTCGCTCAAAATATCACCAGAAGATATCAACAGAATCCAGGTAAACTTCAATGGGTTGTTGTTAAACATATTCTCTAGTATTTAAGAACTACAAAAGATAAGTTTCTAGTGTATGTTGGAAATCCAGATACAGAACTTGATGTTACAGGTTTCTGTGATGCGTCCTGGCAATGTGATAAAGATGATACGAAGTCTCAGACGGGTTATGTCTTTGTTATTAATGGAGGAGCAGTAAACTGGAAGAGCAAGAAGTAGAGTACAATTGTGATGTCTGAACAGAAGCTGAATACATAGCTGCTTCAGAAGCTGCAATGGAGGTTGTTTGGATTACGAAATTCATTTCAGGGCTTGGTGTTATGCCTTCAATTGAATCACCTATTAATATGTATTGCGACAATTCGGTTGCAATCATATTTTCCAATGAACCTGGAGTCATGAAGTGCACCATACATTTTCTACGGAAATATCACTATGTTCGAGAGCAAGTCCGCATATGTGAAATTAACTTACTGAAATTTCACACAGATGACAACTTAGTTGATCCTTTCACTAAGGCTTTACCTAAAGAAAAGCTTACTGAACTTGCCAATGGCATTGGACTTCGTTTAGCTAGTAGTTCATGCATGACTGTAATTAGTATTTCGATAAAGGATATTGTAAATAGTTATTATCTTTAATGAAATAAAGTATTTGTTATATTTATTCTTCATTCTTTAATATATTGTGTCCTATATTTGAATGTTTTGTCCGTGAATAATTTAGTTATTCTAAATCGCCCGTTGTCAATTAATGATATGGGAATATCATTAAACTAAGACAAATCTGAGTATTGGTAGAATATACTTGAAAGTATATTGATGCGTTGACATACCAATTTCACATAATATTCAATGAATTGAATATAAGACTTATACCAAACTATATGATTGTACTCTATGGATCTTGTCATTAAGTAAATCATGAATAGTTATCATCAGAATTGAGATACCAGAGAACTGTCATGAATGTAGTGCATTTCTGTGGGACAATTTAACGCTATACGTAACTGGTAGTTATAAGGATTGTTTTCAGAATTGTTACAAAGTTCATGGGTTTTGTTTGTAGTCAATAAAGAATTTGTTCCTTCAAATTTATTTTAGAGTTTAATACTGCTGGGGGCCTCGTAGGGTTGACAAGATGTTTGCGTGGCCACGCCTAAGATCTTTCTCAAAGATTTGGTAATCTTGTTCAATCACAAACAACGAGAAATAGAATAGTTAAATTAAGGAATGACTTTGATCCATATCCTTATTTAACAAAGTATTAGAAACAAAAGGATAATAATAATGATGAATCATTAAAAGGTTTTTTCTAGGAGACCTTACTCGAGTTGTACTAGAGGCACCGGCGTGTTGCTAAACGCTAACCGATGTGATTACACTATTAAGATATGTCCAAGTGGGAGTTGTTAGTTTATGGACATAAATTAATAGACGTATGTTAGGATCGAACTTGAGACCACGGGATTGCACACTTTACGTATGAGAATTAAAAATTAATAATTTTATATAAAAGGTTATATTTAATTATTAATTACACAAAATGAATAACGGCCGTTAGTAATTAACGGAAAATTGACTAATGACCGTTAACTAATAAAAGGAAAGTATTGTATATGGAAAATATAGAGAACAAGAAAGATCTAGAAATCCCTTGTGGGTTTAAGATCCGATCGGCCAAAAGGGTGGGGAAACCCAACCCAAAACCCTAACTTGTTCCTAAGATTTGTTATCCTATAAATACAAAACAAAAGGTTCATTGTTTGTATCTCTTGTACACACAATAAACCTAAACTTGGTTTTCTTTTCCTCTTGTTTTGAAGCTCGGTCGAACACCCCTATTCCATAGGGTTTTCGGATTTTTTTTTCTAAAACAAACTTGTTTTGTGTTTTCTTTAACTAGCATTAGCTTTAATTCGTTAATAGTACGCATGTACAGGAACGTGCTACAAACATACTTTTGTTTGTATCTTGATTGAATTGTAAAAAGGTAAAGAGCAATTCTTATAATCCACATAAACCCTAATTAGGGTTCATATTGATTGCTTGTTGAACATTGCAAAAGAGTTACGCATACTTTTATATTCGGTTAATTAATTACTAGTATATTTTATATGTTCCTTTATGCTTCCGCAATATTTTGATGTTTATTATGTTTAATTTATGTTTGACATGTTATTAAATTCCAACGTATGCGGCATAGAGGTGAGATCCCTAGAGACCAAACCTTCTCCATAGAACCATTGAACTCATCTCAACCATCAATTCCAATATAATCTAAAGGCTAAGATCAACTCAGATAATTACACTTGAGAGGCAAAAAAGACAACTATAAAAAATTAAAAAAAAAAAAAAAAAAAAAAAAAAAAAAAAAAAAAAAAAAAAAAAATTATCCATCAATTTTTTCCCCAAAAAAATTAGGGCTAAACACACACACAAAAAACACTCTCAAATTCCGATTAACCGTCAATCCGCCGGCGATCCTCCATTTAACTGTCAATCCGCCGTTGCTCTGCCATCAATTCGCCACCGTCATCCACCGTCGATCTAACATCCGCCATCGATCCAAAGTCTGTCCGTCGATCCGCTGTACGTTATTGAAGATGATGAACTAGAAATTACAGATCTAGAAGATGATGTACAAGAAATTGTAGGTAAAATCACGTGTGATTTTGTTTTTGTTTTTTTTTGTTATCGAAAAGTGTATATCACTTTTAATTTACTCTTTGTTCAAGTTATGCATGTTGAAAATCGTGTGGTGGATTCTGAAATTCAGGTTATGGGTGAAGTTGTTGATGATCCAGATGCACACCATGTGTTTGATGAAATGCGTCTGCGATAATCACATTTGATTCGGAAGCAAAATTAAATATGATTCTATAACAGGTAATTCATATGAGAGGTAAGCACTCATCTTATTGTTACCAATTCCATACTTGATGTAGTAGTTGTTGTTGAGAGTACGAACTCTAAAAGTATTTGTCATTTGTCATTACCAAATCACATTGTAGAAGGTAAAACAAAAAAAAATGAAAAACAAATTGCTATAGTTGTTTAAAAACCAATAAATTAGCACTTATCATTATCATCTGCACAATCATTTCGACACAAAAACATGTAATGTTCTTTACTGTTTCAAAGTCGGCATCAAAAAGATGAGTTGTAGCAGCCTTCTCATGGTAAGAGGCTCGATCTTCCTTTTTGGGTATTTAACCCATTGGATGAATCTACCGAGTACACGTCAAATCAAGCAAAACATTTCAATACAATAGGAGTGAGAGGAATGATGTTTTTAGTGAGCAAAGGAAACAAGTCTCATCATTGAACTGCTTCACATGTGATTGTAGTAGAATCAAGTAAATGCAATATATGATGTTGTGAGTAGTTTATACAGAAAGTCACATGTGATTTTAGTAGAATCACATGTGATTTTAGTACAATCACATGTGATTGTAGTAGAATCACATGTGATTTTAAAATTTTGAAACAAAAACATGTTGAACTATATTAAGATCATAATGCTGGTTTGTTTTTCAGAAAAAAAAAATGCTTAATGCTAATTACAATTTTTTTTTCCTATTCAGTCTTGCCTCGTATATGACAGATGAAGAGATCCAAAAGTCTAAATTCTATCCATCTATCGGCAGGTACCATTCTCATTGTTTTACTTAAAATTTTATAATCAAAATATAGTCTTTTAACTCATAAATTACCCTTGTTCTATGATTGCAGTATAAGAAGCATTACTACTGAAGTTGGTGCTGTTGTGCTTCGGGTAGCAGTCACTAACGAGAAATAGAACTTCAAGCTAGAGCTAAGCCGAGTAAGAAATGCAGACACAGTGGAGAGAAGACTAGCAAGAACACAAATACAACATGTCCGTCAAATCCAAAATACTTTGTTTAGATTTGGATTTTTCATATTTTTGTTGAACATTTGGAAAAGTGTCATGCGGATCTTAATTCAACTATTTTTAATTGAATACCTTTTTGTTTGATGTTCTAGTAAATTTGGTATTACACTGAATAATTATTTGATGTTCTAGCAGATTTGGTATTACACCGAATAAAAATGCAAGTTGTAAAGTTACATTCTGTGAATCATATGTGATTCTACAAAATCATATGTGATTCAGAAAAATCACATGTGATTCATAAACAAATCACATGTGATCCAGATCTAAAACTTGCCCATGCTACAACAATCAGATTATGACATTTAGCAAAATTAAAGAAGATACATGTTAAAACATTCAGCAAAAAAGAGCAGTTAAAAAGATCATTACAACTTGTACATAATTCGATAAACCAACTACGGCCATAAACAAACTACAACCATCAGTTATCAAAAGACTACCATCAGTTATATGAAATACTTCCATTAACACGTTCTTACCACTACGACCATCAAAACTACACCAAAATCAAAAGACTACAAAATCAGATATCAACACCATGAGTACTACGACCATCAAACGACTACCAAATCGAGAAAATACTCATGTTCTTGACTTTCACGCTGACCCATGTTCCCACAGCCTTATCTCCTTCCTCGGACTCTTCATCTGCAACCTCATTTTGCTAGTCTTCTCTCCACTGTGTCACCCTCTTCCTCATCATCACGATCTTCAATAGAAGAGGAGTTTAACATGAGCAGGTTTAGGTTTGACATGAGGTTTCGGTATGACAACTTGTTTTGATTTTGGTTGAGTCCTCTTAGCTGCTTCCTTTGTAAACTTCAACTTAAATTTCACCTTATCTCCAACAGTTTTCTTCGATCCACCTGCACAAACTGAACCATCCAAACAAGAACCCGTTGCCCACATTTCTCATAGAACCAAGTTATACAGCTAGACTTCAACTTCCTTTGTTAAAATGCAAGTTGTAAAGTTACATTCTGTGAATCATATGTGATTCTACAAAATCACATGTGATTCAGAAAAAATCACATTTGATTCATAAACAAATCACATGTGATTCATAAATAAATCACATGTGATCCAGATCTAAAACTTGCCTAGGCTACAACAATCAGTTACACACAAATCCTATTTTTACAATCTCTTTTTCACGGCTACAAAATAGCTATCAATTTAGTTTATGTGCAATTGTATCACATTGTTACGCCATCAAACTAATAAGCTCTTAAGATCATGCCTAGAAAATAACTATCAATCTGGATTATATAATCTTATAAATAAAAAAGCAGAAATTTATGACACACCGACACTTACCAGTTAGCACGAGTAGACACCTTAAGAGCCGTTGGTTGCGACTCAAAACACGAACCATCATTTGCAACCTTTTGCAGCCCATACAACTCCACCTTCACATCATTATCTTCAAAAATCTCTTCTCCATTTCCGTCGTCTCAATTCCATGCCAATCATCATCTTCAAAAATCTCATTTTCTTCCTCAACCTTCACTACACCAAAATCAACCATAATCAATGGCAGACGGTTTGTGTTGCACCGCAATTGATTCCACACACTCTTCTTGCACCAATGATCCCAAATCAGACTCAACCACATTACCCTCACCAGTTTTCACATAATTTTCAACTTCACTTCTTTCAGGCATTTCATCAAACACCTTATAGACACTTAAATCATCATCATTAATCACAACCCCACATCCTAAATTATCACTTTCAAAATACAAATCTTTATCATTTTCAAAAGACAAAACTATAGCAAAATCTATTAAAAAAAAGAAAAAAAAAAGAAGAAAAGAAAAATAATTACAACATATATAAGCTTTAATAATAACTTGAGACCACTCACTGAATATGGTTTGTTCGGCGGCGGTTTTAGAGGGCTGGTTGTGTGTGACGGCAGTGATAGTTGTTTGAGTGACGGTGGCTAGTGACTCTCGTTGTTAAGGTTTAGTGACGGATCTGATTCCGGTGGTAACGTGGACGGTCGCCGATGGTGGTGTAAATGACGGCCGCTGGTGCTATAATGGTTAGGGTTTGATATGGTGGTTTGGTGGTGGTTAGTGTGTGTAACCAGTGAAAAAAGTGAAGGAGAAATATGTGTGTGTAACAAGGATTGAGTTAGATAGTATAATTACCAAAATGTCCCTTAGTAAATAATTAAATTAAAATAAAAATTAATCTTAGCCATTGGATTAAAGTTGAATGGATGGTTTGAGATCACATTTTGAGATCTATGGTAATTTAAGGATCTATAAGGATATTTTGTCATGCGGCGTATGCATGTTAGTTAAATATTTTTTATAGAAGAACGTGCAATTGTTAGTCGCACTTTGAAGTACAACTTCCACGCGGTTTCTTGCTGATCGTCAAATTTTTTGTAGTAACGACTTGTTAATTCAAAGTCTCCTACTTGAATCACACGCAAGTCATTTTAATTCTTCGTATCAATTGGTTTCTATTATAACAACTTATTCTTTTTTAATTTAATCTCTTTCTCTATCTAAAATATATACACCAATGTTCCTAGTTATTTTTGAAAGCAACTGTGCATTAAACTGTATAAAATTCAATACATTTTACATGAGTGTCTAATCTCGTTATACAAGTGGTCCGGAAAGATAGAAAAAACTGAATGATTTAGTGACGAAAAGTATTGTGCCTATTATATGTTGGGTGCAAATAACCCTCAAGTGGGCAAGCGGTCACGTCAACTTTCGTGAAAGGGAAGACATTATTAGGTTTAATTTTGTGAGGCAGTTAGTTCAAACGTCGTAAATTGATTGCCAAAAGATCCAAAACGTAGCAACCCAATTTTTTATTTATTTATTTATTTATTTTTATTTTTTTGTATTTGACATGTACAACCATTGTAATTGCCAAATTAGTTTTTGGGAATGTATACTGTGAATACGATTGTAGTTGTGTATTTTTCAAATTCATCAAGGATAAGGTTAGCTTTTTTATTTGCTTACTTGATCTGCTTCAGCAGATTCAGTTCCCGTTCGATAGTTTTGTACGAGTGTATAATAAAGGGTAACCGACTGTCTTACCTTCTCGCGGCCCTTAATTACTGAATGAGTAATTATCATTTTACGTATTTGAAATTTGATGAAATATACCTTAAAATCGTAAATCTTATTGTGAACGGTTTCTGATGTATCTTAATTAGTATGGTTTTTTACTATAGATGTTGTTATTTAACTACAAGCAAGATGGCATTTTATTAAACAAAAGAAAATATATAATTATACTTCAGAAGATCGATAAAATACAGCTGTAATATCTAAAGTCAAATTCAATAGTAAACATCAATTATGTATAAACGAAAGAGAAAGATTAGTTGAAATAGTAAAAACATAAGTCGACTAGATATATCAAATTGTTAGACTTTTATTACTCCGTTGACGAAAGAGAAAAATTGTTCTTCTTGGTGTTTTAGACATGCATGCAGCCATTGACAAATCTCGATAGTCAACCTTCTAACATTCAGCATTCTGCCATTTTACTAATATACCCAAAAGGGTCTAGATGAGTTTATATTAAAAAGTAGTAATTTGTACGTTGATGTTAATTTAATAAACTCTTTAAACCCAACATACTTCTTCAACAATTTTAGTAGTGACCCAAGTAGACACAAGGTGTTAAAAATTGTGTGTATGCTAACCTCGTTGGTTAAAAGAAAATAACTCATAAAAACATATCTAGACCCATTTGGGTCTATATTGGCAGGTTTGCGTACAACAGATATTTGAACCCAAAGTGGAGCCATAACTTTTATCGAGCGGCTTTGAGACTAACACTTTTTTTTTTTTTTTTTTTTTTTTTTTTTTTTTTGACGTTTATGTGTAATATCAGTGGGTTTAAAAGCTAAAGCAAATTAATATAATAAAAATTACATTAGGATTGCATACAAACTTCTTGTCTAGTGTTGAAAGTTGAAACTATTCGACTATATGTAGCTCTGTCTCTACTTAAACCTATATAATCTTATAGATGAGGAACACATTAAACATGCATTGATATCGTTAAGCTAAAAAAAAAAAAAATTGTAGAACTCTCTAATTTACAACTATCAGGTACCAGCGTGTTGCAGCGGCAGATACATCATAAGTTTTGGCGAACAATATTATTCGATTATATGTTTTTTGTGATAATAAATGTATACATGACGATAATTTTAGGGAATAACTTTATCGCACAATATCACATGCAAAAATGATTGAGTACTCATGCATCACAATGCAATGATGATACAAAAACGATATCTTGTAGTATTACGAAGTTATGATGATTGACGGTAAAAGTTACTTCCTAGTTTAGGTCAAGATTCTTATAATAGTTTAGTAACTTGCTTGGTTAATTTGTACCATACTACTTTGTAGTATATTAATTGTGTATTTTTTTATACGAGGTATTTTAAAAATAACATTAATTATATATGTTGTATAAACGTATTGATGCATTAAACAATTGTAAACATACCTGTAGAACTTGTAATGTTAAAATCTGTTTTTGAAAATATTTAAAAAAAAATAAATAAATAAAATATATATATATATATATATATATATATATATATATAAAATATATATATATATATATATATATATATATATTAAGAAAGAGAGTGTCTAAAATACATTATAAGAGACGATCCACCATATTTGAACAAGTTTTTCATTTCAAGTATAAAAGATTTAACAACAACACTCTTATATCAGCAAAGATAAAGACGAAATAAATATGGTTAAAGCCACATATTACCAACCAACTTTTCATTTTTTACCATTCTAGCCAACTTACATTTTTATTGTATAAGTTACCAACCAAAATAAGTATTTTGTCCCATAGTTACCAATTTTCACATAAACTAACGGCCATTAGTCTTTTATACCCTTTGTGTTCTTTGCATCGTTAGTCCTTTATACTAACGGCCGTTAGTAATTTTCACCACCACCACCTCCCACCACCACCACCCACTACCACCGCCACCACCCACCACCAACACCACCCACCGCTACCACCACCCACCGCCACCACCACCACCAACTGCCACCACCGCCACCCACGTCCACCGCCGCCACCCACCACAACCACCACCACCCACCTCCACCGCCGCCACCCACCACAACCACAACCACTTCCATCACCACCACCTACCGCCAATCACAATACATATAGTGGTGGTGGTGGTGGTGGGTGGTGGCGGTGGGTGGTGGTAGAGGTGGGTGGTGGCGGCGGTGGTGGTGGGTGGTGGCGATGGTGGTGGGTGGTGGCGGAGGTGGGTGGTGGTGGCGGTGGCGATGGTGGTGGGTGATGGTGGGTGGTGGTGGAGGTGGGTGGTGGTGGCGGTGGTGGTGGGTGGTGGCGGCGGTGGGTAGTGGAGATGGTGGTGGGTGGTGGCGGCGGTGGGTGGTGGTGGCGGCGGTGGGTGGTGGTGGCGGTGGGTGGTGGGTGGTGGTGGTGGTGGGTGGTGGCGATGGTGGTGGGTGGTGGTGGAGGTGGGTGGTGGCGGTGGTGGTGGGTGGTAGCGGTGTTGGTGGTGGTGGGAGGTGCTGGTGAAAATTACTAACAGCCGTTAGCATAAAGGACTAACGATGCAAACACACAAAGGGTATAAAGGACTAACGGCCGTTAGTTTATTTGAAAATTTGTAACTTTGAGAGAAAATACTTATTTTGGTTGGTAAGTTTAGACAATAAAAAGTTTGTTGGCAATAATAGTAAAAAATGAAAAGTTGGTTGATAATTTATGGCTTTAACCCAAATAAATACTGTGCTAAATCGAGTAAAATAAAAGTTTGGAGGCAGGCCTATACGTACAACTTGTCCTTGATTGTACCAGCCTCGACGACTTTGTATGGTGTCAACTGCCAACTGCCAAGCACGCTTGTGATGCAATTTTTGAGCTTACAAAAAAAACATATATGTAAATATAAGTTTATGTTAAATACGTAGTATATACATAATTATGACATAGAAGAATATATATGCAAATCTTCTACTATTATCATATTCTTAAAAAAATAGGTACTATTATTATATGCTAGATTGCTAGCTCAAATTAAAATATATATAAGAAAAAAGGGTTTTTAGGCTACTCTAACGCAATCCCGTCGGTGATTGGCAAGGTAGATGTCACGCAGCAAACCCTTTGGGAGTGGGGAGTGAGGCATCGGCAAGGTGCTCAAATGTTCAGCCAAAGGTGAATGTTTCACTTTTCGGCTTTCGTGCATGGTGAACCTTTTTATATGTTTTATTATTGAATTGATATTCTCTCAAGTTTAGATCAACATGACCGGTCATGTTACCTCATAATCAAAAGAAACATCGGGTCTCGTAGTAGACCACAAATTTTTGTATATGAGTGAACGTGACCTATCATATTCATTCTAACTTGAGAGAATTTAATTCTTTATTATTTATTATTTGTTTTTGTGAGTGTGTGTAGGATATTTAGTGAGATATGTTTTTTGTAAAAATAGGTATTTTTAATAGAGTAAATTACACGGATGGTCCATGTGGTTTGTCAAAAATTTCACTTATCGTCCCTCAAACTTAAAAGTTGCATGTATCGTCCCTGTCGTTGTCAAAGAATAACATGAATGGTCCCTCAAGAGACCATTCATGTTATTCTTTGATTTGTCGAAAATTTCACCTATCGTCCCTCAAATGGACCATCCATGTTATTCTTTGGCAGCGATAGGGACGATACATGCAACTTTTAAGTTTGAGGGACAATAGGTGAAATTTTCGACAAACCACAGGGACCAACCGTGTAATTTACTCAAAAAAAAATATGCTGAAAGGTAAAGTGGTGTGAGATGCTTAGGAGTGAAAAGTGAAAGGGTGGAAATGAGAGAAAAAGCTGATGTAGCGCTGAGGTGAAATGTTGATGCGAGATTTGCAGAACCTTGAAAAGAAGTTTTAAAATCCTCTAGGGAGTGTACCTAATCGCTATAGAGTAGTATAGGTATGTCCAGGGGATTGATCGTTCTCTAAGGGAATAGTGTCGTTAGGTCAAGATGTATGACGAGATAGATCTAGAGGTAGGGGATGATTCTTTTTGTATTTTTTTTATATTTTATAAAAGCAGTAAAAATCTCGTGTTTTAGAAGAGTGGGCGGAATTAGTTGCTAGTCAACTAACCCAAAACTAATAATTCAATTAATATAAACTAATTAAAAAGAGAAAATACAATTGGTGACTTCTTATGATAGGAGAAATCGTGTTTACTTAGATTTAATTACTCCCTAATTATCTCCTATTGATCTGTCGAATTGTCACGTCCTTGTTTTAGTTGAAGCGTTGTATTCCTTAATATCGGTCGTGGGGAGGTGTCGAAGTCCCCAACTCTATGAATCTTAGTCTCGCCTAATAAACCTTAAAGTCTATTAAGTTTTCTAGGATGTATAAGCCGCAATTCACGCAATAAATACAACGAGAAAAACCAATAGTGCACTCTATGGTTGCGTTTTCTAAGACATTCAAGTTAGTTATATATAAGAGGTCAACCAGTTTTCTTAGCCTAACGCGAGGCAATCAACTAAACAAGAGACAACAAGTCAATAATCAACAACTAGGTTTCACTATATCTAAGCAAACACAAATAAACTTAAGCTAACATGTTAAAACAAAGAAAAGATAAACACATAATCAAACAATAAATATACATATCGAATGATTAAAGTGATACTTATCTTTATTGAAACATGAAGTTCAAGGGCTTTGAAAGCCTCACAAAAGCTGTTAAATTCGTCCCAAAACCCTACTTTAAGATATTCCCCCAAAGATGTCTCTCTAATAATGAAAACATGCGAAAATATATATAGGATTACAATTGTGACGGCGTCACTTGCAAAGTGTGACGCCGTCAGCTCGCCATGGTTTAGGATTTCGTCTTGTGCAAGTCGCTGTTATGACGGCGTCAGGAATGACTTGAGGCCGTCACCTTATAAACCGTCTGAGCCGTCTCTTGTTAGCTTAAAACGTGACTCACATATTTAATTAACACCTGACGGCGTCAGGTTATAGTGTCTTCAGATTCTTCTGGGGCGTCACTTGGTAGCTTTCCACTAGAAATCCAACCTGATTAATAAATGACGGCGTCACATTGTAGCTTGTGACGCCGTCAGACTCCCATGTCTGATAGAATTTTGCGACTTCGTCGTTTTCTTCACTTTTTTGTCCAAATACGTCCAAAGAGTGCCAATTTATAGAATTATCGTCCCAAGTACCTAAAATACAAAAAGAAATGATTTTAGGCAATATTTGATCATATTTATACGATTTTGGGCTTAAATAACCCCTTAAAAAGATACGAAATAAATCCTTATCGAATGTGAAGTGGTGTGAGGGTTAGAGCCTTAGGTGTGGTGGCTAGCCAAAACTACTCATTTGGGTTTCACTGGGTGCCGCATTACCATAACAAACCCCCTTCTACAACCCTCCCTTATTACAACTTACTCATTTGGGTCCCCACCACTTACAATTTTTTTTTCGCATTTCCAAATAAAATAAAATTCAATCATTAAAATAAAAATACAATACATCATATTAAAAAAAACATACGAAACATAAAATAACGATACGAAAAAAAAGATACGGTAAAAAAACATGCGCAGCTTAAGAAATACATCAAATTATAAAGAAACTAATTATTTTGTTGTTGTTGTTGAAATTGTTCCCATAGATGTCGTTGCCAAACATGGTCGATGATATTTCGTTGAAGCAATGTGTGTGTGCGTTTATGATGCGCGTGATGTGTCGTTGCGGTTTAGCAGTGTTAATGCCTACTCAAGTTTTAAATTTATATTTAGCCGACTTATCAATAACACACACACTTAACGAGCAGTGTACCCGGTCAGTATGAATATAATGGTAAGTAGAGTGTCGATCACTAAGAGTGGAACGTATTATCTAGTTATTCTGATCAGTATTTTAATATTCTAAGTTAGCTATACAACCTAATCTAACGCAAGGGGGTTCAGCCTGAGAGACTGGCACGGTTTGGTTATAATTAAATAGTAAACTAAACTAATGAGCACGAATCAGCGATTAGCACACACGTACACAGATAGATACTCGAGACAATAAGAAGACCTGTCCTGATAATTAAGTAGTTCGTCACTTGTTTTATTGCTAGTTTTATATGAAGTGTATATAATTAAACCTTTCTCGTTGGCTCTAATCTTATCGGCGAGTAAACCCTTAATGATTACTTATGTCTATCTTATTTATTCAAGAGACGCTAAAATAAATAGGCGAGGAAGGGGCATGGCGACCCAAGCAATGCTCAGCTAGACACAGAGGTTATCAATGCACTAATAAAAGTCACCAAAGACATCAACATATAAACTTTAATTAATGGGAAAGCAATATTAAGGGGAGTGCATGATTTTCCGTAGTCACATGACACAAGCCCATCAATCCTTATGAATTAAAGTGTAATAATACAATAAAACAAAACTACTTAATGAATTGAATACATGCAGGACCTTCTTACAGCTCTTGTATATTTGTTTAGGTGTGTCTTGTGCTGCTTGGTCGTCTGAATTCGGCTCTAGGGTTATATGGTCTTCGGTCTAAAATCTAGCTCTCTAAATTCGTCTGTCCTTGGGGTATTTATAGTTTCTGTCTGAGGGATAGATGCGGCGCATTGAGTTGTTAGATACGGCGCATTGACTTAACTTTGCGTGGGGTCCAAGATTAATATATTCTGGAATATTCGTACACCGTCTTCAGATGCGGCGTATCTTCAATTTCTTATGCGGCGCATGTTCTCTTGTATCTTGGATCGTAACTTGTGAAATCTTGATAGTGATACGCCGTACGTTAGAAGTATGTTGCGGCGTATCTGGAGTAGAACGAGCTTGATCTTCTGGATTTCAGTAGGCTTTTGACATCTTGCTTGTTTTGCTCCATAATTAGTCCAAAATTGCCAAGTTTCACATAATGCTTGTTTTTACCTGAGAATTACTAAAGTAAACATTAATGTATCGATTCTCATATATAATATAATAAAACAAGTCAAATAAATAGGATAAATGATGATAATAAAATGTACTTATTTGAGTTCATCAAATATCCCCCCACTTGAACTTTACTTGTCCCCAAGTAAACCTTAGAATTAATCGTATGAAAATGTATCCTAAAAGATATTATGATTTATTTTTATATTTAAGCACGTATTCATTTTATCATAATCACACAACCAAACATTTAACGAAGTAGAAACCAAAATAATTTTTAATGTAAAACAATTCTAAATCGTTTAGTTGCTTAGTCGTGACGAATATTCTATCATAGGCTTGGCAAGTATACGCATCTCCCCCACTAAAGCCAAGGAATAACAAGTCTAAAGCGGTAAAAAAGGTTTGTTGGTTAAGGGTTGATCATCCTTTTTAATCTCTATCAATCTCAAATTCCAGAAAAGGCGACAAAATCACAAATACATGATCGAATCCACGACCACGATACTTGCAATTGCTCAAATCCTTAACTCGAATAGGCTAAAGATAGGACCAAGTAATCTTCACCAATAATATTATATCAAAAAGGGCGACAAAATCATAAATACATAGCCGAATCCACGACTATGATACTTAAGATTGCTCAAATCCCTAATCTCAATAAATCAAAGGTTTGGATGAAGAATGATATAGGGTATGGATAATATTTGGGATACAAATTGGTGTAAAATAAAAAATAAACAAAACAGATAAATTAAAATCCCAAGTGTGGTAAATTACTTTCCCAACCATCCCATGAATAAGACTCATATCATTGAATAACTCACGCTTTAACACTTGAAAAACACGCTTTAGGTAGACACGAATTATACTCAACAAAATCTCAATCAAAGAATAACCTTAGTTGGCGTTCCCATAACGGCCAACTACCATTCAATCCATAAATATAATATACAACAAATAGTGGTGATATCTCCCACTTAATACAAAACTTTACATAAGTTGGTTAAAACAAACTTCCAACTTTTCCTTTTTCTTCTTCTTTTCTATTTTTATTTTTATTATTATTATTTTTTTACATCAACATATATGTGTAAAATTTCACAACTTTTCTATCACTATTTTTTCGGATAATTTTTCCATACTCTTCATACTTTCAGAAATAACTGTAATAGTGAAAGTAGCAAACACACGAAAAATAAACTAAAAGTTATACAATATTTACTTTCATACCAATTGCATTGTGCAATTTCCCGATCTAACCAAAGATAATGAATTACGCACGCGAACACAGGTAATGTAAGGAAACACACTTTTCCTAAAGCAATTAACCACGGATTTTAATCTACAGGGTAGGCTAAGGTGTAAGGGTGTATCGAAACATTATAACAAAGGTGTAAGAAACGAAATGAATGGTTCTGAGGGTTTTTCTAGGGGTATCTTACTCTAAAAGTGAGAATAACAAAAGGTTTATACGGGGGTTAACTAACCAGTGTAGTTAGTTAATATCACATAACATATAAAGGCTATTTGGGTGTAATCCTAGAAATTTACCAATTTAGACAAGTCACTCTGATTATATAGATAATACTCATTATGGTGGTCTCGAATAGTATACAAGCCAAGTTCTAAAGTTTACAAGTCACTAGCACACTAAAGTTTTAATATTTTTGAAAGAATAGAGTTATGTATGCGGTTATGTAATTTAGACTTTAAACAAAAACATGCTAAAAATTTTAAATTTTGATATATTAAGCGCATTTTAAGCATATTTTGAAAAAGTTTAGGACAAGTAAGTGTTCTAATTCTCCATCCCCCCACTTAAGTTAAACAACGTCCTCGTTGTTTGTGTCAAAGGTTAAAAACTGGAAAATAAAAGAATTAGAACAGAAAAACTCCCCTGAGATTTGCTCGGTATGATCCTCCATTATTCATATAAGAGCAAAAATCAACTTTCTTGTGGATGAGAACGTTTAAGCTTTGCATCCACAAAAAATGCAGGAATTTATAATACCATTTAGACTTTAACACACCTGAGTTAAGAAGGTTCAAACTTGCATAATACATTAGTAGTTAGTAAAAATAAAACCTAAAAAATTGAACTGTAAATCATCAGGTCAGTCGATACGCCGTATCTTATAGAAGAAGATACGCCGTATCGAGCCTGGAATAAATACGAATCAGAATAAAAGAAGTGTCGCATCCTTAACCAGGGATGCGCCGCATTAAATAAACTGACAAAAAGTTTTAAAGTCAAAAATAAAAATGCAGAAAATGAAATAAGATATAACCAGTGCAAGTGATGCGTCGCATCTTATGATGGAGATGCGCCATATCTTCTGCAGGTCTGACAGACTCGACACAGAATCAGAAAAGTAAAATTTTTTCCGGGTTGTCTCCCGGTAAGCACTTTTCTTTATTCCAGAGTCTTCAAGTTAGACTCTCGTTCAACTCCTTAATTTGTTCTATTGAGATCTTCCATCTCAATCTCTCTCTTAGTTCCATATTCAAGTAACCAAACATTATTTCCGCTAATTGGAACATCCTTGACACTAATCCGCCTCTAGTAGTTATTCCATTCTGGTCGTGACTTTGGAGCAAAACTCCTTTAATCACCTTCGACAATTGGTGCACCTCAATCGTCAATTCTCTAATCATATAGTTTTGTTCTTTCAGCAACAGTCCATTGATGAAAGTTTCGACCTCATGATGCTCCTTATCACATTCGTGGGCGAACTTAGATACAATCTCATCGGTTGTAAGTTTAATCCATAGTCCTCCGAACCAGCTTGGGAAAATATCAATCATGATTCCTGAAACACAAAACAAATAGTCTTCGAAGTAAAAAATTTCTAAGAGACAAAAAAGATGATTAGAATTTTCTCCGTTCGGGAATAAGAAAATAAAAATTGCTGATGACTGTAGACGATGCGCCGTATCCAAAAAGTTTGATACGTCGTATCTTATTACGTTAAAATTTAATCAGACTTTTATTCAGAAAACAGATACACCGCTTATAATTTAGAATGCGCCGTATCCAGTTTAAATTATCAAAAATCGATTATATTTATTAAAATTAAATGCGTCGTATTAACAAAAGCTAATGCGCCGTATTTTCGTTATGTTTCAAAATACAAGATTTTTGATTTAGTAGATGCGTCGTATCGATAAAGATCGATGCGTCGCTTTTGTTTAATTAATTCGAAAAAACTGTTTTTAATTTAAATAGAAAATACGCCGTATCTGTTAAAACAGATGCGTCGTATGGCGTTAGGGTTTAGAAAAATTTCTTATTAAAAAAAAACGCCGTATCTTGGGGAAAGATGCGTCGTACCGAATTTATTAAACGCGTTGTATTTTATAAAAATTAAACGCAATACGCCGTATCTGTGAAAACAGATGCGCCGTATCGTTTCTATCAGCACAATACAACGATAGCAGAATGCAGAAAAATAGAAAAATGAAAAAACAAAAATAAAAACAAACAAAAATTACATAAACAAAAACACACAAAAACAGAAAATATGCAAATCATACAATGAATGCAATCTATCTAATATATAACAGGGTTAGTGGTTAGAATCTAAAAAAAAACTAAAAAGAAAAACCTATTTAAAATACTAAATCAAACTAACAGATAATAACAATTCACTCCCCGGCAGCGGCGCCAAAAACTTGATGCGCGTGATGTGTCGTTGCGGTTTAGCAGTATTAATGCCTACTCAAGTTTTAAATTTATATTTAGCCGACTTATCAATAACACACACACTTAACGAGCAGTGTACCCGGTCAGTATGAATATAATGGTAAGTAGAGTGTCGATCACTAAGAGTGGAACGTATTATCTAGTTATTCTGATCAGTATTTTAATATTCTAAGTTAGCTATACAACCTAATCTAATGCAAGGGGGTTCAGCCTGAGAGACTGACACGGTTTGGTTATAATTAAATAGTAAACTAAACTAATGAGCACGAATCAGCGATTAGCACACACGTACACAGATAGATACTCGAGACAATAAGAAGACCTGTCCTGATAATTAAGTAGTTCGTCACTTGTTTTATTGCTAGTTTTATATGAAGTGTATATAATTAAACCTTTCTCGTTGGCTCTAATCTTATCGGCGAGTAAACCCTTAATGATTACTTATGTCTATTTTATTTATTCAAGAGACGCTAAAATAAATAGGCGAGGAAGGGGCATGGCGACCCAAGCAATACTCAGCTAGACACAGAGGTTATCAATGCACTAATAAAAGTCACCAAAGACATCAACATATAAACTTTAATTAATGGGAAAGCAATATTAAGGGGAGTGCATGATTTTCCGTAGTCACATGACACAAGCCCATCAATCCTGATGAATTAAAGTGTACTAATACAATAAAACAAAACTACTTAATGAATTGAATACATGCAGGACCTTCTTACAGCTCTTGTATATTTGTTTAGGTGTGTCTTGTGCTGCTTGGTCGTCTGAATTCGGCTCTAGGGTTATATGGTCTTCGGTCTAAAATCTAGCTCTCTAAATTCGTCTGTCCTTGGGGTATTTATAGTTTCTGTCTGAGGAATAGATGCGGCGCATTGAGTTGTTAGATGCGGCGCATCGACTTAACTTCGCGTGGGGTCCAAGATTAATATATTCTGTAATATTCGTACACCGTCTTCAGATGCGGCGTATCTTCAATTTCTTATGCGGCGCATGTTCTCTTGTATCTTGGATCGTAACTTGTGAAATCTTGATAGTGATACGCCGTATGTTAGAAGTATGTTGCGGCGTATCAGGAGTAGAACGAGCTTGATCTTCTGGATTTCAGTAGGCTTTTGACATCTTGCTTGTTTTGCTCCATAATTAGTCCAAAATCGCCAAGTTTCACATAATGCTTGTTTTTACCTGAGAATTACTAAAATAAACATTAATGTATCGATTCTCATATATAATATAATAAAACAAGTCAAATAAATAGGATAAATGATGATAATAAAATGTACTTATTTGAGTTTATCAGTTTATTTTGAAGTTCTTTGGATTTCTTTCGTTGCACTTCGCATCGCTCGATCCATGCCCATTGTAAATTTATTTGCGGACAAATATACATCTCGCTCATTTCGGATATCGCAATTTTTTTATCTTTTAAAATCATGTTATGCAATATGATGCACGTGTACATGACTCTCCGTAACTTGTTCAACGTAAATGCACGCGCCGGTTGGGCAATAACATGCCAACGTCCATAGAGGACGCTAAAAGCTCTTTCGATATCTTTTCGAGCACTTTCTTGTTTCTGTTTAAATATGTCATTTTTTGGGGTATGTGCAACCGTAAATGATTTGACAAAAGATGACCACTCTGGGTAAATCTCTTCAGCTAGATAATACCATTGTTGAAATGTAAGGCCGTTTACTTCAAACGTAGCCACGGGGACGATGTCATCAAGCAGGTCGTCAAATAACGGAGAATTATTCAAAATGGTAAGATCGTTATTCGCACCCGCTACCCCAAAAAAATGCATGACAAATCCACAAATCGTATGACGCAACGGCTTCAAGCATTATAGTTAGATACTTTTTATCACCTCTGTGAAATTGCTCTTGCCATTCGACCGGACAATTTTTCCATTCCCAGTGTATACAATCAATGCTTCCCAACATTCTCGGTATCTTATGAACCGCGTTATGTGCGTTGTATAAGTTGTGAATGTCATTCACGTCTGGTTTTCTTAAAAACTCAGCCGTATACAATTGAATTATGCACAAAGTAAAATGATCTAGACAATCGCGTGCATAATGTTCCCCTATTTGTAAATACTCATCTAATGCATCAGGTGATATGCCGTACGCCAATTGGCGTAGGGCGCATGTGCATTTTATAATCACACTAAAACCCATTATACCCGTAGCATCGGGTCGGACTCTAAAGAAATCAAAATCCTTGAGAAGAGGATGATGAGTGTCAATATATGTTTCAATATCTTGTACTATTTTTAAAGATAGTTTACGGCTCATACGAAAACGACGCCTAAAATTTGTGTCCAGATATTTTGGGTCATCACCAAAATAGTCGGCCATTAGACGTGCTCCAGCAGCTTCACGTTTACGGGGGATGTATCTATGGCGGCGTGAACGTAGTTTCGGCTTCTTGTTGCAACGGTTGCTCAAACTCATATTGTTGCAGAATCATCTCCAGCTCCGATATCTCATTAAGATCACTTTCACCGGAATAGAATGAATTACTCATGTTTATTGGTTATTATAGTTTAGTGTTTTGAAAAAAAATGTTGTGTGAAATTTGTAAAAATATTTTATTATTTATAGTGTGAAAATTTATGTTTATAAAAAAAATAAAAAAATAAATAATAACGGACGAAATTAAATTTGTAAACGTTATACAATGTTCACTGACAAGAAAGGACGAAAAGGGACGAATTTTTTCTTCGACGTGCAGACGACGAGCTCGTCTATGGTGAAGGACGGCGAGGCTGGGCGGTGTGGCTGTGAGCCACGACGATATTGCCATGTCACTGTGGCGAGGTCCAACGAGCTCCACACCGATCGCTCTTAGGGGTAGCCTTAAATACACAGATGACATGTTCTGTGTATTTTCTTATTACAAGTATTTGAAATTTATGTCATGAACGTTGGCATATATCTCTTATACAATAAAGAAACTCAAAAAAAATTAAAATTTTCAATTGTGCTAATTAGAGTACATTATTCTGCTTGCATGATAAAATTAAACATTTTTATTAACCAATAAAAATCAAAACTCTTTAATTTCTATCTAATTTATAAAAAGAAAAAACTTAAAAAAAGAAAATGAGTAATTCATAAAACTTTAGCTCTTAACTTTTAGATATACCATTTGACTTAAGTATAATTATTAGTTCCATGTTTATTAATAACTTTATAAATTCAATAATATTCTTTAACGTATACCTCCTATACTTTATAAGTCATAACAAAATTCAACAATGTGTTGTTGTTAGTTATAAATATTAGAAATACTTTATAAGTCATAACAAAATTCAACAATGTGTTGTTGTTAGTTATAAATATTAGAAAAATAATTTGGATGACTAAAATCTACACCTAAAATTAGATATAAAGATGTGAGTAGTCCATTTGAAAAATTGATTGGTGAGAATGATGAAAGAAAAAAGTGTATCACACTTGTCAAAATATGAATTGAGTATGACTATTGTTAGGTCTCATTGTTAAGTATATATATCAGTTCACCACTCTAAATATTATTATCAGGATATATTAAACTTAGGTATTTGCACAAAATTATAAATATAAAAAGGAAAACACTCATTACTTTTACATTCAATAAGACTCATGTTATTGCTCTTTATAAGTTTAACTTGGGTGTACACTTGTTTAAAATTAAATACGGCTAAAACTATTATTAACATGAATATAAATATTAAAATAAATGCACGAACTCACGGGCTACTGTGAGATGAAAATAAATAGATGAGATTGTACATATAGCAACGACACATATTTTTTCAAAGATCATTATGTGCTAAAACACGCATAATGTATAGAACATGATATCGATAATTAACAATAAACAAGATCAACATAAACACCATGTTCTAAACAAAGTCAAATCTTTTGTGCAACAGAAGTTCATACAAAATATTAATCAATAAATACATAATGAAAAAATTATGTAAAAGCCTACGTATACACGAGTATTATAACTATATAAGTATAAAAAAATTATCATATTTTTATAAAAAAAAATCTTAGATATTACAAAACCCTTAATTTATCAGTTATCACAACAAAGATGTTAAAACACTAAACTCGTACCTGCACGAGTTCTGCAACTAGTAAGATACCTAAAACATGAAGTATTCCTAGTAAAGGATGCTACTTTTTGTTTATTATGACAAGTTTACGGCAACATAACTTCGTAAATTAATCGGTTAAAGAAGTAAAAGTCATGATTATAAAAAGTAAAAAGTGTATTGCAACTTAGTTACGCTTTCTTATTTGCATATAGTTCCGATTTATCTCAATTTATAGCAGTGTTTCAAAAAAAGTTTATAAGGTTGATTAAGTTTTGCTCAGACGCTAATCGATCACAAACTTTTTTTATTCGTGCAAATTGGTCAAACAAATCGGTAAAGGGTGGTCAAACTTACCGAAAACCTGCAAATCTTTCCGGAAATACATTAAACACGCCGAAAACTTGTTTAATCACTAATAGTCGTTGTTTATATATGTTACAAGTTGTTGGTATAAGGCAAATATTGTTGTAAATACCTAAAACTCATCGGAAATACTTAAACTCGCTAGAAAATACCAAAAACTTCCCAGAATGTCAATCCGATTAATCCCGCCTAAACTAATTACAAACTACTAAAAGATCGAATGACCGGCTACCAGTTTACTATTTTTGCAACCTTGATTTACAGTACGCCATACTATCGAACATTGTCTTACATGTAGTGTTGGGCTACAAAGTACTGCTACAAGAAGAAAGTCAAAGTACTGCTCGATAGAAGTCAAAGTACTGCTCATGTTCTAAAGAAGTCAAAGTACTGCTAAAGATAAAGAACTGATATGCAAACATGTAGCAATCATGTCGAACAAAGGGAGAACGGAATCAACATCAACATTTATGAGGTTGAAAAATACTACTCAATGACAAAGTTTAGAAAAACATATCGAAGTTATTAAGGGTGCTTTTAGTTGAGGGAAAACATTATTGTTTTCTACAAAATATTTTGTGGAAAACAAAGAAAACAGAAATCTCGCTCAAATCAATGTTTTCCAAAAAAATGTTTTGCGAAACACAAAATCTCCTATTTCCTAACTTAATAAGGAAAACGGCAAAACAAATTTTAGTTGTTTTCTTTATTTTCCTTTGTAACCCACAACCCTCCTTCCATTCTTCAAAATTAAAAATACAAACATGAACTAAATGCGTTTTCTATATTTTCAAGCATTTTGTGCAGATAAATTTCTCTTTCAAATTTTTACAAAACAAGAGAATTTTTTCTCCAACTAAACGCACCCTAAATGTTTTTCGTGTTTGGTTGGCTTGTCAACATCAAACACAAATATTATTATCCTTTGTAACCCGTCTCACAAATATTATATCCTTTGTCAACATCAAACACAAATTAGCTATATAATCTTGAACTACGACCACTTCGTGGTTGTGATTAGGGGCTGCTATCATTTTAAGATGTGGCAAGCTATTATAATAACATTGTTTTATTAGTTTTATTATTATCCTTTGTAACCCGTATCACAAATATTATATCTATCGCATGTTTTCAATGAGACTTGACCCACATCTCATGGTTAAATATTAATCGGCCAGATCGATGCAAGTTTATGTCTCATCTTATGATTTAATACACCATATCTACTTGCACTTCAATTTCCTTAATGTTAATATGTGTACCCTATTAGTATCGATACATTTGCTCTTAAAAATACACATTCCTAATTCCTTTATCGACATTCATTGTCTTTACATGAGGGCATGTGGCAATCATGAGTAACAAAGGGAAAACGAAAACAACGTACATCAACATTTATGAATGCGAAAAATAGTTGATTTATTTGGACTAGACTTTACGATATTATAAGAAACGAGTGGGACGAACCCCCCGCGTTGCGGGGGAGGAGGGGTGGGGGGTGTTCCCCAACTTCTTTTTGTTGGAAAAATTATTTCGTTAATAATTACGCAAGTTTCATAATTTTTCGAGGCCGTTTGGTACGAAAAATAATAAAAACAAAAACAAAGACAAATACATTGATTTCGAGAAAGTATTGCATATTTATACTCATTTTTGTTGAAAAAATTATTTCGTTAATAATGACGCAAGTTTCATAATTTTTCAAGGCCGTTTGGTACGAAAAATAATAATTAAAAAAATATATATATATATATTTATTTACTGTAGCTACAGTACTGTAGCAAAATAATAAAATATACTTAAATAATAAAATATACTTTTGGCAGACTTGTGTTTTAATATAGATATATAATAAAGTTTAGAATGATTCATGGATCATTAAATGTTAACGTGTTAGTTGCCAACTTGCCATGCCAACTTCAGCTGTAACCTTCAGCTCATTAATCCAAAGAATAGTACAACGTTTGAACCAATAATATATAGCTTCCCAGTATAGTCTTATTTCAAGATAATCAAAATATCTAAAGCCATATTTAAAAAGGGTCTTTCTAACATGTGTTTTAGGGCATATGTTAAGTACACAAAATGACAAAAAAAAAGATACAAAAAGTACAAAAAAGTACTTAAGCCCACATGTATTTTTTGTACTTTTTGTCCTTTTGTGTACTTATCATGTGCCCTTAGGGCACATGTTAGAAAAATCCATTTAAAAATGATAAATTTTGATACGAGTGATTTGTATGCCTAACAACCGGCTGTGACATATTTCAGTTAGGGTGTAAATGAGACGAGACAACTTGTGAATTACTCGAGATCGACTCGTACATTACTCAAAATCGACTTGGTTTAAAGGAGTCGAGCTCGAGCTACTCGAGTATACTTTTGAGTCCAGCTCGAGCACGAAAAATACTCGGCTGGTGAGGCTTGCAAGCTTTAACGAGCTTGATTAAGTTACATTTTTACCCTTCTATATTGTAACACCCTCAAATTTGGTTTGTGGCAGCGGAAAATTTATTTGGGTGTTACTGTGAGGATCGAATACAAAATCATAGAAAAACAGCCTAAGATGGCATTTTTAATTTACATAGGTCCATAATATAAATTCAGTTATAAAACATTACATCAGAGTACTAAGGTTTCTTCAAAGAAACATTATTTTAACTGAATTACAACTTATTTTACACCATTTATTGAAGATAGGGTATGCCTGCTCCATGCCTTGCCGTGCTCCTCTAGTTCCCTGAGATACATGCTTAAAAGTCAACATAATGTTGAGTGAAATCATGGAGTTTGTAATTTAAATATCAGTTCAATCACAAGTAAGATTGTATTGGAGATACAATCAGTTTAAAAAAGATTGATATTGCAGTTCATATATTGCCCTAAGTCTCATGACACGCAAACGTTAACAAAGTACCGCCTAAACGGAGGTGTCCACCAAACTAATGATGAAAATTTGCCCTCGTGTAATAGGTGATTTTGCCAATTCCTATTTCTCTCAAATATAATGCATCGCGACTAATACGACTAGCAAAAAGCATTCCGTCACAGTATTAGTGGGATAGGTCGTCAACCTCTAATAGATCTATTCATTATATTCGCGTTCACCGCAGTGATTAATGGCTCATGATAAAGGGTCTTATGGCAATATGGTGTACTTAGGCATATATCAAGTCAGGTAGCATACAGAAAATACTTGTGATTTATTTATAGCATGTATCCCCCTCACGGAGTTTAAAAAGTATAAAGAGTTTAAATGTGAGGCCATGACTCACCTTATGCGTTCCTGGTGATGGTAAAAATAACTCAGAGGTGATTATAACAACTTCGATATAGAACCTGGTAAATATATATAAATACTGAGAATCTGACTAATTTCTAGTGGTGTATGTGTATGAGTGGTGGATGATGATTATTCAACGATCTAATCGTTGAGAATGAAGATGCTTATGGTGCTCGTACTCTTGTAAGATCATATTTTCAACGAGTAAATAAAATATTACTATGAATTATTTCTTTCGCTATTAACTAATATGTAAATATAATGCAAATATGCATATGAAGTAAAGATATGGTGCAAAAATGAAAAGGAAGATGACAAGTTATAATAGTTGGTCCTTGATTCTTTCTAGGTTTTACATTTTATACCCTAACCGGAATTCGCGTTACGTCGTTAGTCCTTATTCAGTCCATAGTTCGATAACAGTCCAATAATTGTCCAATAGTCCATATAAGGCTTGAAGTTCAATAATATGTCAATTTCAGTCCTTTACAACTGTTTTCACAGCTTCAGTCCCTTAGTTTCCAGATTTGACAATTTTAGTCCTTTTCGGTTAAGTCGCGTTACATTTTTAGTCCTTTTTGCATAAAAATGACGGAAAAAATATTCTGAAAATTTTTATAACTTTATTAAGTTTATTTTAACTTATTTCCAATTTATTATTTCAGAAAATAAATCATTTTTGCACTAATGGGCCATTTAACGATTTGTAACATAGCCCGTTAAGAGTTTTAGAGGCGAGGGCGTGAAAACTGTTTTGGGCTTAGATTTGGGCTATTTTTAGGATTCTAAAAATATATTATGCGGGCCTGTTGGGCCTTGCCATCGAAAATCCTTGTTGGGCTTGACTTATGGCCCAACCGAATGTTTATTAAATTTCCTGAAAACAGTCGCTAGCTACATGTGATGGTCGATCCAAAATGAGTTGTTTTGAGCGTGATAACAAGCTTATGGGGTCGAACATAGAACATGAAAATTATAGTTTACTAGCTTGTCATTCGAGTGATATAAAAATATCGATATATTATATATGAGATTTCGAAAATATGTTAACGGTTTATGGGCTGGTCGAACGAAATAATTTTGTGAAATATTCCATGAAATTTTTCTAAGTGTTTGGCTCTTAGTCGAGTGGCGTTAAAAAGGGATTAATTTGAGTGTCGATATGAGGTTACAGGAGGGATCTTAGAAAATGAAATATTTAGTTCGCCATGTGAACTATTGAAAAGTGCAAGAATATTTATGTTTTGCATGTATTGTCTCGTATTAAATTAAACGTGAAGTGGTTCGATCGGGTGAGTTTTAACTAGTAACATTTTAGTTATCTTTCTCTCTCTTTCCAACTGGTTTAGCATGGTTATTATTTGTGTTCGAGTTGAATTTGGAGGGTGTACATGAAGAGGTTATATGTTTAATGTAACATGAGTGGTTCGACCAAGTTAAGGTTGAACATGTTTTTACTATCTTTTGATAACCGGTTGAGCTCAAGTATTTTGAGTTCGAGTAAAGTGTGCATGCAACTAAATGAAGTGTTACTAACTACGTATTTAGGTAAGAGTCATAATAATGCATGGTGTGTCTATATATGCGACATGTTTATAACTGAATCCTATGTATAACATGAAATAAAGACGTTCTAATGGAGTAATAGATATGCATGCGTGAGTACGTGAGGTATATCTTTAAAAGGAAATGAGGAGACTTACTACACCTTTTGGAAAGGTGGTAGAGAGGATATTGGCTGTTCGAATGAGGCACAAGGAAAGTAGTGAGCTTCGAAATGACTTTATACGATCTTGTTCTTATTACTTTGCTTCCAAATCTTCGACAGAAAGTTTCACTTGGGGTGTTTAAGGAATGTATTGATGTTGATAGAAGGTGATAGGTGGTAGGGATTAGAAAGGAGCGAATGGGATGATTTATATAGGGAAAATATCTATCTTTTGTTTGACTTCTTGACTAATGATTAGAGACCACTGTATGTTGAGGACACTTGTGTGATGATATATTAGTTTGAGTGTAAAACATATGTGGTTGGGTGAGATTTTGGCTGCTAGTATTTGTTTGCCTCTTGCTTCCTTCGATTCTTACTTATTATCACAAGTTCATTTTACTGAGTTTAAATTCGTTTTTCTTGTTTACTTTGTATATATGAAGTATCATTTTTTTTTTTTAGTTGGTAATATAATGAGTAGATCGTTTGTTGTTTTGCGTGGAGGTTTTTAATGATAGGTTGGGTTCGAATTGGGGACAACCATAGACAAGTTTAGCATCAAGTTATCAATTGCTATTTCTAGTTAGGTGGTTGATATCACAGTGGTTAGTTAAGCATACGTTTGAATATGTAATAATAAACAAGGGTCGTGTTTGACATAATTGATAACGTCGAGTCTTTGGGAAAATGGGTAGCGAGTGGTTAATAAGAACAAGCAAGAAAGAAAACAATGAAGGTGGCTGACGAGATAGTCTTGATGTCGTGGTGTTGGGTGGTTGTGACATTGGAGTTGGGTTTTATGGGTTACAATGTATAATGGTTATGTTGGTTCTATAAGTTTTGCGTGGGAGTTTCAGTATATATGTTTGTGTCGATCGGGTAAAAAAGAAAAGGAAATAAAGAAGTGCAACAATTCCATTAGATGGGTTAAGTGGGTTGTGATGTTTAATTGGTTTGGGCTAGCTCGATGGGTTAGTGGTAATTAGGGTTTATTGGTTGTTGTTGGGCCGAATGGTTAAGGGTCCGGTTGGTTTGTAGTGGTAGATTAGGATTATTGTTTGTGTTTTGGTTAAGTGAGATTATGTGATATTTAATTTGGTTAAGTGTAGTGAACTAATTAAATGAATAGGATTACTTGTCGTTGTTTATAAGAAAGTGATGTTGCGTTGAAAAATATAATCTCTAGCGTTGGTGTGTTTAATATATATATGTGTATATATAATGCATGGCTATTAACAAATGATAACGAAAAGTTTAAATTTCTAGCAAAAATAGGCGTTAGGAAATAGTAATTCGAGATTATTATTAATCACTAAGATTGATTACAAGGGTTTTTCACAGGGTCTGACAGTACTTCCCTCCTCATTCGAATTCCGTCCCGGAATTCAAGTCTAAAATGGCTACTAAGAGTGATTTACGAGAATAAGCGGGGATATTTTTCACGAATTTGGTCTTCGCGTTCCCATGTGTACGTTGGTCCTCTTTTAGAGTCCCATTTTACTTTCACAATAGGAATACGGCTTTGCTTGAGTTGCTTAACCTCTCTATCCATTATCTCTACGGGTTCTTCGGTGAATACAAGTTTGTCGTCCAGTTTAATCTCTTTCAGTGGAATGACGAGAGTCTCGTCCGATAGGCATTTCTTAAGTTGGGATACGTGGAATGTAGGGTGTATCCTACTGAGTTCTTCCGGGAGTTCTAACTTATAGGCAACTGGACCTATTCTTTCGAGGATTTTGAACGGTCCAATGTACCTTGGGTTGAGTTTTCCACGCTTTCCGAAGCGTATCATCCCCTTCCAGGGCGAAACTTTTAGCATGACTCTATCTCCGACTTCAAACTCCATAGGTTTTCTTCTCACGTCTGCGTAACTCTTTTGTCTGTCACGAGCGGCTTGGAGACGATGTTTGATTTTGAATATTTTCTCAGTTGTGTCGTGGATTAGTTCTGGTCCGGTAAGCTGCATGTCACCAACTTCCGTCCAACAGATGGGTGATCTGCACTTTCTTTCGTAAAGTGCTTCGAAGGGTGCAGCCTTCAGGCTAGCTTGGTAACTGTTGTTGTACGAGAACTCAACCAATGGTAGGTGTTTATCCCAACCTTTTCCGAAGTCAATCACACATGCTCTAAGCATATCTTCTAAGGTTTGGATTGTCCTTTCACTTTGTCCATCAGTTTGAGGATGATAGGCGGTGCTCATGTCCAATTGAGTACCGAGAGCTTTCTGTAAGGATTGCCAAAATCCTGAAGTGAATCGACTGTCTCTGTCAGAGATGATAGAGATCGGGACTCCATGTCGGATTATGATTTCTTTGAAGTATAACTGAGCGAGTGTGTCCAACTCGTCAGTTTCTTTGATAGGCAGAAAATGTGCTGATTTGGTTAAACGGTCGACGATAACCCAAATGGTGTCATATCCGGTCGACGTTCTTGGTAACTTGGTAATAAAATCCATAGTGATTCGTTCCCATTTCCAAACTGGTATCTCCGGTTGTACAAGTGGTCCAGAAGGTTTCTGACTTTCAGCTTTGACCCTTGAACAAGTCAAACACTTCCCAACATATGTTGCAATGTCGGCTTTCATGTTTGGCCACCAGTAGAGTTGTTTGAGATCTTGGTACATTTTGGTGGATCCGGGATGAATGGAATATTTAGACTTGTGAGATTCATGCATGATAAACTTTCGAATACCTCCATAGAGAGGAATCCAACATCTTTTCTTGAAGCATAACATTCCATCGGATCTTCGTATGAGTCCGTTCTCCCTTTCTAGCATGCCCTTAATGTTCTCTTGAGCTCGATTCTCTTCCTGAAGAGCTTCTGATTGGGCTATGAGTATTTGAGATGGGAGTGGTGAATGAATTGTCATTTCTAATGATCGAACTCTAAGAGGTTTGGTTCTTTCTTTTCTGCTCAATGCGTCGGCCACGACATTCGCTTTACCGGGGTGGTAGCAAATTTCACAGTCGTAGTCGTTGAGTAGTTCTATCCATCGGCGCTGTCTCATATTCAACTCCTTCTGATCCAGTATGTGTTGAAGACTTTTGTGATCGGTGTATACCGTACACTTTGTACCATATAGGTAATGTCTCCATATTTTAAGAGCGAATACTACTGCTCCTAATTCTAGATCATGAGTGGTATAATTTTCCTCATTTTTCTTGAGTTGTCGAGACGCATAAGCTATGACTTTGTTTCTCTGCATTAGTACCGCACCTAAACCATGATGCGATGCGTCACAATATACTACAAAGTCTTCGCTTCCGTCGGGTAGCGCTAGAATTGGTGCTTCACAGAGTTTTTGTTTTAAGAGTTGAAATGCTGATTCTTGTTTCTCTTCCCAGATATACTTCTTGTTTTTCTGAGTGAGTTCTGTCAAAGGTTTTGCGATTTTGGAAAAACCTTCTATAAACCTTCGATAGTAACCAGCGAGTCCTAAAAATTGTCGAATTTCAGTGGGAGTGGTGGGCGAAGCCCAACCTTTGACTGCCTCGATCTTGGCGGGATCAACGTGAATTCCTTGACTGTTGATGATGTGACCTAAGAATTGAACGGTGGAGATCCAAAAATCACATTTGGAGAATTTTGCATACAGTTTTTCTTGTTTGAGTACACCCAAAATGGTTCTCAAATGTTCCGCATGCTCTTGTTTGTTACGCGAGTAGATCAAAATGTCGTCAATGAATACGATCACGAACTTATCCAGATATGGTTTACACACGCGGTTCATGAGATCCATGAACACTGCGGGTGCGTTGGTGAGACCAAATGGCATTACGCGGAATTCGTAATGTCCGTATCGTGTTCGAAAGGCTGTTTTGGGAACGTCTTCTTCTCTGACTCTTAGTTGGTGGTATCCTGATCTTAGATCGATTTTTGAGTAAACACTCGATCCTTGCAGTTGGTCAAATAGATCGTCTATTCTTGGTAATGGGTATCAATTTTTCACTGTGAGTTTGTTCAACTCTCTATAATCGATGCACATTCGGAATGTTCCATCTTTCTTTTTGACGAACAGGACTGGTGCTCCCCAAGGTGATGAGCTAGGTTGGATGAATCCTTTATCTGACAGTTCTTTCAACTGCTCAGATAATTCTTTCATTTCGGAAGGAGCTAATCGATATGGTGCTTTTGCAACGGGTGCTGCTCCAGGCACTAATTCGATTCGAAACTCTACTTGTCGGATGGGTGGAATACCTGGCAAGTCTTCAGGGAACACTTCTGCAAACTCATTTACAACTGGCACTTCTTCTAGTCGCTTTTCTTTCTCTTTCGATTTATTTTCCGTTACTTGGACTAAAAATGTGTGACATCCTTTGTTTATGTATTTCACCGTTTTGATGTACGAGATGATATTGAGTTGGGTTTTGTAGTGGTCACAACGAACAATAAGTGTTTCATTATCTACGGGAATTTGGATAACTTTTTCATCACAGATGATTCGGGCACGATGTTTGGATAACCAATCCATACCCACAATCGCATCAAAGCTTCCAAGTTGGATGGGCATGAGATCGATTGGAAATGATTTGTTTTGGAGGGTTAAGGTGCAGTTTTTGAGTACGGTGTTGGTGTTTAACAATTTTCCGTCGGCTATCTCAATTTCATACGAGGTGTCTAATTCTACAGACGCTATCTTAAGCAGTAAAGCAAATGAAGTAGATACAAAGCTTCTATCGGCTCCAGAATCAAATAATATTTTAGCACTATTTTGATTCAGTAAGAAAGTACCCGTAGTAACGTTGGGGTTCGGTGACACGTTTCCATCTCCGAGCACGTAAGCTCTTCCTCTGGCAACCTGATTGACATTCTTGGGGCAATGACTTTTATAATGACCTGTTTCACCACAACCGTGGCACTTCACTGCTATTGGGTACGCGTTTGCTCCCGTGGCCCTACAGTCCTTGGTCACATGGCCTATTTTCCTACAGTTACCGCAGATGGCGGTACAAGGTCCTGTATGATGCATCTTGCACTTGTTACACTGGGGTTTTGTTCCAGCATACACTTTTCCTTCAGCAGGTGTGGCCATATAAGCTCTAGCAGCTTCTTGTCTGCGGTTTTGTTGTTGATGTCTATCATTCCTGCTTTGCTGATAGTTCCTATTGCGGTTGCTTCGATCATTGCTGCGGTAGCTCCTGCTGTGATGGTAATAACTGTTGCTGTTCCGGTTGTTGCCGTCACGGTTATCATAGTTTCTCTTTTGTCCACTGACTGTGGAGTTAGAACCTCGTTTGAGCACTCGACTCATCATTCGCTGAGCAAATACGAATGCGGCCTCGAGGGTTTGTGGGTGTGATGCGGTAACGTCTCCCTCAATGCTTGCAGGTAGTCCTTCCACATATTTTTCCAATGTCTTTTCCAAATCAGGTACCATGTGTGGACACAAAAGAGCTAACTCTTGAAATCTCCGGTTGTATGCACAGACATCATTGTTTTTTACTTCTAACTGGTAAAATTCATCTTCAAGCTTTCTGACCTCAGTCCGGGGACAGTACTTTTTCAGCATTTTATTCTTCAGTTTGGTCCAGGAGATCTGAAATGCTGCTTCAGTACCCATTATTTTGCCCGTAGCATTCCACCAGGATAATGCATTTCCCCTTAAAGTTCCAGTGGCGAAAGTGACCTTATTGATTTCTGCACAGTTGCTTCTCATAAATACCGTCTCCATACACTCAAACCACTGTGCTAGTTCCGTCACTCCTTCTACTCCTCGGTAGGTGGTTGGTTGGCAACTTAGAAATTCTTTGTAAGTGCATTTACGTGGAGTAGATGCCTCACTCTCATTTGTTGCTCCCATAGTATTGCTTGAGCGGTTTGCTGCATCGGCCTCGCGTGCTGCAGTGATGCCTTCATCAATCATTCTCCGAACCTCCTCATGTGTTAGTGTTACGGTTGCGTTGGTGGTTTCGTTGTCGCTATGTGCCATTTTCTATTAATGTCACAAGAATACAGATTTAGAATTTGGATAGAATAGCTGAGTATATGCACAATGTAATCATGGTGTGAAATGATAATTAAATTGAATATCTTCCCATAATTATGATGTCTCTGTAATTTATCAATTTACAGATGTGGGATTGTTATGGAACAATCAATTTAATTATACAAACTGAATTTCATGTCACCATATTTATGTGTTCAGGTTTTGCAATATTTACACAATTAGAGAATCATAATAATAACAGGTAACATCACGACATGTCTGGATACAATTATAATACATACGAACAACCATAATACATAAGTTAACAGATATATAGTACATTACTACCAGCATTACAACATTAATAACTTGATCAGTTGAGTTTTACAACAAAACGATACAAGAGTCTTTATTAATTGCCACATGTGGCAGACTACAATGTCTCAAACTATACAATCATGCTAACTATGTCTACTGCTCAGGTCTATCCGTATGCCTCGTGAGCTCTGAGATCTGGTCTCTGAGTCTCTGTATCTCAGCCTGATGCTCCATCTGTATGTCTCCCATGAGTCTCTCTAATGTGTCTGCTCTACGCTGTGACAAGTGAGCCTCCCAAGCTAAGTCCTGGCCCTCTCTACGTAAGGATATCGCGTGGGAACGGGTATCTGCCAAGTCTGTCTGCATCTGTCTCAGGCACTGCTGTATCACTGCTCTGTTGGAAGCCAACCTATGCAGAGTATCGCTGATAGTCCCTGGGGAATCCAATGGCACATGGTCGGTCATCCGAAGAAGTGACTCAATCTGCTCTCCGTGACCTTCGAGTCGTGTCACTACTGTGGATGGGATAAGGGTGTGGGTGACTACCGGTCTAAATCCTTCCCAGGCATCATGAGTCTGAGCTGGGGGAGTGAAACCGGGAGGGTAAGGTAGTGATGGTGAGGATGGGTGTATCTGGTCTGAGACGCGACGTCTACTCGATGAAGGAATATCCTCTGCAGGAATCGGATCCCGCTGTCGAGGTGGTAGTGGATATGTCTGGGTATGTATGTCAAGTACATGGTCAGGTAGTGGTGGTGGTGCAACATGATGGGGCTCGGGTAAATCATCAGCAGGGAGCCATTGCTGACTCTCATAGTACAAGTCGTCAGGGGGTGGTATGTAAAAAGGAGAGTAGGTGTCATAGACAAAATGTGGTGGTAGCGTAGGTGCTGGCAAAGCTGGTACATGTATGTCATCTAATAAAGGTATAGCGGTGGCTCCATCCTCTACAAGGGGCTCGATCACGTCAGGCACAATCTCTGGTACTATAGCATCGGGAAGTACGGGGGACGTGACTGATGCTAGTGATCCCTCGGAGTCCGGCTCCGATGATATACTAAAGTGGGTGATAAATGACATAGTACTGTAATAATCCATATATAGTAAAATAAGTACTTACTAACATTAAGTGGTGTAGTATAAGCATAAGATGATCTAGTTGTGCACAGTAACTATCAAATATGCAGAGGCTTATCTATGATAATCCTAATGTATAACATACCGAGCGCGGCAGCTAGCAGGCATGGAGAGTTTAAGGTAACATGGTGTATAATTAATTTGTTTGAAAAATGTAGTTATAGTCCAACGTTTAAAAACATTTGGTTCCCTATAACCTAAGCTCTGATACCAAACTGTAACACCCCCAAATTTGGTTTGTGGCAGCGGAAGATTTATTTGGGTGTTACTGTGAGGATCGAATACAAAATCATAGAAAAACAGCCTAAGATGGCATTTTTAATTTACATAGGTCCATAATATAAATTCAGTTATAAAACATTACATCAGAGTACTAAGGTTTCTTCAAAGAAACATTATTTTAACTGAATTACAACTTATTTTACACCATTTATTGAAGATAGGGTATGCCTGCTCCATGCCTTGCCGTGCTCCTCTAGTTCCCTGAGATACATGCTTAAAAGTCAACATAATGTTGAGTGAAATCATGGAGTTTGTAATTTAAATATCAGTTCAATCACAAGTAAGATTGTATTGGAGATACAATCAGTTTAAAAAGATTGATATTGCAGTTCATATATTGCCCTAAGTCTCATGACACGCAAACGTTAACAAAGTACCGCCTAAACGGAGGTGTCCACCAAACTAATGATGAAAATTTGCCCTCGTGTAATAGGTGATTTTGCCAATTCCTATTTCTCTCAAATATAATGCATCGCGACTAATACGACTAGCAAAAAGCATTCCATCACAGTATTAGTGGGATAGGTCGTCAACCTCTAATAGATCTATTCATTATATTCGCGTTCACCGCAGTGATTAATGGCTCATGATAAAGGGTCTTATGGCAATATGGTGTACTTAGGCATATATCAAGTCAGGTAGCATACAGAAAATACTTGTGATTTATTTATAGCATGTATCCCCCTCACGGAGTTTAAAAAGTATAAAGAGTTTAAATGTGAGGCCATGACTCACCTTATGCGTTCCTGGTGATGGTAAAAATAACTCAGAGGTGATTATAACAACTTCGATATAGAACCTGGTAAATATATATAAATACTGAGAATCTGACTAATTTCTAGTGGTGTATGTGTATGAGTGGTGGATGATGATTATTTCAACGATCTAATCGTTGAGAATGAAGATGCTTATAGTGCTCGTACTCTTGTAAGATCATATTTTCAACGAGTAAATAAAATATTACTATGAATTATTCTTCTGTTGGGTCATGTAAAACCCAAGAATGCTTCGAACATGATTTGGACCAAATTAACTAAGTGTTAACTTAAACAGAGAACAATTCAAGTCACTGAGAGAACAGCCTCTCAGTGAGTCATCTTCAGGATGCTTAAGGCAAATTCAAGAAGAAGGATTCACTACTCAGGAAGGCGGTACTCCCTGTAGTAGGACTTAAGCCAAAGAAGAAATGATGGATTCAGTGAGTATTGGATAAGAGCTCACTGAACCCCGTCTCCTCAACCAACAAGTGATTTGAATGACTGAGGAACCAACGCCTGAAGAAAAGGCGGAACAATAGGGAAAAGATCTGAGAATAAGAGTGTAAACCCAACACTCTTCTCTTGTCAGACTCAACCTTCCTAATTGCGGCTAAAAGTCATGGATTTGTTCAGCCAACAACTCCCAAAGAACTTATTTAGCCTTTTCTATGGCTCTTGAAATAACAATTACTATTTGTAATTGTCAAACCAACCTCAACAACTTGTATTATAATTTAATCACTTATACTTAGATACTTGTGTATAAATAAGCAACTGTGAGAGAAGTTAAGGTGTGCTTTGTATAATTAAAGTCTTGAACTTTTACAAAGGAACTTCTCTCCTACAAAGAGTATACAACTCACTGAGATAGCTCAGTGGGTATATTGTTACCACTCAAGCAAAACTTGAGTTTCGATAGGAGACACCCCATACCCTTGTCTATTCAATCCCAAGTGTTTGTTCCGCAAAACACTTGGGTATAGATTCTTGGAATTATTTCTAATAAGAATTTAAACGTTGAAAAATATTGTTGTTTTTACATTCACGTTTTATAACTGTTAGAATAATCCTTAAACATTGTATTAGTCATTAACACCAATAGATTAACTTCTAGTTAATTCTAATCGTGTAAAGGGGACCAACAAGTGGTATCAGAGCCTCTGGTTTATAAAATCTTTTAAACTAACCAGAGTGCTCTAGGTTTTTAAAACCAAGATCCTACTATGGCTGATATCAATGTACCCCAGCTAGTCGACAAAAAGGGTGGCAGCTACTCAGCTGTTGCACCCAGACTTGAAACTGGGAAATTTAGCAAATGGAAGAAGCGTATGATTTGCTATCTTACTGGTATGGAACCCTACTACATCACCTGTATCAGGGATGGCCCATTTGTCCCTAAGACTGGCACAGGGCTAAACAAGCCTGAAGCCCAATGGACCATAGATGAGAGGAGGGTGGTCAATCAAGACCAACGCCTGAAAAGCATCCTTATATCATGTCTTCCTGACGATATAATGGAATCAGTCATCAACTGTCTAACAGCCAAGCAAACTTGGGATGACTTGGTAAACAGCTTTGAAGGGTCCCTCAGATACAAGGAAAATAGGGTCATGGACCTTAAACTTGAGTATAATACTTTCAGGGCAAAGGACTCTGAAAGTCTCTCACAGACCTACACCAGATACAAAACTTTGATAAATGAATTATCAAATGATGGTGTTGTACTGACCAAACATGAGACAAATGTTGGCTTTGTCAACAGTCTCCCTGAGAAGTGGCTCAACTTCTCACAAGGCCTGAGGAATGCTAACCACATTCAGACCCTCGAGCTCCCTGAAATTTATGGGAAGTTTGTCTATGAAGACAACTTGATCTCAAGGAGATACCCTGACTCAAAAACACATGAGTCCAAAAAGGCCTTAACCTCAACACCCATATCAACTGCTTTCTATTCTAATGGTGTTGTGCAGGATACTCAAGAGGTTTCTGAAGAAGAAATTGATGAAAGGACTGATGAGGAATACCTGAATGACCTGAACTTGGAATTCCAAGAGAGGGCACTCCTTGCTAGTTCAAAACGTTTCATCAAAAGAAATCAGTCCAACTTTACAAAATCAAAAGCAAATGAAACCACTGAATGCTTTAAATGTGGTAAAAAGGGTCATTTTGCTAAGGACTGTTATTCTAAAACTTTCTCAGAACCCTCTTACAAATTTTCAGGAACTAGCAAGTTTCAACCTAAAATATTTCAGTCCACCCAACAATACCAAAACAAGGGTCAAAAGGATTTTGAAACAAAATATAGGAATGTCAAAGCTAAACTTGCACTTCTTGAAACTAACCCCATATTGTCTCAGGCTGCTCAAACATCTAAACCTATTCAGACAAAGAACAAGGTTTTATTAGCTGAAGCATATGATTGGGATGATGAAGAGGTTTCCTCGGATGAGGAAATAAGAGTTAGTGCACTGATGGCACTTTCTGAAGAGGATCAGGTGGCTGTAGGAAAAGGCCATGCTAGAAATGGAGAGTGGGTCAACATCACCATGAAAAAGGTTAATACTTTACTTTCTATGGATGATGATTCTGATTGGAAGTCTTACATGAATTACATTTGTGTTGATTTAAAGTTTGTTGAAGAACAAAGGCTTAACTTGCTTTCAAAATATAACATTATTGTGTCAGAATTGAATAAATGTAGAGATGAACTGCTTGTACTTAAGCAAGCCAAACTAGAAACAATAACTCTACAAATTCAGAACACTGAGATTTTGAAACAAAACCAAGTCCTTCAAACTGAACTTAACAAAGAAAAGGCTATCATTCAAAGCTGGACCAAGAAGAACCCTAAGGTTTTTGACACTATGGGATTAATCTCTCAGAAAACCATTGGCATTGACCCTCTTATGGTTGATCCAATTGTGTGTCAGAATGAATTAAACTTTGTTCCAGCTGGCATATCTTTTGAGCAAGAAATGCTTCCCAAGTCAAATGACTGGATTGTCAGGGACAACCCAGTCAGTAAGTTACCAAACTTTGAGACTGGAAAGATCTTGCTTCCTGAAAGTCAGGCCTTGAAAAATATGCTAGGACTCACTGAAAAACTCAGTAAGCTTGAACTCACTGAACCACTCACTGAGTCCTTGGATGAGTCTGAATCAGAATCATACCCTCCACTTCCTCCACTGAATACCCTTCAGGGTGCTAAACCTAACCTAGGCCTCCCACCTATGGTCTTCTCACCACACTCTCCTAAGGAGAGATCAGGAAGGGGAACAACCATCCTGAAAAGAGCAAACCTTGATGTCTCAGTAAATACTGATGACTCATCAACTTCAGTCCCTTCTGAAGAAACTACCCAAAGCCCTGACTCAAAAATTGATCAGTTGGCTGAAATGGTCAGGAAGCTAGGAGAAAAGATTGACTCTTCTGAGAAATCTTCTCAATCCAAGAAGGAACAAAAACCAACTTCCTCAAAGACCAAACCCAAGCCCACCAAACCACTGAAAAGATGTGAGCTATGCAACTATACAAATCATCTCACTGATGATTGCTATAGAGTCCTTTATTGCATGATTTGCAAAAAGGAAGATCACAGGACCTCTGATCATAAACAATGCTCAGTCATGTCAAACTTTTCAGGACTCAAGGCTCAGTGCCTGAACTATCCTTCTGATTCTAAGCAGAAACAGAAGCAAAAGGCCAAGCCTTTTCCTCCCTGCCCTTTGTGTGGATTTAATGACCACCATCCTGACGATTGTCAATATGACAAACATGGTGAATCTAGTGGAAGCTCCACTCAGAAATCCTCAGGAAAAGACAAGGTCATTCAGTCAAAAAGAAGAATGAAGCAATCCTCTCAGACTACTGAGGCTAACCCTACTACCAAATGCAAAACATGTAGTAGCTCAGTCCACTCAACCACTGACCATGAATCAATTAATACTTTCATAAGGACCTACAATACCAAACCCTCCATGAAATGGAGTCCTAGAAAGAACTGACCTAGTTTACTATTTGTGCAGAAACATGCTAGGAATCCTGTTTGGCATCTAGATAGTGGATGTTCAAGGAGCATGACTGGTGTTAAGGAGTGTCTGCACAAATATGTGGAAGAACCAGGACCCAAAGTGATATTTGCTGACAATTCATCATGTCTCACTGAAGGTTATGGTTCAGTTAACTGCAATGGTATTGTCTTTACTAGGATAGCATATGTAAATGGTCTTAAGTATAATCTGATCAGTGTCAGTCAACTATGTGATGCTAAGTACATAGTTCAGTTTGATGATAAGCAAGGAACCATCTTCAATGCAAATAAGGAAATTGTCCTCATTGCACCAAGGAGACAAGATGTTTATGTATTAGACATGTCAAGTCTAACTCAGGATGGAACATGTCTCTTTGCTAAGGCCACTGATGCACTCAACTGGCTTTGGCATAAGAGACTAACCCACCTGAACTTTAAGAACATTAACAATCTTGTAAAACAAAACAAAGTCCTTGGCTTACCATCACTTGTGTTTTCTAAGGATAAACCATGCTCAGCTTGTGAAAAAGGTAAACATCACAGAGCATCCTTTAAAACCAAAACCAACTTTTCCATCAGAAACTGCCTACATCTTCTTCATATGGATCTATTTGGACCTGTCAGTCCAAGGTCTATTAACCATGAGAAGTATACTCTGGTCATAGTGGATGAATACTCAAGATACACCTGGGTATTCTTCCTGATCAAAAAGAGTCAGGCAGCTGAAACAATCATGTCCTTTGTCAGGAACATTGAAAATCAAAATGACATTAAGGTCAAACAAATTAGAACTGACAATGGGACTGAGTTCAAAAATAATGAACTTGAATGTTTCTGTGATGAGAAAGGTATTTCCCAAAACTTTTCCTCTCCATACACACCTGAACAAAATGGTGTTGCTGAAAGGAAAAACAGAACACTCATTGAAGCTGCCAGGACAATGCTATGTGGATCAGTCCTTTCCAACCATTTTTGGACTGAAGCAGTCAAAACTGCCTGTTATACACAAAACAGATCCATAATTGTCAAGAGACATGGGAAAACCCCATATGAGTTATTCAAAGGAAGAATCCCTGACATCAGCTACTTTCATGTCTTTGGGTGTCCTGTGTTTATTCATAATCACAAGGATCACCTAGGAAAATTTGATGCAAAAGCTGATGATGGATACTTCCTAGGATACTCACTTGTCTCAAAAGCCTTCAAAGTGTTCAACACAAGGAGACAGCAGACTGAGGAAACATTTCATGTTACCTTTGATGAGAGCACTGATTCAATCAGGTTCTCAACTGCCTCAGTAGAAGAAATAGGAATTGATAATTCTTCTAGATATCCTCCTGATGAATATCTGTCTGAAAACAATTCTTCTACCCAGTATCAAGATGATGCTAACCTCTCCTACTACATTATCCCTCACAACCTACCAAACCCAACCATCACTGAGTTTGTTGAAGCACATACAAGAACTGATGATATCCTTCAGTCTGAACAAAATACTCAGGACCCAAACAATCTCAGTGATGACACAACCCACTTAGACACACAAGAAAATGGAAATCTTGTGTCTAATCCTGATCATACCCATCAGGCTTCTACAAGTTCTAACCCACTCCCAAGACCTCAGGATAGTTGGACCAGATCTCAGGATATAGAACTTGTCAATATCATTGGTGAGCCTACTGAAGGCATGCTTACAAGAAGCATGGCTGCTGAACTGAGAGCAGCCTCATCCAACGAATGCCTATTTGTGGACTTCATTTCCACAATTGAACCCAAAAGTGTTAAAGAAGCACTTAAACATCCAAGTTGGGTTCAGGCCATGCATGATGAACTAGAACAATTTGACAGAAACAAGGTAATGACCTTGGTCAAATGTCCTGAGAATGTCTCAGTCATTGGCATGAAATGGGTATTCAAAAACAAAACTGATGAAAATGGCATAGTCATTAAAAACAAAGCCAGACTTGTAGCCAAAGGCTATAATCAACAAGAAGGCATTGACTATGAAGAAACATTTGCACCAGTAGCAAGGATGGAAGCCATCAGGATCTTCCTTGCTTTTGCTACATACATGAACTTCAAGGTGTACCAAATGGATGTCAAAAGTGCATTCTTAAATGGATCACTGAAAGAAGAAGTTTATGTTGAGCAACCTCCTGGATTTGAAAGCCATGAGTCTCCTGATCATGTCTATAAGCTTAACAAAGCCCTTTATGGACTGAAGCAAGCTCCCAGGGCATGGTATGAGACTCTCTCAGCCTTCTTAATCCAAAACAAATTTGTCAGAGGCAAGATAGACAACACATTGTTTATCTATAAGACAAATAATGATGTCATACTAGTACAAGTGTATGTTGATGACATCATCTTTGGCTCAACAAGTTTCAAACTTTGCAAACAATTTGAAAAACTAATGGCAAAGAAGTTTGAAATGAGCATGATGGGGGAACTGACATACTTTCTTGGTCTTCAGATCAAGCAGACTGATAGAGGAACCACTATCAGTCAAGAGAAGTATGTAAAGAATCTACTGAAGAAGTATGATCTCAGTGACTGTGCCTCAGTCAAAACTCCCATGGCTCCCCCAAACAACCTTGGTCCTGACCTAACTGGTAAACCAGTCAATCAAACTCTCTTTAGAGGAATGATAGGATCACTGATGTATCTACTTGCATCAAGGCCTGATATCCAATTCTCAGTATGTCTATGTGCCAGATATCAATCTAACCCAAGAGAATCTCATGTCACTGCTGTGAAAAGGATATTCAGGTACCTGAAGGGCACTCCTAACCTTGGATTATACTATCCAAAGTGCTCAGGACTTGATCTCAAAGGATACTCAGACTCTGACTATGCTGGATGCAACATGGATAGAAAAAGCACATCAGGCTCCTGCCAAATTCTAGGTGGGAAATTAGTCTGTTGGAGTGCTAAGAAGCAACAATCAGTTGCCCTATCCTCAGCTGAGGCTGAATATGTTGCTGCAGCTAGTTGCTGTGCAAATGTACTCTGGATGAAAAGTCAACTCAGTGACTATGGAATTCAGTACAAGATGGTACCCATCTTTTGTGACAACACAAGTGCAATTGCAATCTCTAACAACCCTGTTCTTCATCAGAGAACAAAACATATTGATATCAGATATCACTTCATCAGGGACCATGTCATAAATGGTGACATTGAATTACACTTCATTCCTACTGAATATCAGTTAGCTGATATCTTCACCAAACCTTTGGATGAACCAACCTTCACAAGACTGAAAGCTGAATTAGGAATGTTGGATATAGAGAATCAGTCCACTGACTAATTTTTTTTTTCTCTTCCAACAAAAGTGTAAATTCTTAACATCTCAGGTCCCTGACTCAATATGTATATCAGTGAAAACATCTCACTGAATCCATCATCCTCAGGAACTAAACCCAAGTTCCTGAATCCTTGTCTCAGGAATCAATCCTCATTCCTGAATCATCAGTGACTAAACCCAAGTCCCTGAAAACCAATCACTGAATGAAAAGTCATTCAGGACCCTGAAAAGGACATTAAATACTAACTTAAATGCTCTAAGTATCTAGCTAGTAAATGTCCGAGGTTGGTAACTGAACACATATTTAATTCAAGAATATTTGTTCTTTTTTTAGCCTTTCTGGCTTCCACCTATGGGCCACCACATTCCCACTTGGCATTAAATGCCTCTCCAATCACATTTCAAATATGTGATGACTCATCTCTGCAAGTTGCACTTTTGCAGAACTGCTCAACTGTTCACCTCGACTGTTGCGCTAAACCAAGAAAGTGGAGTGTTGGCATTAAATGCGGATCCCAAAACTTATTATTCAAATCAATTTCCAAATAATTTTTTTTTGAATAAATAACGATTTGCTCAAATGACCAAAACACCCCCATCTCCTCTTTCCTATAAATACCCCAACCAGACGAATACATACACACGTTTTTATAGAATTTTAAGCAAAACTCTGCCATTTTTTTTTCTCAAAAATAAATTGTGTGTGCATTCTTAAGCTTTAGAACCCCTTTAACCTTAGTCAAACCCAGACTTACCCAAAAATGGCTTCTTCTAAAGCTGTGAAATATGCCCCCAACGTGGATTTCACAATGGAGGGTGTAGACCTAACCAAAAATAATGTGGTAGGAAATTTCTCATATCCACAAATCTACCCAGCCTACAAGGACGTTATGAAATATCTTCGTAATTGTTTTCTTGCAAAGGCTTTCACCCATACCCCCTCAGTCATCTATCATGACTATTTGAGGGAATTCTGGTGTACGGCTGTGGCAACCAGCCCCAAAGACACCAAAGAGTCAATCATCACCTTCACGGTGATGAATGGGAGTAGAACCCTCTCCTTTGACTACTCAGCATTCATCAAAGCCACAGGCCTTGACTTTGCTGAAGCCTTTTCTCCCAACCCTACTGATCAGGACATAAAGAATGAACTGATCTTTCTTGCACCCCATGACCCCAGACGTCCAGGAATGTCTGTGGGAGGCTTACTGGAAAAGGCTCCAGTAGTCAAAACATGGTTCCACCCTATTTGGAGGATACTGATGACATTTGTCATTCAGGTCCTGGGTGGAAACAAATCCTCTACGGAACAGTTGAACTCATCACAACAATTGATGTTGTTCAGTCTCCTTGAGGGTACAAAAATAGACATCGGAGGAATAATCTTCCGAGACCTCGTTGCTAAGCTCTCAGGAAAACATAGGCAAAGGCACATGTCCTATCCTAGATTTGTTTCCTGTGTGCTTCAGGACCTACTCGGTTCTGACTATGTGAGGACTGATGCAGAAGGTACGAAGCCTGAGGTACTGCACAAGTCAAACTTCACTAGTAGCATCAGTGAGGTTACACATATTGCCCTGACTGAATACATGCAATCAGTCATTCAGGGTAATGACGCTATCTCTCCAGTTCCTTCACCGACCAAAAAGGTGAAGAAGACAAAGAAGGGTCAGTCCAGCCAGGTGGTTAGACCCAAGCCACTCGCCACTGAGACTGATCCTCAAAACCAACTCAACCTCAAAAAGAGGTTGAAAAAGGCCGAGACCTCTGAGACACCCATTTCTGAGACCCTCTTGACCTCAAAACAAAGGCCAACGGAAGTCACTGAGCAATCATCCTCAGTGACCTCGGGCACTCCCATTCCACATGGTCCAACTGACATAAACAAGTCAGAGGGATCAGGAAGCATTCCCCCCTCACATCCCGATGAAGGTACTGATAAATCACAATCAGTGCCCAAGGGAGGAAAGGGTCCTGAACCCTCGGTAGGGCAGCACCACCCTACTGGGAAGAGGACCCACACCCCCTCACATCCCGATGAAGGTACTGATAAATCACAATCAGTGCCCAAGGGAGGAAAGGGTCCTGAACCCTCGTAGGGCAGCACCACCCTACTGGGAAGAGGACCCACACCCCCTCACATCCCGATGAAGGAGCTGTCAAAAAACAATCAGTTCCCAAGGGAGGAAAGGGTTCTAAATCCTCAGTAAGGCAGCACTACCTTACTGAGAAGGGGACCCACAAACACTCACATCCCGCTAACGTTCCTGAGCAATCACCCTCAGGATCTCAGGGAGAAAAGGATCCTAAATCCCCTGAAGGACAGAACAATCCTGATGGGAAGGGGGTCCACAAACTCTCACAATCAGTACCTAGTGATACTACTGAAAAGCACCCATCAGTAGTTGAAGGTGCTAAGGGGGACAAAGACTCAGAGGGAAAGAAACAACCCGCTGATATGGAACCCATCAACCCCTCAGGCGGATCCAGTCTTTCAGGAACTGCCCCCAAAAGCCAGGCTGGTGTTACCCCAGTTATTATGGCTAGTCAGGCTGAGACAACCCACTCAGTTATTATGACAAAGGGGTCAGGACCTGACCAAACCGAAGGCAAATCTTTTTATAAAGAGGAGCCGGTTGATTTTTTGGGTATTGAGTCCATGGGGGACTATCAGGCCTTTATGGAGTCTGATGAAGAGCTCAGGGAAGAGAGTGAAGAAGAAATTTTTGAGGCAGGAGAGGATATGGAAACTGATGTACAACCTGAACAACCTGATCCATCACATCAGCCCTCTCCAAGCCAAAGTGAAGAGTCAGGCTCTCAATCTTCTGATTCATCTACTGACATTCTCCAGAAGTATGATAACTCTCTTCCCCTCACTGAAAGAAAGTTGGTCAAATTCCTACTGAAGACCAACAATGCTCTTTTCACTGGTCTCACTGATGAGATGTTTGATCAACACACTGAAGCAGCTGTTCACTATGCCAACCTGAAGGCAGATGTTGAAAGTTTTCATGAAGATGTGATCGAAATCCAATCAGACACCAAACATTCCCTGACAGCTATTGATCTTCATTTCCAGAAGTTCAATCTTTCTCTTGAAGGCATCACCAAAAGCCTTGGTACTATTCAGTCAGCTGTTAAAGATGACCCCATACTCACTGAAAAGATCCTTCAAGCTGCTGAGACTTATCAGAAGCAGTCAGCTGAAATCCATGATCTCTTTAGCTTACTGAAGGATTCTAAACTTCAGGGTCTTACTACCTCCTTGGACTCACTCAGGACTTCCATGGGTCATCAGGAAAAACATCTTAGTACTTGGGCACAATCTTCAACATCCTTGGCATGGTCTCTTGGGTCAAGGATGTCAGGCATCGAGGCTTCTCAGGCTTCTCTGGCAGATCAGATCTCAAGTCTTCAAAAAGACACCTCGGACATCAAATCAATGATGACTGAGATCTATCAGGCCTTCAAAGGTCCTACTGCTCCAGTGACTCCAACTCTTGCTATCACCATGGCTCAAGCAACAGTTGAGGGGGAGAAAGACACTGGAGTCTCCAGCCAAAGCCAACAACCTCCTTCTCACACTGAGGAAGACATTCCTGAAGCCTCTTCCTCCCATCAAGATAAAGGCAAAGGCATTCTCACTGAGCCTGAGCCTCAACCAGCACCTATCACGGTTGCAAAGGATCCTGAATCACCACTCAGGATCCCATATGAAATTGATGGAGTTCTTTACCACTTCTCAGCTGATGAACTCAGTACTTATCTTCAGGAAGAGGAGGCAAAGAAGAAGTTGAAGGAAGAGGAGAAGACAAGCAAGTCTGCCTTAATCAAGGTTGTTCATGAAGAGGCTGAGAAAATTGGTCTTGAGGCTAAGGATCTCTCAGGAAGAGAAGGTGGTATGACCTTTGTGAAAGCTCAGTCTGAGGAAATGACCACTCTCAGGCAGAAAAGGGAGGAAAGAGCCAAAAGGGCTGAAGAGATCAGGCAGAATAGGATTAAGAAATATCAGTGGTATATGACTGAAAGGATGAAGCCAGAACCAATCACTGATGTTCATATTCAAAGAAACACCAATCCTGCCGTTGTCACTGTCTACAGAGGTGCTGACAAGAGAAACTTTGACGTTCATTCACCTTTCAGATTCGCTGACTTTGGGATTACTGAATTGGACGAGTTGGGTCCATTAATAGCAAATAAATCAAATGTTGTGGTCCCTAATCTGATGAAGTCATTGAGTCTGAGGTATGAAAGATTGGCAGCAGCACCTCAGGAACTTGGCATTCAATCTCTTCTCCCTGAATCTGCACAACCTGCTTCCTCTCAGTCTTCTTCAAGGAAAAGAAAGAAGATAGAAGCTGAGCCTGAGATCAAGATTCCTGGTCTTGACTGCAATAGGGCTCTCCCTGAAGGTGTTCCTTTCAGAAACAATATGGTCATTGAACAGCCTGAAAGAGGGTTGTTCTTCATTGATGAGTTTGGTGACAAAGCCTTCCAGAGGTGGAGTGATATAGATCTATCAGGGATCAAAGCTATGCTAGGCTTTCTAATGATGGCCTCTCCACTCAAGAGTCCTGAGAATGTGAGGTTTTGTCATGACCTGAAAAGAAAAATCAATGAACATCCTGACCAACATGAGCTGCAGTCGAAGAAGCCCAAGCTTGAAGCCCTTGGAATCAAGTTGAACTGATGACCTGCCTGTATACCCAACACTATCCTTTTTTGTACTTAGTTTTGTTAGGACTTGTAAATGATATTAATAAGATGATGTTTTTATTATTTCAGTGTCCTTATTTACATTCTAGTACATTCAGTATGAGCAGAAGTCGTTAGCTCACTCATATCTGATCAAAACACTTAGGAATAATTTATATCCAAATAGGGGGAGATTGTTGGGTCATGTAAAACCCAAGAATGCTTCGAACATGATTTGGACACAAATTAACTAAGTGTTAACTTAAACCGAGAACAATTCAAGTCACTGAGAGAACAGCCTCTCAGTGAGTCATCTTCAGGATGCTTAAGGCGAATTCAAGAAGAAGGATTCACTACTCAGGAAGGCGGTACTCCCTGAGTAGGACTTAAGCCAAAGAAGAAGATGATGGATTCAGTGAGTATTGGATAAGAGCTCACTGAACCCCAGTCTCCTCAACCAACAAAGTGATTGAATGACTGAGGAACCAACGCCTGAAGAAAAGGCGGGAACAATAGGGAAAAGATCTGAGAAGATAAGAGTGTAAACCCAACACTCTTCTCTTGTCAGACTCAACCTTCCCTATTGCGGCTAAAAGTCATGGAGTGTCAGCCAACAACTCCCAAAGACTTATTTAGCCCTTTCCTATTGGTTATTGGAAATAACAATTACTATTTGTAATTGTCAGACACGCAACCTCAACAACTTGTATTATATTTAATCACTTATACTTAGAATACTTGTGTATAAATAGAGCAACTGTGAGAGAAGTTAAGGTGTGCTTTGTATAATTAAAGTCTTGAACTTTTACAAAGGAACTTCTCTCCTACAAAGAGTATACAACTCACTGAGATAGCTCAGTGGGTATATTGTTACCACTCAAGCAAAACTTGAGTTTCGATAGGAGACACCCCATACCCTTGTCTATTCAATCCCAAGTGTTTGTTCCGCAAAACACTTGGGTATAGATTCTTGGAATTATTTCTAATAAGAATTTAAACGTTGAAAAATATTGTTGTTTTTACATTCACGTTTTATAACTGTTAGAATAATCCTTAAACATTGTATTAGTCATTAACACCAATAGATTAACTTTCTAGTTAATTCTAATCGTGTAAAGGGACCAACACTTTCGCTATTAACTAATATGCAAATATAATGCAAATATGCATATGAAGTAAAGATATGGTGCAAAAATGAAAAGGAAGATGACAAGTTATAATAGTTGGTCCTTGATTCTTTCTAGGTTTTACATTTTATACCCTAACCGGAATTCGCGTTACGTCGTTAGTCCTTATTCAGTCCATAGTTCGATAACAGTCCAATAATTGTCCAATAGTCCATATAAGGCTTGAAGTTAAATAATATGTCAATTTCAGTCCTTTACAACTGTTTTCACAGCTTCAGTCCCTTAGTTTCCAGATTTGACAATTTTAGTCCTTTTCGGTTAAGTCGCGTTACATTTTTAGTCCTTTTTGCATAAAAATGACGGAAAAAATATTCTGAAAATTTTTATAACTTTATTAAGTTTATTTTAACTTATTTCCAATTTATTATTTCAGAAAATAAATCATTTTTGCACTAATGGGCCATTTAACGATTTGTAACATAGCCCGTTAAGAGTTTTAGAGGCGAGGGCGTGAAAACTGTTTTGGGCTTAGATTTGGGCTATTTTTAGGATTCTAAAAATATATTATGCGGGCCTGTTGGGCCTTGCCATCGAAAATCCTTGTTGGGCTTGACTTATGGCCCAACCGAATGTTTATTAAATTTCCTGAAAACAGTCGCTAGCTACATGTGATGGTCGATCCAAAATGAGTTGTTTTGAGCGTGATAACAAGCTTATGGGGTCGAACATAGAACATGAAAATTATAGTTTACTAGCTTGTCATTCGAGTGATATAAAAATATCGATATATTATATATGAGATTTCGAAAATATGTTAACGGTTTATGGGCTGGTCGAACGAAATAATTTTGTGAAATATTCCATGAAATTTTTCTAAGTGTTTGGCTCTTAGTCGAGTGGCGTTAAAAAGGATTAATTTGAGTGTCGATATGAGGTTACAGGAGGGATCTTAGAAAATGAAATATTTAGTTCGCCATGTGAACTATTGAAAAGTGCAAGAATATTTATGTTTTGCATGTATTGTCTCGTATTAAATTAAACGTGAAGTGGTTCGATCGGGTGAGTTTTAACTAGTAACATTTTAGGTATCTTTCTCTTTCTTTCCAACTGGTTTAGCATGGTTATTATTTGTGTTCGAGTTGAATTTGGAGGGTGTACATGAAGAGGTTATATGTTTAATGTAACGTGAGTGGTTCGAACAAGTTAAGGTTGAACATGTTTTTACTGTCTTTTGATAACCGGTTGAGCTCAAGTATTTTGAGTTCGAGTAAAGTGTGCATGCAACTAAATGAAGTGTTACTAACTACGTATTTAGGTAAGAGTCATAATAATGCATGGTGTGTCTATATATGCGACATGTTTATAACTGAATCCTATGTATAACATGAAATAAAGACGTTCTAATGGAGTAATAGATATGCATGCGTGAGTACGTGAGGTATATCTTTAAAAGGAAATGAGGAGACTTACTACACCTTTTGGAAAGGTGGTAGAGAGGATATTGGCTGTTCGAATGAGGCACAAGGAAAGTAGTGAGCTTCGAAATGACTTTATACGATCTTGTTCTTATTACTTTGCTTCCAAATCTTCGACAGAAAGTTTCACTTGGGGTGTTTAAGGAATGTATTGATGTTGATAGAAGGTGATAGGTGGTAGGGATTAGAAAGGAGCGAATGGGATGATTTATATAGGGAAAATATCTATCTTTTGTTTGACTTCTTGACTAATGATTAGAGACCACTGTATGTTGAGGACACTTGTGTGATGATATATTAGTTTGAGTGTAAAACATATGTGGTTGGGTGAGATTTTGGCTGCTAGTATTTGTTTGCCTCTTGCTTCCTTCGATTCTTACTTATTATCACAAGTTCATTTTACTGAGTTTAAATTCGTTTTTCTTGTTTACTTTGTATATATGAAGTATCATTTTTTTTTTAGTTGGTAATATAATGAGTAGATCGTTTGTTGTTTTGCGTGGAGGTTTTTAATGATAGGTTGGGTTCGAATTGGGGACAACCAAAGACAAGTTTAGCATCAAGTTATCAATTGCTATTTCTAGTTAGGTGGTTGATATCACAGTGGTTAGTTAAGCGTACGTTTGAATATGTAATAATAAACAAGGGTCGTGTTTGACATAATTGATAACGTCGAGTCTTTGGGAAAATGGGTAGCGAGTGGTTAATAAGAACAAGCAAGAAAGAAAACAATGAAGGTGGCTGACGAGATAGTCTTGATGTCGTGGTGTTGGGTGGTTGTGACATTGGAGTTGGGTTTTATGGGTTACAATGTATAATGGTTATGTTGGTTCTATAAGTTTTGCGTGGGAGTTTCAGTATATATGTTTGTGTCGATCGGGTAAAAAAAGAAAAGGAAATAAAGAAGTGCAACAATTCCATTAGATGGGTTAAGTGGGTTGTGATGTTTAATTGGTTTGGGCTAGCTCGATGGGTTAGTGGTAATTAGGGTTTATTGGTTGTTGTTGGGCCGAATGGTTAAGGGTCCGGTTGGTTTGTAGTGGTAGATTAGGATTATTGTTTGTGTTTTGGTTAAGTGAGATTATGTGATATTTAATTTGGTTAAGTGTAGTGAACTAATTAAATGAATAGGATTACTTGTCGTTGTTTATAAGAAAGTGATGTTGCGTTGGAAAATATAATCTCTAGCGTTGGTGTGTTTAATATATATATGTGTATATATAATGCATGGCTATTAACAAATGATAACGAAAAGTTTAAATTTCTAGCAAAAATAGGCGTTAGGAAATAGTAATTCGAGATTATTATTAATCACTAAGATTGATTACAAGGGTTTTTCACAGGGTCTGACATATATACATGTAATTACTTAATTTTCATAATAATTGAGTCGAGTCGAGCATGATATACCAGTTCTTCATCGAGTTCGAGCTTGAAATATGGGAATTATCAAACTCGAGTTTTAGATGACTAGTCGAGCTCGAACTGGAAATCTAAAGCTCGACCGAGCTGTATTTGAGTTTCGAGCTCAAGTTTTAGTAGTTGAGTCGAGCTCGAGCTTGACAGTAGTCGGTTCTACTTGATTCGTTTACACCCCTGAATGTGGATGCAAAATGATAAAAGGAAAACCAAAAAAAAAAAGAAAAAAGAAAAAAGTAATACAACTGAGTTGTTTGAGCATGATATTTAGAAATAAAACTAGACATGTCAAGCAGAAATGTTAGAACTATAAAAGATTTTTCAAAAAATATTCATATAATGATATGACATGTTTGCTCGTGGACGTATATTAGAGAGATAATTTAAAAAAAAAAAAGAGAATGCCGCTAGTTGGATAACATGTTATTGGATGAATATTTTTTTTTGTAAATTTTCTGTGATTTAGCTTCTTTTTATATATACATATATATATATATATATATATATATATATATATATATATATATATATATATATATATATATATATATATATATATATATATATATCATAAATAGTTTCATAAACTTACATAAAATACTAAAATAGCAACCAGCAGCCATGGTTAGATAGGCCAACTGATAATTTAATGCCAATTATCAATTGGGCCAGCTCGGACCATCTATTAAATGACTATAAAGAACTGTTGGTCCATTTAATTATGCCCACATTTCAACTACATTAATGTATTTTTACTGAATTGTGTATACGACTATTTGGAGGATATTTGGACGTACATTTGAAATCTACTTTTACAATTTGTACAACAGCAACAATACCCAAGAGTTGGAACTCAAATTTCAAACGAGAAGGATGAAGGGTTAAATTTAAGCTTATTGTTGACATGAACAATCGGTAAACATGATGGTACAATCACATGTTAGGTTGTTGGGCTGCTCGGTATACTACATCTCAGTATGCGTCATGTTTTACCTTTGAGTTGGTCATCAAAGTCCATATACTTTGCACAATAAGCTTCATGGCTTTGTGTTGAATTATTTACTGAAATTGACACAACACTATTAGAGATAAATATGAGGCCCAAGCGCGATATGTGGGCTTCGGGTCCATTAGGGTTTCTAATTTTCTATGTAGTGTCTTGTGCATCAATAAAACGTATCTCTCATGGAGTTTTCTTTCATCCAACATGATATCAGAGCACTATATAAAGACACTACATACATAGAAACCCTAATTGACTCGAAGCCCACATACCGGACTTGGGCCTCATATTTATTTCTACGAGTAATAAACACCACCTAGATGCTTGGTACATACCAGGTAGATGCAGTATAAAGATAACTCTCTTACATGTAATTTCCATGTCTAAATGTCCTTCAAAAACAATTTAAATGGTTTCGAAGTCTGTAGAACAAAATGCATGATTAAAATTACCACTCGTAGTAATTGTCAACTATTGTATGAAGATGAGACATAAACTAAAAAAAAGAGTAAACTGCAAAAATCATCCCTGTGGTTTGTGTAATTTCGCAAGAATCATCCCTATCTCAAACGTTTAGCATTAAACATCCCCAAGTCCATAAACGTTTAGCATTAATCATCCCTGAGCACTAACGTTGTTAGTTTTACCAGTTAAGTGTTAAAATAATATTTTCCCGAAAGTCCCTCCGTTAATATTTTTTGCACCGTTAGTCCTCATTTTTTAAAATGAATTAAAAAGGGCAGCAAAAATAATATTCGTCCGTTTTTTTACGTTTTCGTCTGTTTTTATACGTTTTCGTCCATTTTTTTACACGTTTTCGTCCGTTTTTACACGTTTTCGTCAGTATTTACACGTTTTCGTCCGTTTTTACACGTTTTCATCCGTATTTACACGTTTTCGTCCGTATCTACACGTTTTCATCAGTATTTACACGTTTTCGTCCGTTTTTACATGTTTTCGTCCATTTTTACACGTTTTCGTCAGTATTTACACGTTTTCATCCGTTTTTACACGTTTTCGTCCGTATTTACACGTTTTCGTCCATATTTACACGTTTTCATCAGTATTTACACGTTTTCATCCGTTTTTACACGTTTTCATCAGTATTTACACGTTTTCGTCCGTTTTTACACATTTTCATCCGTGTACCGTATTTACACGTTTTCATCAGTATTTACACGTTTTCATCCATTTTTACACGTTTTCATCAGTATTTACACGTTTTCGTCCGTTTTTACATGTTTTCATCCGTATTTACACGTTTTCGTCCGTATTTACACGTTTTCGTCAGTATTTACACGTTTTCATCCGTTTTTACACGTTTTCATCAGTATTTACACGTTTTCGTCCGTTTTTACACGTTTTCGACCATTTTTTACACGTTTTCGTCAGTATTTACACGTTTTCATCCGTATTTACACGTTTTCATCAGTATTTACACGTTTTCGTCCGTTTTTTACACGTTTTCGTCCATTTTTACACGTTTTCGTCAGTATTTACATGTTTTCATCCGTTTTTATTACACGTTTTCATCCGTATTTACACGTTTTCGTCCGTTTTTACACGTTTTCGTCCGTATTTACACGTTTTCATCAGTATTTACACGTGTAAAAACAGACAAAAAACGTGTAAATACTGTCAAAAATATGTAAAAACGGTAATAAACGTGTAAAAACGGACGAAAACGTGTAAAAACGAATGAAAACGTGTAAAAACGGATGAAAACGTGTAAATACTGACGAAAACGTGTAAAAATGGACGAAAACGTGTAAAAACAGATGAAAACGTGTAAATACTGATGAAAACGTGTAAATACGGACGAAAACGTGTAAATACGGATGAAAACGTGTAAAAACGGATGAAAACGTGTAAATACTGACGAAAACGTGTAAAAATGGACGAAAACGTGTAAAAACGGACGAAAACGTGTAAATACTGATGAAAACGTGTAAATACGGACGAAAACGTGTAAAAACGGACGAAAACGTGTAAAAACGGATGAAAACGTGTAAATACTGACGAAAACGTGTAAAAACGGACGAAAACGTGTAAAAAAATGGACGAAAACGTATAAAAACAGACGAAAACGTAAAAAAACGGAAGAATATTATTTTTGCTGCCCTTTTTAATTCATTTTAAAAAATAAGGACTAACGGTGCAAAAAATATTAACGGAGGGACTAACGGGAAAATATTATTTTAACACTTAACTGGTAAAACTAACGACGTTAGTGCTCAGGGATGATTAATGCTAAACGTTTGTGGACTTGGGGATGTTTAATGCTAAACGTTTGAGATAGGGATGATTCTTGCGAAATTACACAAACCACAGGGATGATTTTTGCAGTTTACTCTAAAAAAAAAAACATTAGATAAAAAAAATAATAATAATAATAAAAAAAAAATAAAAAAATAAAAAATAAAAAAAAAAATCACTTTTTCGCAATATAAATGAACTGCAAGCTTATCTACCCAACCTTAACATACTAATAATTAGACGACTGCATTAGCTAAAAACTGTATATCTTCTGAATTTTTTACCCTCAGCTTGTTCAGAAAACAATTTTACATGCCTGCATTTTATATAAATGGCTAAAAAAATGTGTAACCGACATATGTATCAACCATATGCATCAAAGAGAGTACGGATTGGACATCTTCAATTATAGATAGCGTAAATTCTAACAATCTAGATGTTAATATATAAAAATTCTATAGCTAAGAAATGTCTTATCAATTAAATGTTTTTTGTTGTGAGTTGGATTATGGTCTCAACTGAAAGGTGAGTTAGCACACTTGTTTGACTTGCAATCTTTTCTTAAGAAGAATTATATAAAACGACACCAGCAGCCATGGCCCATGGGTAGATGGGCAAACTCGTTGTCAAGCTGCCAGCTAGAAGGGGCTACTCGCCAATTGGGTTAGGATGTGCCAATTAGTATGGGTGTGTTTGGTTTGTCGAATTTGAAGGTTTCAAAATATCAGTTGACGTGTGGACCACATTTCTATCATGCTTGGTTTGAAGATGTCAAGGAGTTGAGTATATCACTCAAAACGACGCTATATACTCTTCTTCGTACAACTGGCTGAATCCTTCAAATGAGTTACAAAAAACTGCCTTACTAAAGATTTGCCCCATTCGTAACTTTAAATTTGTATGTTATTGTTCTGCTAAGAGCCTGCACTAGACTTTCTATCATGCTTGGTTTGAAGATGTCAAGGAGTTGAGTATATCACTCAAAACGACGCCATATACTCTTCTTCGTACAACTGGCTGAATCCTTCAAATGAGTTACAAAAAACTGCCTTACTAAAGATTTGCCCCATTCGTAACTTTAAATTTGTATGTTATTGTTCTGCTAAGAGCCTGCACTAGACTTTCTATCATGCTTGGTTTGAAGATGTCAAGGAGTTGAGTATATCACTCAAAACGACGCCATATACTCTTCTTCGTACAACTGGCTGAATCCTTCAAATGAGTTACAAAAAACTGCCTTACTAAAGATTTGCCCCATTCGTAACTTTAAATTGTATGTTATTGTTCTGCTAAGAGCCTGCACTAGACTTACAAGTTGCTGCACACCTTACTATTGTATACCCGAAGTATGAGTACCACTTAATTAGTTAATTTTACAATTTGATTGCCTAAATGGATATTTACATCTAACAAACACATAGTATCGTTTTACACAAAAAACTATTTTACCTTCTACAGTCTATATATCTCAAAAAAGTTCATAATTGTTGAATCTTGAATACATGAATCCTTAGTATGTAAGCCTACTTTTTCAGTACTCAGGTACAAATATATCCCCATGATCATTGCATTAGTATGGTGTATCAGTGTAGCCCATAGAGTGTAAATGAAGGACGGTAGATAGTATTTTCTTCAAACGATTAAAAAAACCACTTAACAGTTATCATAAACTGATTTACGAAGAGTTACGGATACTATTATGGTTTGAGTTGCCAGAAGCAGAAATTCTATTCAAAAGACTACCAGTTACTTACTGCAAAGATTAATTCCCATAAACGATTTATCAGATGAGGCTTTCTGTAGTTTACCAGACTTGTATTACACATACCAGTGGTGTGTTTGATTGTGTGTTCATAATTCATCAAATAAGTGAGGAACGCGATAAAAATATACATGTACATAGTATGCAGTTCAGAAGCATTTAGTAACAGATTTAAAATTGGACTAATGAATTTGAATATCGGATCAACAGTTGACAACTATTATTCAGACACGTTCTCTCTAGAAGCTGCACAAATTTCTGACTAATCCTGTTCTCTACAATGATTTACATTCTCTTTGAAGGACATTTATACCTATCGAATCACAAAAATAGCATTTACAGATAAACTAGCATGCCATTATCACACGAGAGTAATTTCAGTTGAAATTCGTCCTGAAACCAACACGATCATATGGTGCAATCTTTCTGTAACTTGACACTGAACACATAGGTAAAACAGGAGGCACACCAAGAATAGCATTATCATTAGCATAACGAGTCGAACCACAGCTTCCCACACGATTATACCTTTGTGTTAGCCGACTAGCATCAACCACAAGCCCAGTGTACTCCCTTGCCACCAAAGGCGTAAACGAACAATACACCTCAATCCATTTACTCGTTTGCCCATCTTCATCCACAAACCTCAGCGCCTCTAACTCCTCCCTCGAATACACAACTTTCTTGGATCCAACAATCGCACTTTCACACACATCTCGATCTTCTTCCACTACAATCTTTCCATTAACAACATCCATCTCAAGGTTTAACTTTAACACATCATCATTCTCATCAACGCTCTCACTTTCCACCAACTCAACAGTCGACTCTTCTTGATCCTCCCCATTCGACACAATCAAACCCACATCACTTTCCACAAATCCAAGAGCCGAATCTTCCATATCCTTCCCATTCGACACATCCAACACATTCAAATTCACATTAGTTTCTTGAACCGCCTCACCGACCATCTTTTCATCCACAGCCAGACCATCATCCGATACCTTCTTCTGTTCTTCAACCACATTCGCAACCTTAGCATCCTTCCTTACATAAACAGCCTTCACTTTCCCACTCGTTTTCCGATACCCTTTAAAACCCTTAACCTCAGAAACCTTCTTCTCACTCGCAACTCGACCTCCAAGAACTTTCTTCTCATTAACAACCTTCTTCTCACTTTTTGCACTTGATTTCTTAAACCCTTTATTCTTCTTAACCTTGCCATCATTTTCTTGCATGATTCTTGCATTATGCGCAAACCCCATGTCAGATTTCTTCTTCTTAAACACAGAAACATCAATCAAAGCCGTATCATCAATAACTTCGACCTCAAGGTTATCAAAACATCTCCTCTTATGATCTTGGTTGGATTCAAAGGTGGTTGGTTCAAGAACTCGAGATGGGTCCATTTTGGTGGTTTTGATGAAGGGTTTGGAAGATGGCCCAAATGGGTTGTTTGGATGTTTGGATTGACGGTTGGGTTTGGGGTGAAAGTTAGTTGATGGTGGTTGGTTATTTGACATTGTGAAATGAGGGAGATGATGATGATGATGAAATAAGCAGTTGGAGACTTGGAGTGAAATATGGAAGGGTTTATATATATACTTGATGTAAAGGATTTTTGAATTGAGATGTAATAGCGTGTATTGAACCAACTCTTTTTTGTGAATGACTTTTTGTAAACATTATGTGGTTGTAGCAGTGCTCTTGAATAAGACTAGTGATATATAGAACTAATAATGGAACCTACTAATAGATCTGCTTCATTCATTTGTTGACAAGTTTCATGTACTTTTTCTCTTTCATCATTTCTTACCCACAATAGGTTACAAGGTTGGGAATTCACCGGTTAACTCAGGCATGTCGTGACTGTTTTTCGAGTATTTCTCTTATCGGGTCAAATGTGTAAACAAATTAAATCATTATAAAGCTATATGAGTTTTTGCAACTTTTAACTTTTTGAATTTGTTTAGATTCTGGTATCGACTAGGGTGGCAATTTGGGTCGTGTCGAGGTTGGCGGGTTCTGGTTGGTGGGTTGTCAGTTCAAATATCTCAACCCAAACCTAGCCTGTTTAGTTAATCGTGTCGAGAAGTTTAACCTTAATCTTAACACATTTATTAAACATGTTAGTCTTGTCGATTCATTTATGATTTGAATAAAATTTGACGGAGATATCAAATATAATAAGTTGTTCAAATAAAGGGAAGCATCTTGCTATCATGAAAACGCCAGTTGTTACCATAGTAGTTGCATGAATCAAAGCGGATACAGGAGTGCCCATAGCATCGGGTGACCAAGTATGCGATCATATCTGTGCAGATTTCTCAATAGCACCAATAAGAAGTAAAATATAAATAAGAGTTATGGGATTCAATCTCATATTACGCGAAATCCAAGAATTTCTGGCGGCACTAGCACAAGCAAAAATGGTGGAAAAGTCTATACTATTAGAAAGAGAGTAAAACAACCCGAAATATCAGGAGCTAATCCAAAATCACCTACTCGATTGACAAGCATAGCTTTTATAGCTGTTTTATCTGCCTAAAGTCGTGGAGAAACATTGTAAGCACATGATAAATATTTTGATATAAGTATATATCATGATCAAATATTTCAAAAAATGATATATATCATAAGATAGAGATAGAAAATAGTTGGGTCTTATGATAATGAAATTAAACATATAACTTAATATTCTATATTTTTTAATGGGTTGACGGGTTGTAATCGGGTTGAGAATCTCAACCCAAACATGACCTATTTGTTAAACAAGTTAGTCGTGTCGACCTATTTTCAACCCCAACTTGTTTAGCCTCAAACCTAACCCGTTTATTTTCGTGTCGGTATCGGATTGTGTCAGGAAATGCCACCCATAATATCGACAGTTTAGTTTTAATCGTTTATATAATGGAGGAATTTTTGAGAGGCAAATTGGAAAAATAAACACCGAATATAAATCTTCATGTTGAGGTGAGAAATGCATAATGTAGTTTTTCTGTTTCTTAACGGGAAACTGAAAAAAAAATTGAGTACTTAAAGAGTTTTCTTTCTTTTATTTTCTTTTTTTTTTTCCTAGTGACAAACCAAAATGACATGTGAGTTGTGACTATCATTTTAAAATGTGTGAGATCTCAAGTTTAATTTCTGCCAGGTGCAAGCAACTTTGAAGTGGTCATGCCAACCTCCTGAAAAGGTAGGGTTTTACCCGATTTGAGTCTGTGTGACGGTGGGTTCAAACCTCATGCATTAGTTGGCCAAAAGGTCGAAAACCATGATTACCTAAAAAATAGTGTAAACATACGATTTATAATTAAATTCAAAACTTTAAAAAGTAGTTAGTGTTAAGTTTCTAGTTTTATAAAAATAAATGTAAAATTTTGAGTTTCCAAAATAAATGTAAGGCTGAACGTAATGGTTAGGTCACCATTCAGCAAGTCGAGTGGTATGGAATGCGTCCCCTCTTGGAAAATGCTTGGTTTGGTTGGGTGTTTGACCTAATGAATTGCACACAAAAACTAGCCGTTTGGGGTGGGGGGTTGTTTAAAAAAAAAACAAAACTCTATTGCATGCTTACAAGGAAAAAGAAGAGTCATATTTTGTTTTCTTTATAAACATGAAATTACATTTTAAGTCCTTAAGGTTTATTTCTTTATCATTTTTTTATTTTTTATTTTTTATTTTTTTGTAAATAACAAATATTTTCTTTATCATTTTTTTCTGTAAATAACAAAGTTACATTAAGTGACATTTTAAATGATTTTTTTTTATTATTTTATAAATAACTAATAATTAATGTAATGTTTTTAAATTAATAATGAAATTCTAATTTTAGTGGTTTTTTTTTTTTTTAAAAAAAAAAAGATGAATGCGGTCACCATTACACGTATTTGATCATGCATTTAATCTTATAAAGAGAAAGCTGAGTTGGTGCAAAGATGAACGTTAGAGGTGGCAATTTTTGCCCAAAATTAAAAAAAATTGGCTAATTTTGACTACTTTGTAAAAGATATAGGCACATTTAGCCTCATCATTTTTTTGAAATGAGCACATTTAGCCAATTGAAAAGTTAAATGGGCACAACGGGCACACATTTTCTCTCAATTAGAGAACATTATAATCATTTTTGAAGAAAAACTTATATATATAATATATTTAATTTTTTAAATATAAATGAGGTATTACGTTTAAGGAAAAAGAAGAGTCATATTTTGTTTTCTTTATAAACAACGAAATTACATTTTAAGTCCTTAAGGTTTATCTCTTTATCATTTTTTTATTTTTTATTTTTTTGTAAATAACAAATATTTTCTTTATCATTTTTTTCTGTAAATAACAAAGTTACATTAAGTGACATTTTAAATGATTTTTTTTTTTTATTTTATAAATAACTAATAATTAATGTAATGTTTTTAAATTAATAATGAAATTCTAATTTTATTTTATTTTATTTTTTTTTTAAAGATGAATGCGGTCACCATTACACGTATTTGATCATGCATTTAATCTTATAAAGAGAAAGATGAGTTGGTGCAAAGATGAACGTTAGAGGTGGCAATTTTTGCCCAAAATTAAAAAAAATTGGCTAATTTTGACTACTTTATAAAATATATGGGCACATTTAGCCCCATCATTTTTTTGAAATGAGCACATTTAGCCAATTGAAAAGTTAAATGGGCACAACGGGCACACATTTTCTCTCAATTAGAGAACATTATAATCGTTTTTGAAGAAAAACTTATATATATATATAATATATTTAATTTTTTAAATATAAATGGGGTATTACGTTTAAAGAATTTATTTCGTCATTTTCGGTCTTCTATAAAGCGATTTGTATAACATGTGTCCGTTTAGCCCGTGCCCGTTTAGCCCATACCTGTTTAAGCCCGTGCCCATTCTAGCCCGTGCCCGTGCCCGGCCTTTTTGCCACCTCTAATGAACGTGGTCACCATTACTACTAGTCTAAGCTAACTTGTAGCTAAGATCATAGTTTAGCCTCTTATAATGATAATTATTACGAGTATACAACATGATAATTAGCATATCTCTGTGTTATTTATAGACTTGCACTTGTTTTGCCATCTATATATAAACATCGCACAAGTACAAACTAAAATGGCTTATTTGAGGCTAGCTTTAAGGTCATCTCAACCTGAACATAACCCGTTTGTTTAACCGTATTTAATTTCTTAACCACAAACATGTTTTAGCCACGTAACTTGGGCATGACCACAAAACCCGTTTAGGTAAATGGGTCAAACGGGAAATGAGTTATAAACGAGTGAGCCTAGACTACTTTCCATGTAAACCTAAAAATTAACAATATATATTATAGGGCGACGTATACGACGTCGTACCACTGTTACTTCTGCCGCAGCTGCTTGGGCCTGCGTTGTTAGCCCGTCTTACGTTGGGCCAAAATACGTGGTCTTTACTGTTTTTGTTGGTGCTTTGTTAGCTTCGTACTTTCTACCTTAGCTATTTCATTGTGTGGTGGGTGTTGTATCTCTACAGTGTCGCTTTCATTATATCCACATGTTCGGATTTCATCTTATCCGGATTTCGTAGGTTATATGCTTATCTTATACGCATAAGGGTTTTCGTTATTCCTGATTCTTTCCTTTTAGTTTTAGGCCTTTCTTTATTTGCTTTTTGTTTTAGCTGAATACGATATCTGGTGTCAAAAGGGTTTTTGCTTTTGTACCTTTTAAACTGTTTGCCGTGTTTCCATTGTAGGTTTATTAGGGCTTTTGTTGCAGTTAGCTGTCGGTCTTCCTGATTTTATGGTTTCGACCTTTGGGTTTTGTTGTTAGCCGATTTAGGCCTGTATGTTTTTGCTTGATTGATTCTTTTTGCCCTTTATATTTAAGTTATGTGATTCCACTGGATGAGTTTGGTGATTGTGTTTCGTTGCTTTTATTTTTAGCTAGATAGAATATTTCATGCCAAAAGCATTTTTGCTTTTGTACGTTATTTTCTTGCTTGATAACCGAATTCTTATGTGTTTGTTCTATGTGGTTTCTGAAAGTTGTTAAACTGTTTACCGTCTTTCTTTTTTAGGCTTAATTGTCTTTGCGAAGGTCTATAGACAATGCAAGATTAGAGCCTTAAAGTTTGGTTGGTCTATATCTTTCCAGATCAGGCCACTAGGCTTGTAGCCACGCTGTCTATATCCTCTTTTTACGATTGCTAGCAGGCTTATTCGTTGTGGCTATGATGATTATTGCCTGTTTTCTGATACAAATGAAACAGGGTGTTAAATATTGTCTCCATAGCTTGGCGGGGCAAGTACCGGATGGCATTACTATGCAACCGTGTTTTTTTGCAGCCATGGTGGAAGCAAAAATGGTTTGCGCCCTATTTGGTTTAGAAATCTGAGCCTAAGAAATGCTGCCTAAAGTTTGATCTATTTATATTATTATTAGTGTTATAGAGCGACGTCTGCGGCAGAAGTAACAGTCTATTCGTTGTGGCTATGATGATTATTGCCTGTTTTTCTGATACAAATGAAACAGGGTGTTAAATATTGTCTCCATAGCTTGGCGGGGCAAGTGCCGGATGGCATTACTATGCAACCGTGTTTCTTTGCATCCATGGTGGAAGCAAAAAATTGTTTGCGCCCTATTTGGTTTAGAAATCTGAGCCTAAGAAATGCTGCATAAAGTTTGATCTATTTATATTATTATAAGTTTTATAGAGCGACGACTACGACGTCAGACCACTGTTACTTCTGCTGCTGCCGCTAGGGCCTGCGTTGTTAGCCCAGAAAACGTTAGCCCTTTGGCCCATTCCCCTCGGGTTGATGCATTAGAATGCTACGTCATATTAGCGCGTTGTACTTTCTCACCTAACTTTGTTATTGTATGGTTGGGATTGTGTTTGAGGTGCACTACATATACACATGTGCTTGTTAGGAATATAAATATTCATATGAAGGTTCGGTCACCCCGAGTATCTATTTAGCATATCACATAGCTCGTAGGCTTATTTATATTAGCTTAGTAATATTCATATTAGTATTAATAGTATTAGTCGTAGTTATATTTGTGGAGTGGGTCGGGGCTTTCCCCACTGTCAGCTCACTCCACAGCCCACTAGGGGCATAATATTAGTAAGTATAAATACCCCTTCCCACACTTGGGAAGGGTTGGAACTCTTGTAACCAAACACACAGTTAATCTAATAGACACAAGTTTTTCCCAACTCTCTCTCTCTCTAGTTCTTGCATCTAACTCAAACCATGGATCTAATCTTCCATGAATCAAGACCACCCGAATCAACCACACAATCAAGATGGTTATTTCCTACAATTGGTATCAAGAGCCATGGTTAGGTTCGTTTTGATTGTGTGTTGGTTTCATGTTTTTGTTCGAATCATATTTCACAAACTGTTTTTCATATATTTTTGTTCGAATCACTCTGTATACTGTGTTATATTCAAGAACATGTGGGTGTCAATTTTGAGTGTTGGTTCAAATCATTTCTCTATTATTCTGGCTTGCTAATCTACTTTGGTTTGAACAGTGTGTTTTTCTATTGATTTGTTTCTTTCTTTCATTGGTTCGAACTATCTAATGGTCTTGAGTTGGGTTTTAATACTTCAAGTAAAAAAATTAAACAAGTTGAAGTCTATACATCATGATGAGTTGGGTTCGTATAGTATTTACTTGACTGTGTTGGCTTTAACTTCTTTTGGGCTTCAAATGATTTATTGGTGGCCTCAACAAGTTTAAGATTTCTGGAATAATTAAAATGTTCACTTGAGGTTCATGGATAAGCTTAATTCTTATGGTCATTTTGGTTCAACAGTTTTGATTTGGATGGTGTGTTCTTAGATGCGGTTTGTGGGTACTTTGGGTGCAGTTTGGAATTTATCCAAAAATGGCAAAAAGGAACATTGGTTGTGACGTGTGTTGATAAAGATAAGTGGGTGCATATGTATGCGGTTTGTGGTTCACGTGAATGATGTGTCTCATTTTGAATACATTGGTTAGTGGTGATTTGGCTGTTTGCCAAAAATGGATAAACATGACAAAATTGGTGATAGTGACATACAGGCACAGATGCGGTTTGTGTCTACAATATTGGTTTTATCGTTTATGCTGTTTGTCTATTTATCATGAACGCGGTTTGTCTGTTTAATCACGAACGCGGTTTGTCTATTTAATCACGAACGCGGTTTGTTTGTTTAATCACGAACGCGGTTTGTCTGTTAAACCACGAACGCGGTTTGTTTGTTTAACCACGAACGCAGTTTGACTGTATAATCACGCACGCGGTTTGTCTGTATGCTCACGAATGCGGTTTGTCTAGTTTCTCATGAATGCTGTTTATCTGAATGCTCATCGACGCGGTTTGTCTACCATTTCATCGACGCGGTTTGTCTGTCACTCGGTCAAATGGTCAAACTATCTACTTTGGTCAACAAGTTATCAAATGTCAAAATGAAAGATTTAAAGGAGAGAAGCAGTAAAGCAGATCCAGACCAAACAAACAACATTAACTGATTTTAGCAACAAACACAACTTCATTCGAAACAACAAATCCAAGTCTTTACAACCACTGACTTCACAATCATCAACACCATAGTCTACATCATTAACAAAAACAAATCCAATCGAAAGTAGAACAAATTACAGCCACAACCAATCCATTATCCAATCCGATGACAGTTTCATTCAACACCTATACACAATCTATCTCATCTTCTCCTAACTATCATCACATATGCTCACATCACAAACAAGACTCAAACATACATATTAAGTAATGATCTCAGCGTGTTCTAATCTTGAGAAAGATTTTTGTTTGAACCTATCACATCACTGATCAGTTGTGAAGCTTGGCTTCATTTTCATATCCGAACTTAAGGAAGAGTTATAACAATTGTGTTATATTCTTTCCTTGCTTCGTTGGTATATTTAAAATTGTATCAATCGGACCATTGAAGTTCCATCACACGAACATACTCGTATCACTGTTTTTTTAAGATTAACTTCTGTTAATTTTTGAAGCTTTAAAGAAATGAACAAAACAATCCGTTTCATTCAAATCTTTCGTTCGGTTGAAACATGTATGAATACGAAAGCAAACTACACCTACCTTTAACAAAGATCGTGAAGTCGTATACCTTCTTGTTCTTCATTCCTGGAAGGTTAAAGGTGGATGCTTGATTTGTAATGGTGTGATTCGTGTGATTAAATGATTATGAATGATTGTTAAAGATCGAATGTGATTGACTCCTTTTGAGGATGATTAATGGATGGATGATGATTCTGTGACTAGAAGCTGGGAAGATATGGATTCGGTTTTGTGATGTTAGTCGATCTAGGATAGATGAAATTAATTGATTACTGCAAAGTGATTAGGAAAGATGGGGGCGGATGAAGTTTAAGATGAGATTGATGATATTGTGTTGTGTGGCTGTGTGAAGTTAGTGATGAGAGGGGCGGATTAATATTAGATTAGGGTTAGGTATATGAGTTTAAAGTGTCTTATATATACCGTATAATTAGGGTAACACTTTAATGTCATAACCGGGGTGATTATTGGATGGATGGATCGAGTTGAATTTTATTGGGGCCTTATTACTCGATTAAGTGGGCTTCTTTGTTAACTCAATGGACTGGGCTGATATAGGATGTTACTTGGGCCGTGTGACATTGGACTTATTGTGTGTAATCTGAATTTCACTACTGGCTTGTTCCGTTTGGACTGTTAAAGCAAGGTCGATTTTTATTGCTGGTATTGTTCACAAGGATGGAGTAGTATGATGGTAGGACTGATCGGGTTTTGGTTTTTCGTTAGGACTGGACCGGACCCTAGGAGCTTATGTTATACACTAATGGTTCACTCAAATTGATGGGTCTCTAAATTAAAATTGTTATCCTAAAATTTTGTACAAAAATTATTGGATACAATCTTTAATGTTTGGATTAAGTGTGGTAATGTTTGGTAGTCCAAATTTTCACGAGGATACACATGTCACGGCTGGTATTTGGGTATATGAATGTCAATGTGAGTACAGAATTGTGGATTTAGCAGCATAGTCCTATTGGTGCCTGAGATTTGAGTGAGTCTGCAACTTGATCTTTGCGATTTGAATTACAGTTGACAAATTACGATTTGATTAATTGCTATTTGTCAAGTTGCGTTTTGACTTGTTGCGACTTGACTGATTGCGATTTGACCAGTTGCGATATGACGTTGCGAGTTGACACTTGCGATTTGTCTAATTGTGATTTGGTTGATTGCAATCTGACTTGTTGCAAATTGACAATCTGTGACTTGACTTGTTGCGATTTAATCAAGTTATGATTTGACTTCTGTGACTTGAATCTCGAAGTTTGGTATTGCAGTTCACTCTTGGGTACCCTGATTGATTTCACGGTTTCTCTTGTAGGTGTTAGAAAATCCCGCGAAAGATTCGATTTCTCGGTTTAAATCTCAAGAGCTGTAAAATCCCGTGAAATTAATATTGGACAAATACGCTGGACATGGATTTAGTCACAATAAAACTTACGGGGTTTGACCAATTTTTTTGGGATAAGTTTGTGCTTCGAGATCGGCAGGAATTGGGAAATTATGGTGACTTGGTTAGTTTGTTAATTCACGGGTTGGTGTACTTAGTGTCACAAACATCTCGGGGTGGATGGATGCACGATGTTTGATGACCCTTGCTCAAGCGTATTTAAGGTGATTAGACTTGGATGTTCAAGAAGTGGATATATACAATAAAGGATGGAAGGTTGGGTATATATCACTATCTATATTTAAAGGAGTTACGTTGTTGTGCTCAATATAGGTTCTAAATCACAAATTTAGTGCAAGTATAAGTCGTAAACTTGTCCTTTATCAAGCTTCATCAAGTGATCGTTGTCTCTCAAACTTCTAATGGGATTGTTGTACAAGATCTTCTCAAGAAGTGGTCAGACTTAAAGACGGAAGGTGGTTTGTTCAGAGACGTGTTTTAACCTGTTCCACATTCTATAGATAATCATATTTCATCAAGCGGTTTTGGCATATTATGAGCTTCAGGGAATTGTTAATCTGCTAAACCATTGGATGAGGAGGAAAGCAAGGGGTTACTACAAGAGAGTCTTAATCTCCATCTTCGTTGCAGTAGCTTCATTTGTCTCTGTCCATGTTTTGTGCCTGTCACATTCACGTTCATCACAGACTTTTAACTTTGGCAAAAAGGTCATTTCATGCCCTTTTTGAGGGGGAGAATTAGGCGTGTTTCCTAGCAGTTCCGTCTCCAGCGATTTGAATCTTAGCAGTTCCGGTTTCAGCGGGTCAGATCATAGCGATTCAGGATTCAGTGGTTCAGTCTACAGCAGTTTAATACTTACTGTTGTGCAGTTTGTTCTTGAATTTATTTCTCAGATAAATCTTAAGAACTGTAAAATCCTGTACACAGTACGACTACTATTCCATGCACTGCACCTGATAACATCCAAGTAGCTGGGTCAGATAGCTTTGTTTGATTGGACTGACTATGAGTCATGGGCACTACTAAGAATTAGCGCATGTTTCTTCTCTTTTTGGCTAAGTCAACAGCACAAGATGATCACGAAGTTAATCTGGTATTCTTTATTTGGGATTGAAGTTGAATTTCACGAAGGCGTCTACTTATTTTATCTTGAAGTCGGGGTTGGTTGGATGCATGACCTTCAATGATAACTTGCTCGGGCTCAAAAATTTAAGTTGAAGACTTGGGTTATCTAGTTACCAGCAGTCGGGGTAACTATCACTTAAGAGTTATTGGAGTACTCAGTGTCACACGTCAATGACGTTGTCGATAATCGCAAGAGGTGTTAATGTCTCATACTTTGGTTGGGTATTGAGCACTTAGAGATTTGCTTGGAGCATTAATTCTCTACACCGTTCTTCCAACATTAGTGCAAGCTTAAGTAACAAATTTGGGGATCTCTACTTCAGTTTTCAATATTGGTATATCGGGTTTCCTTCATCAAGTGGTCACTAATCTATGTACAAGGTTGGTTAGTTGGCCAAAGGTTTTAAAAGGTTGTGATGTGATCTGTAATTCTCACGGGATACTCTTAACCCAAACTGAGGTTAACCATAATCAAATCAGTCATGCCACATTCAATCTATTACTGTCTCACGGTTTCTTCTTGATTTTGTAAAATCCCGAGAAAGAACTTATTTCTCGGTTTAAATCATAGATATGTAAAATCCCGTGATGATGGACTATGCGCTCTTAACCATGATCGGGTTAAAACCATTATCAAAGTTCAGTTAAAGCATCATAAAGGGCTAGATTTGGGCATTAACCACAAGAAGTGACTACGGCGTCAATTCATTATTATTTATTTGAGGCTGAAGTGAAATTTCATGGGTGCGTGTACTTAGTATCTGAAGATATCGGGGAGGTTGGATGAAGATTCTTCGAGATCCTTGTTCGAGCTTTCAATACAATGACGAGGACTTGGATATCTAGTTATTTTGTCTTTCTCTCAATTACAAAATAACTATCACTTTAAGGAGTCACGTTGTAGTGCTCAGTGTCACACGAAGTTGTGGATACCCAAGAGGTGATGTACGTCTTATACTTGATGGTTGGTTGGTTGAAGAGTATAGAGTACTTAGGGATTCGATGTTGCACGAAGTCTCTACACCGCTCTTTGTCACGCATTAGTACAAGTTTAAGTCACAAGTTCGGGTTATATTACTTCAGTATCAAGTTCATCATATTGGGTTTTTCTCCATCAGTGGTTACGACATCAAGCCGACAGAATGATAATGGGGTTGGTAACGAGTTAGATGAGAGAGGAAGTAAAGAGAGAGAGATGACGTCTGTACACATCAGTGCAGGCCTCGCTCTTCATCATTATGACGTCTGTACACATCAGTGCAGGCCTCGCTCTTCATCATTATGACGTCTGTACACTTCAGTGCAGGCCTCTCTCTTCAACATAATGACGTCTGAATACCTCAGTTCAGGCCTCGTTCTTCAAAGAAAAGAAAAGTGTACGCTTGAGTGCACTTTATCTTTAAAAGAAGAGGAGTCTTCTTATTAATGACCATTCTCATCAACAAGATTCATGCTCTTTCCGTGCTTATTCAGTCTTAAAGTGGATCGGCGCACATTGGAGTATATTCTTATTCACTTGTTCAACCAAAAATTACAGTTGACAGGCATATGCAATTTTTGAGGGGGGGGGGGAAAGGGTGAATAAACAACATGTCAGTCGTCAAGAACCGTCAAGTGGAGCTACTTACCGTTGATGGTATTCATATTCACTAGTTCAATCATCAAAAATTGCAGTTGGAAGGCATATGCAATTTTTGAGGGGGGGGGGGGGGGGGGGAAAGGGTGAATATTAATCTACATGTTGGTTGATGATTGAGAAATGGTCATACGACTCCTGAATACGTCAGTTCAGGAGTCGTGCAAACCATGTTTCTCCAACACTTATTCCTCCGTCTATCAAGGTGTTGAAGAACATGGTCATGGAATGCTAATCGACATAATCTCACGGGTTGGTACAATCAGCAACAATGGGTTTCTAGTCAATGCTTCATGTTCACTTCATTAGGCTACATGTACACATCATGATGATGATTCCGATTAATCGTAACCATCATGGGGGAGAGAAATGTGTACACCAAGGACGCACAACAGGTTCACGTGATCGGGCTTAATCATATATTCCGGTGTTGAGAACCGCAGAGATGATTAGTGGTTCAACTTGTTACCTTGGTATTTACGTTTCATTGTTACGTCATAGGCTGATTAATCTTAACCATCAGGGGAGAGAGAATGTGTACATCAAGGACGCACAACAGGTTCACGTGATCAGGGCTTAATATCCAAGGATGGATACATACTATAGATGATCAGTGGTTCAACTTGTTACTTTGGTGTTATACTTAAGACTGAAGAAGGTCGAGTCATCAGTCTATTCTACATTCTCTGTTGGGAGTTATCATCTCATGTGTATGCTGCGGGCTGATGGGTTACATGTAAGGTTACTGGAAGGCATTTGGTGAGATAAAGATGATTGGTATTCTGTTCCTCCACATTGGGCAATCTTGAAGAAGGTCGAGTCTTCAGTCTTCTCTACATTCAAAAATGTTGAGCTCTTTTCTTACAACTTGATATTTAACTTAATCCCATGACAGTTCTTGTTTGATGAGTTGTGGAGTTAAGTTAGGTTCAAGTTGTTCTGTAGTTTAAGGTTAGGTCCAACTTGATTTTAACCTAATCTCATGACAGTTCTTGTTTGATGAGTTGTGAGGTTAAGCTGAAATCAAGTTGTTACTGGGCTTAAATTTGTGGTTTAGCTTAACCTCATGACAGTTCTTGTTTGATGAGTTGTGGGGTTAAGCTAGATTTCAGTTGAGGCTCAACTTAAACTATCGAAAAGATGCATAAGGTTTTTGACATCGTCACTCAAGGACGGGAGTGTTAGAAGATTAAAGACGGCATGCATTTGGTTATCAAAAGACTTCTTCATATTTCGGGCGTTCATCCAAAGTCTTCTTCCTATTATGGGTGTTCATCAGAAAGGTTGTCAGATTGGGGGAGAGCACTAATTAGGGGAGAGTGAATAGCCAGAATCATTCCCTGATTGAAAGTGCTCACATTGCTCTTCATCAAGTCAAGTGATGAATGCGGTGAAGATTCAGAATGCTGAGGAGTAATGGTTTCTGGTTCGTATCCTTGTACATATATACTTTTTCATATCTTATACCATTTTTGTAAATAGATATATAGAAATCTTGCTAATTGTAAATAGAGATTCGTAAAACCAGAAAACCATAAAAATTTAAAAAATTAGAAAATACCAAAAATAGTTTCACCTAGGCATGTCTTCTGTTTATCGATAACATTTACGGACTTAGAAATGTCATTCAATAATGGCACGGGTCTTTAAATGAAGCTCGAGCAGAAGTTAAAATGGATTGTTAAAACATGTCTAAATGGCTTGCTATTACTTTAGATAGCAACCCGCGCTTCATATTGGGGAAAGCACGTCGCCAAAAAGACGGCTGTTCCTCCAACTGGGTGATGTTCACCTGGGCATGGATTACTTCATATCCATGTTTCCTGATTTGATGTACGTTTCAGTGCATCATTTCTTGTAAAAGAAGAGAAATCTTCTTAGTATAACAAATAGTTTTCATTCTATGATTCTTCTGAAAATTATTTGTGAGACACTTGGTGAATATGTGTTGTATGAAATTTGTTTATACTTGGATTATGCATAAAATTTGTCACTCAATCAACGACTACAAAACCTCATGACAGTTCTTGTTTGATGAGTTGTGGGGTTAAGCTTGATTTTAGTTGAGGTTCAACTAGAATACGGGTCATTGATTGAGGGGGAGAGTGAATTCAAATTTTATATCATCAAACGGGTTTCTTGATTAATTCATGACTCTTAGAAAAGGTTTTGCAGTTAATGGGGTATTAGTTGAAGAGGATATTGCTTAAATATATCAAATGACCAAGTGTGTTAGTTGCTAGAAAGTTTAGGACATTATGTGCAATTTGCTTGTAGTATCCTAGCTTCATATAACTAGAAGGTTCATTTGTATCTCTTTGGAATCCTCGTTTAATCCCTAGATACATTAAAACACAAAATCTGAAAGAAGTTAGAAAACCCGATGTGTTTGATGTTCTTGAATGCTCCACTGACATATGTATGAACTAAGTGAATGAGTTTCAAATGTTGTTTGTCTCTGCTGCTTAATTGTTGTTGATATTGTGCATATGTTCTCAGGATTCGCTTAGGTAGATTGTTATTATGTTAGAATCATGTTCCTAAGATCCTGAAATGAATATTGATATCTGTGTGAATTGCCATGTGCATGATTGGTATTTGCTTTTCTTGCTAGATAGTGGTTTGACGTAGTTCCTGATTGTGGTTTGATTATAAGATGAACTTGGTATTATAATGTGGCAAGCTGCTGAAGGGTAGCTATTTAGGAATAGTGTATCTGTATGTATGTATATCTGTGTTGATATTCTTATGCAGATTCCATAGCCAAAATGAATATACCAGTTCCCATTCTAACCATTTGATCAGACGTTCAAACTCTATTGATTGGCTCGGAATTCACCACAACAACAACGTCGGCAGCAACAACAACAACAACACTTTCACCACCTCCACCACCATTCATCTATTTTGGTCTCGCCAAGTGGGGATCAACGACATTTACGAAAGATTTATTGGTGGATGGATAGTTGATGTTGACTACTAACTCAGAAAAGCGGGTGATTACATCATCTGCGCAAAAAGGTCAATATCATTTGTGTCATAATAATCAATTGTGCAAAATAAGCAGTGAATCTCCCTCTTAGATTAAGGGGGAGCATAGTATGTTCTATCATCAGACTACATTAAATCAGACACATTTTCTCCCACATTTTCTAACTTATTTAAATCAATTGGGATCACAAATCTCAAAAGGTTTGAAATTTTTGATCGGGGGAGAGAATGTGATTTAAATATAAAACCTGATGAAAATGTGATGTTTTGGACTTAAATGTAAGCTCTCCCATATGTGCTAAACTCTTTCGTATATCGATGCACATATTGAGGGGGAGCGAATTGACAAAAAGGATTTGGCATTGCAAGAGATTGTGAATCAGTCTTGACAAATGAATTGACGAAACTTGAACTGTCATCAATCGAAAGGATACGTCTTGGCCGGGTAATAATTTCAAGCTGGTCTAACCAGTGATGTAAGCGTGTCTCGAAAAGGACGTATCTGAGTAGAGTGTACCATTTCGAGAAACTTTCTGTGGATTTGACCAGGCCGGGTAATAATTTCAAGCTAGTCCAACTAGTGATGTAAACGTGTCTCGAATCGGTCATGTTCACGGAAAGTGGATCAATTCAAAACGTGCGAGCTCTACCTAACATGTGCAAATTTATAAAACAATCAACCGAGCACATGTTGAGGGGGAGCATTTGAAATATATAAAACTCTCAAGTGTTTACAAAAATGTGTTTCAGAATCATGAACACTTTGAGAGATTTTTCAAAGATTTGGTTTATGGCTATCGTGGAAGTACACCAAAGACTGACCATTTTAATTAATGTATGGAGATATAAGGATGGTTAGGTTTTGCTCAAGTTCCCACGATCCCGCCAGAGCCGGAGGGATCTACCCAGGGACAATCCACTAGTTAGTGTAGAGGTCCTTAGGTATGATTAAAAAGGAGAAAAGTGAATTAAGGGAAGAGTGCCGACTGAGATGGAGCTAGTACTGGAACAAACCCAACAAGGTACTAGTAATGAAGTCTCGGTAAGCACTGTAGGGGTTGAAGAATGAAAAAGAATTGTAAAGATAAAGGGTGAAAAGAAATAGCCCTCCTTACAACTTAGGCAGAAACCGGGTCAATACATATGCTGTCAGAATCACATAGTTGATTGTTGGCATTGAAGACAAAGTATCATGGACCCAGTGATACGCTGCACAACCCTCCCAAGCCACTCAAGGTCCCTCAAAGGATTCTTGTTTCAATTGTCACGGAGTTCAATACATTCCTATCGTCTCTCTCACTCCGAGTTAGATGATATTGAATAGGTGGCAGTCCTTTCCAGCCTCCGATCACCAAATCAAAACGCACAATTGAGTCTAGAGCCACGAGATGCATAAAAAGATCTCATAGGAACACGAATTATTTCTACACTGGGTGTTCAACATTAAGGACACCAGTTGTAAACTTATGAGTCCTACGCAGATCTTAGCAATCTGCCAGAACATTTATGAGAGAATCTACTAATGTAATTCTCAATGATTGAATGGAAATTCCTGCCAGGGTCAACATCAAGCAGCCCTGAAAGCAGGTCACTTCGGTAATTCTTTATGGATTACGCTTAGTGGTCGCGGCAGTCTCAAACGGTCTACAGTCGTGGAGTGATCTCCAGCGACTCACCTAATCGCTGATGTGCTACGGTTCGATCTTAAAAAGCCCTCTGTGGGTTTTTGATTAGGAACGGTCTTGGTAAGGATTAGAGAGAGTTTTCACACTATGCTGTTAACAATCTTGAAGTCCGAACCTGTAAGTACCGGACGTTTTATTGCTAACTGTCGTATGCAGGAACTTCTGGCGATTGTAGCTGATTGCTGTTGCAGCTGTTTGCGGTTGTAGCTGATTGCTGTTGCAGCTGTTTGCGGTTGTAGCTGATTGAGGTTGCAGCTGAATGCGGTTGTAGCTGATTGAAGAAAAGATGCCAATCCTATACCACATGTTCACACTACATCATCATTGTAACTCAACAAAGTCATGATCAACCTAAAAGACCTTTAACACGGCTTCTGCAAACTCTGATTCTAAAGATCATGACACCAAATAGTGTGAGCATGTCGGCTCAAAGATTTACACATCACGTGGAGACATACTACTGAAAGATGGCTTGAAGACACATGCTGGATGATATTTTCAAAGAATACTTAAAATCATCCAAGACAAAGGAAAGGCCATCAAAAGTTCACTGCTGAAAGCACAAAGATACAAGACTTTGAAGAATCAAAGACTACGAGCTATAAAGACAAGTTCAGAAGAAAGAATGCTAGAATTCAAATTATTATTTCCGGGGTGACCTCCCTTAGGGGGAGATTGTTAGGAATATAAATATTCATATGAAGGTTCGGTCACCCCGAGTATCTATTTAGCATATCACATAGCTCGTAGGCTTATTTATATTAGCTTAGTAATATTCATATTAGTATTAATAGTATTAGTCGTAGTTATATTTGTGGAGTGGGTCGGGGCTTTCCCCACTGTCAGCTCACTCCACAGCCCACTAGGGGCATAATATTAGTAAGTATAAATACCCCTTCCCACACTTGGGAAGGGTTGGAACTCTTGTAACCTTTCACATAGTTAATCTAATATTCACAAGTTTTTCCCAACTCTCTCTCTCTCTAGTTCTTGCATCTAACTCAAACCATGGATATAATCTTCCATGAATCAAGACCACCCGAATCAACCACACAATCAAGATGGTTATTTCCTACAGTGCTTTACCTGCGATTGGAAGCTTCTGCATATTAGTCTTCTCTGCACACATTGTCATCGAGCTAAAAAAAAATGCGCGTCCTGATAAAAAGAAAGGGGGGGGGGGCGATAGGTAGGTGCTTTATCATTTTTATACGTATGTGTTGTGGTTTTTTGTTGTGTGTATGTTTTGACGCCTGTGCTTTTGAGTCCGCAGGTGAACCGTGTGTTTCTGCTTTTTGCAAAGGTATATTGAAATACCTATGCACTTGCTTATTACATTTGTGACCTTTGTTATGGTGTTACACGCATATTTATTTTGCATGTGTATCATGACTTTCATTTACAGCCACATTTCGGTTTCTCTTGGTAGGCTTATTCATTTTGGCTATGATGATTCCTGCTATGATGATTACTGCCTGTTTTTTTTTATACAAATGCAAGTAAAGATGGTTGTTACATGTTCTCTCTATAACTTGCGAGGCCAAGAACCGGATTGCAGTATTATGCAACCGTGTTTCTTTGTGCGTATCGTGGACCCTGTAACTGTTTATACCGCTTTTTGGTTTAAAAATCTGAGCCTAAAAACTGCTACACATATACCTGTTGAACCCATGGCTTTAAAAATCGATTTTGTTATCGTTATTGTCACTGACAGTGTAGTCAAACGCCGCCGAATACGTCGCCCAATGAGATATGTTCCTGGTATACTATAGCGGATTGTTATACCTCATGTTGGTTGCGTTTGTTGCTTGCACAAATGCCTGCTGAACCTAAAAACTGCTGCACAAATGCCTGCTGAACGCATATCTTTACAAATCGATTTTGTTATAATTATTGTCACTGACAGTGTGGCAAAACGTCAGCGGATCCATCGCCCTATAAGATATATGTTGGGTCTAAAATGCTGCTGATTCGAGAAACATAACTCTGCTGGATAGTTATGTGACTCTGCTGATTAGTGTATTAACTCTGCTGTTTTGATAACTCTGCTGTTTTGGATAATAGGCATAGTGTAACTCTGCTGCTAGCTCACGAGGACTCTGCTGCTAGAAGAATTACTCTGCTGCTTATTAGTTTATGTATAGTATGTTAAGATAAGTATAGAAAAGATACGTATGAATATTTTACTTGTATAGGAAGTCTTGTAAACCGACTAGGACTCCTTACGCTATAAAAGGAGGTTCTAGGGTTAGAGTTAGATATCGATTATCTTAGCATACATATTGTTTTACACTTCAAGGTTTCTTGTAACCCTATTGCTATTCAGAGCAATCGTATTAATATATTGAAGTGTTGTTTGAGAATTTGTTCTTCTTAAGATCAAGTATTAGTTTCCGCATAATATTTGATATACAACCTAAGATCAGTTTCTATACCGATTATCTTAGATTTATCTAAAGTAATCAATAAGATCGTGAAGCTCAACTGGGATCAACAAGTGGTATCAGAGCTTGTGATCTAGAAACTGGTACCAAGAAGAATTACTAAATACAAGATCTGTTAATCATCAAAGTAAGCAATGGATTCCGATTCAACACACATGATTACTGCATCAAGAGTTCCCATGCTCAAGACTGGAGAGTATGAGATCTGGAAGATGAGGATGCAACAATACATGAGAATGGTTGATTACTCACTTTGGGATGTTGTTCTTGAAGGCGACAAGGTACAAACCAAGACTGCTACTGGATCAGTCTTGACTCTCAAGACAAGTGAGGAAAAAGCACAGAGAAAATTGGAGGTTAAGGCTCACAGTATTCTCATGATGGGAATACCTAATGATTATCAATTGAGTTTTAATCATCTTGAGTCTGCTAAGGAGTTGTGGGAAGCAATTGAACTTCGATTTGGTGGGAATGAGGCTACCAAGAAATCAAGAAAGAATCTACTGAAGCACCAATTTGAGACTTTTTCTGCTTTGGGTTCTGAGAACATTGAGGGAAACCTATGATCGACTTCATAAGTTAACCAGTCAGATGGCTCTTTTGAAGATTGAACCATCTCAAGAAGATGTTAATCTAAAGTTTCTGAGAAGTCTATCTTCTGAATGGAACACTCATACAGTGGTTTGGAGGCACAAGGAAGATTTTGATACTATGACATTGGACGATCTGTACAACAACTTGAAGGTTTATGAATCTGAAGTGAAAGGATTGTCAAGTTTATCTTCTTCCACAAATAATCTTGCTTTTGTTTCCTCAAACAGCAAGAATACTGGTAGACATCAAGAACAGCACTCTGCTGGTGGTGCTTTTGCTCCTGCTGTTGGTTCCCATGTCTCTGCTGCTGACTCTGCTAACACTAACACCATCAGTGATGCTGCAATTTGTGCTTATTTGGCTGAACTTACTATAAGTACTTCAGTTATGCCTCAAGATTTGGATGAACTTGATCCTGATGATGTTGAGGAGATTGATATGCAATGGCAGTTTGCAATGTTAACAATGAGGGCAAGAAGGTTTCTTAAGCGTACTGGGAAAGAGATGAAGTTCAGAAGGAATAAGAGTGTGGGATTTGACAAGTCAAAGGCTGAATGTTTTAATTGCAGAAAGAAGGGACACTTTGCAAGAGAATGCAAAGCACCAAAAAGAAGCAATGAAAATTTCAAGAAGTCTGCTGATGAAGAGCCAAATTCTACTACTGCTATGGTATCATGTGATGGGTTAGGTGATTTTGATTGGAGTGATCTTGCTGAAGATGGTCCAAATTGTGCATTGATAGCTGAAGAAGATCCTGAAGTACAGCATTTTGCTCTCATGGCCTATTCTTCTTCTGGATCAGACTCTGAGGTATCAAATGAATCATCTTGTTCTTTTAAATCATGTTCTGATACAATTGAGATACTTAAGTCTAGCAATGGAAGCCTTAAAATGGAAAATGAAACACTTAAGCTAGATAATCTTAGTTATGAATATGGTTTAAAGAACTTAGAAGAGAAACTGGAGTTTTATAAAAAGGTTGAAATTGAATATCTTGATCAGATCACTATCCTGAAAAATGAAATTATCAAGAAAGATGATGAGATTAAGGTTCTTATGGAAAAAGTAGGAGAGGCTGAACAGGCTAGAGATTTAGCTAAAAGTGAGACTGAAAAACACATTGTTAGGGTGAAAAACAACAATTTGCCACTGACATTCTCAGTAAACCATTAGGAAGACACTTTAATGGTATAGGATATAATGCTGTTGCTCACCCTACAAAGCTTAGTGCCAATGCCCCTCCTACTAGGACATTGACTTTCATATCTGAGTCTGGAGCCACACCTGTAGGTGAAACTAGTAAACCTGTAGTTGAAACTAGTGAAAAAGAATTAGAGTCACCTAAGGTTGAGATAAAGAAGTATGAACAAGCACCCCTGATTGAAGATTGGGTGTCTGATAGTGATGATGATGAAGTAGAACTGATTCAACCTCTAAGAACAAAAAGGAAGAAATTCCTACTGTTGTTGAATCAAAAGTACCTAGGGCTAAAAGGGTTGATTTTGTTAAGCCTAGGTTTGGTAAAGGTATCTCTAGGAAGATGGCTGAGTATGAAAACACACCTAGAGTATATCCTAAAAGAACAAATAACTTGCCTAGGGGAAACCAGAGAAATTGGAACAACCTAGTTTCACACAAATTAGGTACTGATTTTCAATTACTTAAGAAGGCATGTTATTGTTGTGGTAGTTTTGAACATCTGCAAGATGAGTGCTATAAGAAACCAGCTTGGAACCAATACACTAGGGTGAACCATAGAAATTTGCTAGAAAGACTCACCCTCACCCCAAAAGAAACATGGTTCCCAAGGAAGTTCTGATGAGAGATGGTACTTCTAGAGTTATCTCTCCTATTGTACCAACAGTGCCAATAAAGAAGGAAATAGTCAACTCTGCTGTTAAGGCAAACTCTGCTGTTCAAGCAAACTCTGCTGTTAAGCAACTCTGCTGTTTTGCCTAAAGTTGTTACTGATACTGTTGTGGGAAATCATTTTTATGCTGTTAAAGCCTCAGCTTGCTGGGTCTGGAAACCAAAAGTTAAAGTTTTAGATCATGTTCTCAGACACAGCAGTGCACCAATGCAGTTGAAGAAATTTGACTACTTTGATGCACAAGGTAGATCCAAGTCAGTAATGGCTTGGTCCCCAAGAGAAACTAATTCTCTTACTTTTTGTGCAGGGCAATCTACAAAAGGAGCTAAAGGACAAATGCATTTTTGATAGTGGATGCTCTTCACACATGACTGGAGACCAGAGCAATTTGGAGAATTTTGAAGCTTTGGATGGTGGATATGTTGCCTTTGGGAATGACCCCAAAGGAGGAAAGATTGTAGGAAAAGGCATAATCAGAACTGGAAAATTGGATTTTGAGAAAGTGTATTTGGTGAATGGTTTAAAGTTCAATCTTTTTAGTGTCTCACAAATGTGTGACAGAAAGAATTTTGTTCTTTTTACAGACACTGAATGTCTTGTCTTATCTCCCGACTTTAAGATACCTGATGACAAATTAGTACTTCTTAAAGTCCCTAGAAATGACAACATATACAGTGTGGACATAAAGAACATTATTCCCAAAAGAGATTTAACTTGTCTGTTTGCCAAAGCCACTATTGATGAATCTAAACTATGGCACAGAAGGCTTGGACATCTGAACTACAAGGCTATCAACAAGTTGGTGAAAGGGAACTTGGTCAGAGGATTACCTTCAAAGATTTTTGAGAATCCTGAAGTATGTGTTGCTTGTCAAATGGGAAAGCAACATAGAGCATCTTGTAAGTCCAAATTGGTGAATTCCATAACTGAACCTTTGTTTATGTTACACATGGACCTATTTGGACCCACTTATGTGAATAGTTTGAACAAAAAGATGTATGGCTTAGTGGTTACTGATGATTTTAGTAGGTTCACTTGGGTATTCTTCCTAGCTACTAAGAATGAGACTCCTGGTATTCTTAAGGCTTTTATTACTAGGATAGAAAACCTATTTAATCACAAGGTTAAGATCATCAGATGTGACAATGGAACTGAGTTTAAGAATCAAGTAATGAATCAGTTCTGTGAGGAAAAGGGTATAACTAGACAATTTAGTGTGGCTAGAACTCCTCAGCAAAATGGTGTGGCTGAGAGGAGAAATAGAAACTTAATTGAAGCTGCTAGGACTATGTTGTCAGAGTCTAAGTTACCCACTATCTTTTGGGCTGAAGCAGTCAACACTGCTTGTTATGTGCAAAATAGAACTAAGATAGTTAAACCTCACAATAAGACCCCTTATGAGTTATTGCATGGTAGGAAACCACTGATTGATTTCTTTAGACCATTTGGGTGTCCTGTCACTATCTTAAACACCATTGACCACTTAGGCAAGTTTAGTGAGAAAGCAGACATAGGTTACTTTGTTGGATACTCTACTGAAAGTAAGGCTTTTAGGGTTTTCAATCAAAGGACTGGGCATGTGGTGGAAAATTTGCATGTTAGAATTAGAGAATCCACACCTAATGTTGATGGAAAAGGTCCTGAGTGGATGTTTGATATTGATTCTTTAACCAAGAGTATGAATTATCAACCAGTCATTGCAGGTTCTACTAACATGTCTGCAGGTACAAAACTAACCCTAATGCAGGTACACAAGCAAAGAAGGATGAGCCTGCAGAGGAGTTTGTTTTGATTGAAAGAAGCAAGTTTGATCAGTACTTCACACCAACAGATAAAGAGGGAAAAAGTTCAGATGATGCTGCTGTTCATAAGGAAGTTCCAAAGGTTAATGTAGAAGGTGATGATGAACCTTCTCATGATGTCAAAAATGATGATAAGGAATGGAATACAGAGTCAGATGTTGCTGGGCAACAAGGAAATAAACATAGCAGCAGTTCTCTCTCAACTCTGCTGCCAAGCCAAATCACTCTGCTGATAAGCCAAAGCACTCTGCTGTTAGGCCGACACACTCTGCTGTTAGGTTTGGTAACTCTGCTGCTATGGATAAGGACTCTGCTGCTGTTAAAGATGGTGATTCTGATGATGATTCTGCTGATGAGATGCCTGAATTAGAAGAAGTGTATGTGGATACTGATGATGAAGTTGTTGATGTTTTTAGTGCTGAAGCTGATTTATCAAACTTGGAGACTGACATACCTGTTAGTCCCACACCAACAACAAGAATCCACAGGAATCATCCAAAGGAGAAAATAATTGGTGATGTTCACTCTGCTGTTCAGACTAGAAGTAAATCAAAAGGGTTGAGTGATTTGCTTGATCAGGGATTGTTTGCTCAAACACTTAAGAAGAGGAATAGCCACAAGGATTTACAAAACTGCATGTTTGCCTGTTTCTTATCTCAAGAAGAACCCAAGACCATACACAAGGCTTTGAAAGATGAAAGTTGGGTTGAAGCTATGCAAGAGGAGTTGCTGCAGTTCAAGCTTCAGGAGGTCTGGACATTAGTTGATTTGCCTAATGGAAAAAGGGCAATTGGTACAAAATGGGTGTTCAGATGTAAAAGAGATGAAAGAGGTATTGTCATCAGAAACAAGGCTAGATTGGTGGCTCAGGGATACACTCAGGAAGAAGGGATAGACTATGATGAGGTCTTTGCTCCAGTTGCAAGATTGGAGGCTATCAGACTTTTCTTGGCATATGCCTCATACAAGAATTTTCCTGTGTATCAAATGGATGTGAAAAGTGCTTTCTTGTATGGAAAGATACCTGAAGAGGTTTATGTGATGCAACCACCTGGGTTTGAAGATCCTAAGTATCCTGATAGGGTCTACAAGGTGAAGAAAGCATTGTATGGACTACATCAAGCTCCTAGAGCTTGGTATGACACCTTATCTCAGTATTTGTTGAATAATGGTTTTCACAGAGGAACCATTGATAAAACATTGTTCATTAAGAAAGACAAAAAGGATATTCTACTTGGTTCAGGTCTATGTAGATGATATCATTTTTGGGTCTACAAATAAGGTGTTATGTGAAGGATTTGAGAAGTTAATGCACAGCAGGTTTGAGATGAGTTCAATGGGAGAACTGACTTTCTTTTTAGGACTACAAGTTAGGCAGAAGTCAGATGGGATTTTTATTAGCCAAGACAAGTATGTGGCTGATATGTTGAAGAAATTTGGTTTCAAAGATGTGAAGGCAGCCAAGACACCAATGGATAAAAATAAACCTTTGCTCAAGGATGAAGATGGGGTAGAGGTTGATGTACATCTGTACAGATCAATGATTGGCTCATTGATGTATCTGACTGCTTCAAGGCCAGATATCATGTTTTCTGTGTGTGCTTGTGCTAGATTCCAAGTGTCCCCAAAAGTTTCACACTTGGAAGTAGTCAAAAGAATTTTTAGGTACCTAAAGGGTCAACCAAAACTGGGTCTTTGGTATCCTACTAATTCACCATTTGACTTGATAGCATACTCAGATAGTGACTATGCTGGAGCTACTATGGATAGAAAATCAACTACAGGAGGCTGTCAGTATCTTGGTCATAGGCTTATCTCTTGGCAATGTAAGAAACAAACAGTGGTGGCTAATTCAACAACTGAAGCAGAATATGTTGCTGCTTCTAGCTGCTGTGGACAAGTGCTCTGGATTCAGAACCAATTGCTGGATTATGGGTACAATTTCATGAACACAAAAATTTTCATTGACAACAACAGCACAATGTGTATTATCAAGAATCCTGTTTTTCATTCTAAAACAAAACACATAGAGATAAGACATCATTTTATTAGAGATTGTTATGAGAAAAAGTTAATTCAAGTGGTTAAAATTCATACTGACAACAATGTTGCTGATTTACTTACCAAATGTTTTGACATAAGTAGATTTCAGTTTCTAGTTGCTAGTATTGGTATGATCAATCTTTAAATCTTTTAACTATCTTATCTCTGTATGTTTTTGTACATTTTTCTAAGGATTTGTGCTGTTGCTAGTCATTATCTGGTGTTTAGTCAAAATCTGCTGTTTAAGTTGTATATTATGCCTACTCTGCTGCTATTTTGGAATATTCTTGCTTGTGTTTGTTGTTTGCTACTAACCTTTTGCAGATACATATCCATACACAATCAAGTAAAACATAAACAGAGGAAGTTCATTGATTCAAAAGGCATAAGTACATCATACATTCACTCTGTTTAAAAGGAAAGATCAAAAGACATCAAGCTACAAAGATTCACAACCTAAATCTTAGCAAAGTCAGGCATGACCTTGCTACGAGGTCCCCTAGTGCCCATTGCTTCAAACACCCTTGGACAGGGGAGTGCAAGTACCACTGGACGTGGTGGTAAATCCTGCTGCTGACTGGTAGAGGGAGCTGCTTTCTTCTGCTGCTTCTTTTTCTTTGGAACTGGAGGTTTCTGCTCAACCGGACTTGGCTTTGGATGAGGCATGTGGACACTCTTTGCAAAGTCGGCTGCGGCTTTCTCCATTTACTTCTGCAGTTCTGCGGTTATTGGATGTTTTGGAGGGATGATTTCCCAGGCCCCTTGGTAGTAGGTCATTGATTTTGGCCAACCTTGCTGTTTCCCAGGCCAATTTGCTGTTTCCTCATCGCTTGAATCTTCAAACGAAGATGGTGTTGATGGGAGTGGATCGGAGTATGAATCTTCCATGACTGCTTTTCCTTTTTGTTGTGATGTTGATGCATTCTTAGGAAAGTAACTAGCCCAACCTTGTGAGTCATCGGATGATGAATCTGAAGATATTTCGATGATTGTAGTTTTTGAAGAACTCATGGTTTGATTGTTATTGGAGTTAGGGTTGTGAATTGGGGATTTAATTTAGTGATTAAGGATTTATGGAGTTAAATGTGGGGTTGGTATGGTATTTAAGGAGGTGATTTTAAAGATTTTGGGGATGTTGACTTTAGGTCAACACTTTCATTAATCTGCTGATGAGTTTGAAAGTTGAAGGGTCAAATTGTAACTTTTGGCGCGCTCTTAAACCTAATTAGATAGAAACGGTATCTTTCACCAATTTGATCTAATTCCATTTTAATTGCTCAAGAATTACCTTCGACTATCACCAAGAACATCAATTCATATCATTTCACCCAAAACCCCCAAATCAAATGGCTCGAAGAACGTTTCCGGAAGAACACAATCAGATAGCATTTCTCAGTAAGGTTACTGCAGCGGATGGATTTTATGAGGTTATGGATTTTCTGGGTTCGTCTAAGTTAAGGTATGCATTAACAGTTGCTCCTACCATTTACAAATCACATATGAAGCAATTTTGGTCAACTGTTAGGTTGGATGTACTAGATGGTGAGGAACGATTGATAGGTAGTGTAGATGGGGAAGATATTGTAGTTAGTAAAAAACAATTAAGAGAAGTTTGCGCTTATCAGGCACCCCAACACCACCTACTATTACTCCAGAAGTAGTTATGACTGAGCTTGAGACTTTTGGATATGAGAGACCTGAGAATAGTGGAACATTTTTGAAAGGTCGTATGTGTCCCCATTGGAAGTTTTTACTGCATACTCTACAACACTGCTTGTTTCCCAAAATAGGTGGATGGAGTGAGTTTAATGCTTCTCAAGCAATGGCTTTAGTGTGTTTAGCCACAGGGCAGCCCTATGATTTTTCTTCTATGATATTTGAGGGGATGAAGAAGTTTATCAAGAAGAAGTTTTACTTGTACCCAAGGTTTCTACAACTTATAATAAACAGACAACTAAGGGAACCATTGAGGCATTCACAAATTGAGCCCTGTAGTAGAATGGCCATCAAGATGTTTGCATTTTTAAAGAAGAATGGGAAAGGATTTTCTGGTGTTATTACTCCCTTAACTGAGCATATCTTGAATGTAGTGGCTGAAGTGAATGAGGATGAAGAGGCTGGAACACCCACAGCTTCCCATCACACATCCTCATCTACAAGCTTAAATGAGTCATCTTCCACTGAACCACAAAATACCCAAACACCTAGGACTTCACAAGAGGGCATTGTGCAACCTCAGGCCAATGTCAGTATGGTAGCAGATGAGGCTGATACAGGTGTTGGAGGTATCATGATGGAAGAGGCTGGCACTACTGTTTTCAACTTAGTAGTTGAACAGGACAGTGTCAACATAATTAAGACCTCAACCATGGCAACATCATTTGTAGAAGGTTCTCAGGAACCTGACACAACTGGTGGTAACCCCAGCCAAATGGCTTTTATGGGGGGCTCAGATGTTCATCCTAGGGATGAGATTGAGTTTATGTCCAAAGATTCACCTCTCGGAGAAGGTAACACATCTCGAAGTGATGAGGACAGAGATGAACATATTGAATTGATGGACACTGATGTACATATTGACATTGCAAATGATACACCTCTCGGACCAGGTTACACAGGTCGAAGTGTTGATGCTAGAATTGAACTTGAAACTGATGATTTGACGGCTAAAACACCTGTGCAAAATGTTAATTCCAATGATCAACCTCTCGGGTCAGGTTACACAGACCGAAGTTGTGAGGATATCATGAAACAATTGAAAGAATTGACGAAAAATTGTACAAAATTGTCAAAGGAGGTCTTGGATCTAAGAAAGGAGTTAAAGACAGTCAGAGCTACTCAAGGTGCTGAAATAAGGAGGCTTAAGCTAAGGGTTACACACCTTGAGGGGAGGCTCAAGAAGAGGTCCAAACCAAGTTTGGAAGAGGATGCTTCCAAACAGGGGAGGAATGAACAAGAGGCTGTGGTGAATGATAAGGATCAAGAGGATGTGATAGGTTCAGGGGAGGTTGAAAAGGATTTTGTTGAAAATGTTGGTGAAAAGGGTGACTCTGCTGTGCAGAACATTCTGCTGATAATGGAGTTAAAGGTTCCTGTTAATGAGACTGAGCAGAGTGAAGGAGTAAAAGGGACTCTGCTGATTCAGATGATGAACAGATGACTTTAGCTCAAGTGTTGCTGAACATGAACAAAGAAGCTAAAACACCTACACAATCACAACAACCTGCTGCTGAATCAAGTGAAAAGTTTGAAAGGATGCAAAAGTTGGCTGATGAACAAGCTCAAATTGCTCAAGATGAAGAATATGCAAGAAGAGTTGCAGCTGAAGAGAGGAAATCAGTTTGAATTTATGGAATGCTCTACATTTAATGAAGTTAGTCAAGAAGAATAGATGAACAATTGCAGTATTTCATTGATTCTGATATGATTGTAAGAGGTGAAGCTAGGATGATAGCAAATGATGAGCAGTTAGATGGAAGTGAAAAGACAAAAGAGCTTGTTGATTTTATACTTAAAAAGAATGGATTAGCTAAGTGGGGAAGAGCTGATTAAGAGGATTACAGATGCACAAAAGCATGGTTACAAGCAAAGTCATCTTCAAGGAAAGCATGGTTAAAGACATGAAGTACTATTTGAAGAATGCAAGAGGTATCAGATGAAGGATTTCAAAGGCAAGTCAGATCACTTAATTGAAAAGGAATTTTATGAAACTTATGCTAAGTTAATCCAAGAAAAGTTTCTGAGAAGAAGAGTAATCCAGAAGTTATGGGATCTGATAAGTATGAAAGAATCTGGGAGTGGAAGTGTTTCAAAGAAACAGTTGAAAGGAGAACAGGAATGTTGTGAAGATGAAGTTAGATGAATCTCATTGGTAATAAGAGACAGGTAAGAGAAGTAAAGCAGTGGTAGAAAGAAGGGGAAGACTGAGTCATGTAAAGTGAGTGATTCTGAGAAAGAGAGAAAGTAATGAGTCATTTTGAGGAAGAATGACTGCAGTATGACAAGAAAATGGATCTCACAGTTCATGAACCTCAAGAGAACCAGAGTTAGTTAATGCAGTTCCTTTACAGTAAAAATATTCAATCATTCCTATGCAAATGATGTCTAGGGATGAAGTGAAGCTTATGGGATTTAAGAGATCAAATGGTAAGTGTGGATTTGTTATTTTCTCAGATGTACATTATATGGATAGGATGATGTATCAACATTGGAATTATATAAAGATAAAGTATGGTGATACTAGACCAGAGGTATGTATGAAGAATTTCAATATTACTTTTGAAGAACATGTTTGAACCTGATGAGAGAGATATTGAATGGAGAGAGTTTGAATTCCACAGTTGATAGATGGTATTTGTATCAATCTTGTGGGTACATGATTGTTTGTAGGGTGTTAATATGCTTGTGGAGAAGGATTATCCTAATAACAAACAGTACATGATTCTCAGATGTTAAAGCCTGGTATTTGACATTGCAAAGACTTTTCAGATATCAAGCTAAAATTGATAACGAAATATAGAAGATTCTTGAGTCAAAGATTCAAAACAGTAAAGTGTTTGAAAGCATCCTCCTGTGGATAATTGGATTTAAGGAAACTTGATGATTTTTGATGAAAAATATCAAGTTTAGGGGAGGATTGTTGGGTCTAAAATGCTGCTGATTCGAGAAACATAACTCTGCTGGATAGTTATGTGACTCTGCATGATTATGTGTATTAACTCTGCTGTTTTGGATAATAGGCATAGTGTAACTCTGCTGCTAGCTCACGAGGACTCTGCTGCTAGAAGAATTACTCTGCTGCTTATTAGTTATGTATAAATATGTTAAGGGTAAGTATAGAAAAGATACGTATGAATATTTTTCTTGTATAGAAAGTCTTGTAAACGACTAGGACTCCTTACGCTATAAAAGGAGGTTCTAGGGTTAGAGTTAGATATCGATTATCTTAGCATACATATTGTTTTACACTTCAAGGTTTCTTGTAACCCTATTGCTATTCAGAGCAATCGTATTAATATATTGAAGTGTTGTTTGAGAATTCGTTCTTCTTAAGATCAAGTATTAGTTTCCGCATAATATTTGATATACAACCTAAGATCAGTTTCTATACCGATTATCTTAGATTTATCTAAAGTAATCAATAAGATCGTGAAGCTCAACTGGGATCAACAATAACTATTTGTTAATTTTTGCTATACTATAGTGCGGGATTTGTTATAAACTCATGTTTCGTTATTGTTTGTTAGATTTGCAAGTAGATACGTTGTTTCTGCATATGATCTATATAAAATCAGTCGACCAAACATACGTTGGAGGAAGGCTAATCAGGCAATAGTAGGCGGCCATCGATTGCTGCTTGCTAAACGTTTATAATTGAATTATGTTTAGTATAATAGTGAAAGGCACAGTGGGTCCGATGATTCGATAGGCATCTGCACAAGATTATTCTGTCATGAATTTTTCATGCTGTGCAGGAATATTCTCTACCTATTGATGTTCTCTCATGATATGCCTATGATGGTCTGGTGTTCCATTTCTGTAACACATTGCTGGTGGTGCTGCCAAGTTATTAGTCTCATTATAATTGTGCATTGCTCATTTCCGTATTTGTCTTCAGTATAAAACGCTTCTTGTCTGCTAGCCATGGTTGGAGTGTTTGATAGGATTCGACACACGGTTAAGGTGGTTAAACCTTGTGACTTTGTGTGTATTGATATATTGAGTTAATATGATTAAGTACGCGGAATTTACTTAATCACACTTAGAAGGTTATTTTTGTTATGGAAATGGAACGGTTTGATTAGTTATATGACAATAAACAATGAAAGCTTTTCACCAAAACGATTCAATATTATTAAAATAATACGAGTGATCTTTTATCACTAGGGTTACAAACCTTGAATCTTAGTTCTTACAACTTGTGATATTTTGTGTTTTGTTCTAAGTCTTAACAGTTATGAGTTATTATTAAACGTAACATGACTATAATATCATTAACTAAGATCTTCTTTTATAGTCCAAGAAGATCTTTACAATATTGCTTAAAGTCTAGCCGACTTACTTGTTAACTTATCTTGAGTGTGTCAGTACATAAGATACAACATGTATCTGTGTACACAACTTGTTAACTAAGCACATGGGGTAAGATATTATCTACCGTATATTGTTGACCAAAATACAAATAATATCTTTTCATACTTATCCATTTAGCAGCAGAATGTTCACTAGCAGCAGCAATGAGTTATCGCTAGCAGCAGGAACAAGTATCATTAGCAGCAGGATCAACAGCAGCAGAATGCTAAGCCTAGCAGCAGAATCATTTATCGCTAGCAGCAGAATCAAATGTTCTAGCAGCAGGAACCAAATGCACTAGCAGCAGAATCACACTTAGAGTATTTCTTTGAATAGAACCCGATATTAACCTTCTTGAATATTTAATTCCCAACAATCCTCCCCTAAACATGTGAATCCATTTCAACATGTTTCTGAATTAAATTATGGATTGAAGATCTTTCAAACACTTCTGTTCTTCAAGACTAAATATCTTCTCAGTAATTCATCTGCTTTGTTCTTCTTTGACTTTAACAATATCAAAACATTGAACCAATCTTGGACTAAAAGATGGTGCAATTTCCTTGGATGGAGGAATTATAAGAGGCAATGATGCTGTGTATCTTGGATGCTTGTTTCAACAAGTGAAATCATCTATCAGCATGCCTTTGCAAGTGAAATTGAAACTTTTCTTCGTTTGACCTAGATAGAACTTTCTCCTTTGGAATGCTTCATCCCTTCTGAATATATATAATACTCCAGAATAAGCTCTATTCTTGTCATTTTCAACCTCCATGTCATCATCTTGTATGCTCTTGTCTTCTCCTTCCTTTACATTGGGTTTGTCTTCCTTTTCTGGGCTATTATTTCCTCCCCTGAGATTGTTACCTCCCCTGAGATACAAATAACTTTTGTTTCCTCCCCTTGTTTGGAAGATCTCACTATGTACCAAAATATATCTTTCCTTATCATCTGATTCATCATTTAGAATTTGTTGTCAGACAATATTGTACATGAAGCCATCAATTCCTTAAGAGTTTAAGTTGCTGCCCTCATCACTTCTAGGTGTGTTAACTCCTATGAGAGGTGAATCAGTGGACATTTGATTCATGGTCCATCAATGGATGGTTTTTGTGAATCTCTTGAAAATCCTTGTTTAAGAAATTGTTTGACTTAGCAGTATGTTCATGATTTTAGAATTGAAAAATCATACTGCTTTCAACCATTTTGAAGGGATTAAGTGTATAACAGATACTTAATCAAAATTTTGGTTTAAAGCAACCTCTGGTTGTGTGAGAACCAATGTTTTTCAGTTATAAATAACTGCCTGTGTAAAGATAAACCTATTCAAAAGGCTTTCTTGACAGGGTTTCCAGCTCATAGTAATTGTTGCCACTAACACAAGTGTTAGATTCACTTTTACTAGTTGTTCTTTCTATCAGATGTCCTTAGACTTGCACATTATACTTAAAAGTATAAAATGATAGAAAGTGAGTTGCATCAGTTACTATCTGATCAACTAAGTCATCAATTCAATGTGAAATATCATAACTAGGTTTCAAGAAAGAAGTTTTAAGGAGTTTTAAATTCCCAAACTTAGTCCATCATAAACCTAATATGTAGCAACTAATATTCTCATTTTGCTGCTTCCATTTCACTTGAAACATCCTTTTGTGTTCACATGATCATACCTGAAGTTGTTAGTCTAAAACCAAAAGAACAATGTACAAAGTACTTGTCTTGCATTAGAATAATCATAAGACCAACTGTATGAATAACACATTTTAAATTTGTACTAGCAGCACAAACTTTTTGTAATAGCAGCAGTATTATATAAAGCCAGCAGCAGAAACAAAAATTTATTTACATAAACACATTAGATTGAAAATTCAAAGATTAAGCATTCCAATACTTGCTACCAAGTACTGAAACCTTGAAACATCAAAAGCTTTTGTTAGCAGATCTGCAAAGTTGTGTTCTGAAGCAACTTTAAGAACTTGAATTAACCTTTTCTCATTGCAGTCTCTTATAAAGTGATGTCTAATTTCAATGTGTTTTGTTTTGGAATGTTGCACTGGGTTTTTAATAATACAAATTGTACTACTATTATCAATATGAATAACAGTGTTTAAGAAATTGTACCCATAATCAAGAAGTTGCTTTTGAAGCCATAGAACTTGACTAGAGCAACTTGCAGCAGCTATATATTCAGCTTCAGTTGTTGAATTTGCCACACTTGTTTGCTTCTTACACTGCCATGAGACAAGTCTACACCCAAGGAATTGACATCCTCCAGTTGTTGACTTTCTGTCCAAGCTAGCACCAGCATAATCACTATCCGAATATGCTACCAAGTCAAAAGGAGATTCCCTAGAATACCATATACCCAACCTTGGTTGACCTTTGAGATATCTAAAAATTCTCTTGACTGTAGTTAAATGAGAAACCTTTGGAGTTACTTGAAATCTTGCACAAACACAAACAGGGAACATGATATCAGGTCTAGATGATGTAAGGTGTAACACCCCAACCCAGCAAGGGTAGAAGTATCACATTAATGGCTTCATATCAGATCAAACAAAGCCTACATTCAATAGTAATACAAAGATTCTCAAAGGTTACAAATGGAATACTGAATACACAAGGATACAAAGGAAACAAAAGCTAAATACTAAGTCAGCCAATGCAATCCGTCTAATGACTTCTACTTCAGAATAACTATCAAGGTCTTCTAAGCCCAAAAGTCTCTCCACTCTCACCCAGCTTCCAACTAAAACCTGCCGCGGGAAAAGAAATGCGGCTGAGCTTAAAAAGCTCAGTGAACAGATATATAATAAACGGAAACGAAGGTAAACGGAAATGAACATAATTAGCATAATGAATAAGATATAAGTAAAGGTACAAGAGTAAAGGTTTAGGACAGTCATCCACCACGAGCCCGAACAAATCAAATATCATATCATACCATATCATATCAAATCTTCATAATCATATAGAGGGGAGACCTCTCAGATAATCAGATAATATGAGGGGTGTCCTCATTCTTCAAATGGAGTAGCTAGCTCCCAGGGGTGTGAAAGGAGTGGATTGCACCCAGCCCCAGTCACCATATCATATCATATCAAAGCGTATCATATCAGAACATATCTAGGATGCATCCATTCGCCCCCCAAACAAATCATATTGGCCATATCAAATCATATCATAGTGAGCTCATATCATATCATAATGGGGACGGTGTAACCAAATCACTAGGGCTACACACTAGTCATGCCATTGGTGCATCAATGACACGGCCATGTTACCTTCATGGCTAGGGAACATATTTTGGCTCGTAGTATCAAACTGGGGTCAAAGGTCAAAGGTTCATATCAAAGCAAAGGTTCATATGGTCAAAGCATAGTCCAAATCTCGAGGTTCATATCAAGGGTTCACAAATCGAAAGGATCACATCAAGTGTAGGGAACATAGAAATGGTATAGGGAAATCTTAAGCGAATCAAAATACAAAATCAAAAGAAACGAAGGCTCCTTACTGAAAGAGCAAAATATCTGTACCTTATCGAAGCACACAAATCAAAGCAAATAATTGAATGGAACAGGGGATCACTCCTTCTTCAATGTATCTACATGAATATCATCATATATTACTTGTATGTTCTTATAATGTCGTAACTGATTACGATGCTCCATACTTCATGACAATGTATTGTATAGTTATCGATAATCATTATTTACTTAAGTTAGTAGTTCTTTAAGCATGGTCGGAGTTATTACTCAATTTCTACATCTGCTACTATAAAGGCCGTTTTTACGGTTATAGTCGATTTGTATATTATAACCATTGAAGTCCATATCATGAATAGACGTGGTAATTATCCAACACAAGTTATAGCTTAAATCAATAAAACATACATATTAATATTTCAATATCATACTTGTTCATATCTGTTTGTATATAATACAATAAGAAACAAGTAGAGATACTTTATAAAAAAAGTATAATATAACAAGTATAATATAACATGCTTACACACAATTCTCAACTCAAAACATTAACATTGTTTTCAGTACGCAGGACCATGCTTAATCATTATTTTATTTTCTTTTTAAACTCGATGGCATGTGCAGACGCCCAATGACCCAGTTTTAATATGCATAAACGACCCATGCTTAGCCTCCCAATGCCCAACCATTTTACGATCAAGAGACCCCAGCATGAACAGTCCTAGTCGATCAACCATGGGACTCAACACAGCCTAACCTAGCCACACTACTCGACACACAAACACTCTATACGATCCCATAAAATCATGACCTTGAACCCTCGCGAGACCAAACCAAACCAACACACTCTCGATATTATAATGTCGAGACACCACAAATCAACAAACACACAACAGACCCTATTCGACCAACTTTAAACCAATGTAACGACTCACGTTTACGAGCAAATTCACCAATAAAATAAAGTACAATCGACACACATGGAACCACACCCGACACCAAAACACTTGCGACACCATCAATATCCGATCGACCATGCATACAAGACCCAATATACGAGAGAACCACCAGCGAGACAAAAATCACATCACACACACACTACTTATTTAATACATCATTTCCACCTCTGTTTTACAGCACATCCTCGACATCATAAACACATATTCATACGTTTCTCAGTATAAGGCTTACTTCCTCATACCATGCATGCAAATTTTGAATATTTAGTGATTACAACCACGTGTAACATTATTCTATGATTTCTAATTCTTTCATGACTTCTATACGTACATTAATTTATCACACGCAGGTTTGAACGATTCGATTTGTTACTCAAATATATTAACAAAACATGTTAAAAACCTTTTTAATGTTTCCAAGCTTTATTAATCGTTAATAAGTTTTACTCCGCAACCTGCTCGTCCTTCTTTAATGATCAAACATGCCTAGTGTTTATATATATAGTCATACATATTAAACCGTTGCAATGATTTTTAATTAAAGGTTTAACGATGGTACCTTGGCCGAATCAAGGAGGATCAAAGGAAGGAACCGTGCCACCCTAATCACGAAGACAGTTGACTACCAAGGTTGGTTTGTTAATCACGATCGAATAGACGCAACACTTACAGAAATTAACCCACGCTAGTTTTTTTTTTTTTTTTTTTTTTTTTTGAGAGAGATGGAGTAAAACAGGGTATTATATAATGAATGGAATGGATTATGACAAGGCGTGTATATGAAAATAAAAAAAAAGGAAAGTCGTGTGGGGTTGGAGAGAATTAAAGAAGGCCGTATAAATTGGTATAAAGGTCAAAGATATCATTTGATTTGATCTGATCATTAGAAACGTACCAACCAATATGAAATGTATTATTTATTTATTTTATTTTTTTAATTTTTTTTTAGGAGATAGGATAAGGTCAAAATTGTGTGATAAGTATATTTAGAATGTATATAGTGTGCCGAATTAGTATGTACATAGGTTATAGGAGTTCTTCATATTATAATTTAGTGCATCGCATAAGTATATAACTTGGTCAAAAAGTTCAAAACTTTAGGAAATATACATATCGAAAGTTCAAATGTCCTTCAATATTTTCAGGTCGTTAGAATTCTAAGGTGGAATTTAATTATAACGTAATGTTTTAAATGACATGTAGTTAATTCCATGCTTAGGTTAAAATATAACGTTCTTGTGTAATTAATTATACGTTCTTATAAATAAATAAAAAAATTTCGAGGGGCAAAAATGGAAATTTCAAATGAATGAAAATTTTGGGTTTTACATCAGGTACATCAAAGAGCCTATCATTGATCTGTAAGTGTGAACATCTACATTTTCTCCATCTTCATCTTTCAGAAGGTGCTTCTCAGAGTCCATTGGTGTGCTTGCTATTTTTGAATTAGCAAATTGAAATTTTTTAAGTATCTCTGCAACATATTTGTCTTGACTAATAAATATGCCTTCAGATGATTGCTTAACTTGCAAACCCAAAATGAATGTAAGTTCCCCCATGGAACTCATCTGAAACTTATCTTTCATAAGTTTCTCAAACTCTAAACACATCTCCTTCCTAGTAGATCCAAAGATAATGTCATCCACATACACTTGTACTAACAGAAGATCCTTCTTGTGCTGTTTGATGAAAAGTGTCTGATCAATCTTTCCTCTTTGAAATCCATTTTCTAATAAGTAGGAAGCTAGTGTTGCATACCAAGCTCTTGGTGCCTGATGAAGGCCATATAGAGCTTTCACTACTATGTACACTTTGTTTGGATGTAATGGGTCAATGAAGCCTGGAGGTTGTGAAACATACACCTCTTCTTCAATTGTTCCATATAAAAATGCACTCTTGACATCCATTTGGTAGACTGTGAAGCCTAAAAATGAAGCATAAGCTAGAAACAACCTAATTGCCTCAATCCTTGCTACTGGAGCATAAACCTCATCATAGTCTATCCCTTCTTCTTGTGTGTACCCTTGGGCTACTAATCTAGCCTTATTTTTAATCACTATTCCCATTTCATCCCTTTTGTTCTTAAAAACCCATCTAGTGCCAATTACCTTCACACCTGTAGGTAAATCAACTAGCACCCAAACCTTTTGAATCTTGAACTGAAGAAGCTCTTCTTGCATAGCCTCTAACCAGCTTGAATCATCTAGGGCGATAAGAATGTTCTTTGGTTCAACCTGTGAGAGAAAACATACAAACAAGCAAGAGTTTGAAAGCTCATGCTGTTTTGAAGCATAAAGGGCATCAAGAAGCCCTTGTTGGTCTGAAGTCATCAATTGATGTCTTGTCTTCACACCAGATTGTACATCTCCAATCACATGTTCCAGGGAGTGGACTTTGTGAATTCTTGTTTGTGGAGTAGAAGGAACTTGATAATTTGATGGAAGATTGTTGAAATCCACCTCATTATCTGAGAATTCTGCTTCTTTTGTGTGTGATGGGCCTGCATCAGAAGAATTTAGCCCAGCAGCAGGAACATTAAGCCTAGCAGCAGAGTGCTCTGGCTCAGCAGCAGAGTCATCAGCAGGAACAGATACACTACCAGCAGCAACAGAAATGCTATCAGCAGAAACATTTTGTTGTTCCTGAGTTTCATCTTCTTTTCTTTCATCTTCAACTCCTTCTTTAGCTTTGCTAGAAGAAGATTCATCAGTTGTTGAAGTTGATTCCACATTTGTACTTGACCCTATTGGCATTATCACATCATTTTGATCTTTTTCTAACTCTGCCTCATTTGTTGTATTAGAACCTGCAAAATCATTAGTTTCTGCAACAAAAGGCACATAATTCATTGAATTGGTTAGATACTCTAGATCAAATAGCCATTTTGGTCCTTGACCTTCTACATTGGATTTGTTTTCTAAAAACTCCACATGTAGGTTTTCCTCTACTATCTCTGTTCTTGTGTTGTAAACTCTGAATGCTTTGCTATTAAGAGAATATCCAACAAAGAATCCTTCATCTGCTTTACCATCGAATTTTCCTAAATGGTCTAAGGTATTGAGAATTGTCACATGACATCCAAAAGGTCTAAGAAATCCTATTGCAGGAGTTCTACCATTAAAAAGTTCATATGATGTCTTATTGTGAGGCTGCACAACTAAAACTCTATTTTAAACATAGCAAGCAGTGTTGACTGCCTCTGCCCAAAAAGTTATAGGTAGCTTAGAATCAGCTAACATTGTTCTAGCAACTTCTATTAGTGTTCTATTCTTTCTTTCAGCTACTCCATTCTGTTGAGGAGTTCTAGCAACACTAAATTCTCTCTTAATACCTTTTTCTTTGCAGAAATCATCCATAACTCTATTCTTAAACTCTGTCCCATTATCATATCTAATGACTTTTACTTTCTTGCTTACTTGGTTTTCTATCTGTGTAATGAAATCCTTAAGGATGCTTGATGTCTCATCCTTAGTAGCTAAAAAGAAAAACCATGTAAATCTGCTATAGTCATCAGTAATAACTAGACAATATCTCTTATGCATTATGCTCATTACTGAAACAGGTCCAAATAAGTCCATATGAAGCATAAACAAAGATTGATTGATAGAGTTAAAAATCTTGGGCTTACAAGTGGCTTTGTGTTGTTTGCCTTTTAGACAAGCAATGCATGTTTGATCATTTTCAAATCTTTTGTGAGGTAAACCTCTTACCAAACCATTCTTAACAATTTTATTTATGGTTTTGAAATTAATATGACCAAGCCTTCTATGCCATTTCATTGATTCATCCAATGTGGCCTTTGCAACTAGGCAAGTTAAATTCATTTTAGGAACAATGTTCTTCATGTCTACACTGTACATATTGCCCTTTCTAGGAATTCTAAGAAGTACTTGACTTTCATCAGGCATCTTAAAATCAGGAGAAAGTACAAGACATTCAGTCTCACAGAAAAGAACATTGTTCTTTTTGTCACACATTTGTGAGACACTAAAAAGATTATAATTTAGCTCTTTTACATAGAACACATCTTCAAAATCTAAATTTCCGGTTTTGATTGTACCTTTACCAGAAATTTTGCCATGAACACCCCCTCCAAAGGTAACATATCCTCCATTGAATGATTGAAAATCTGAAAGATAAGACATGTTGCCTGTCATGTGCCTTGAACATCCACTATCTGAGAATCCTTGATCTTCTTGTTGATCATTTGAATGTTCCTGTGATGCGTGGTTTTGCGACCTTACAACAGGTTTTACCTCTCAAGGGATCTTGAGAAGTTTGCAATCCCCACCAGGCAGTGTACCTGACCGATGTAGTATAGTGAAGTGGCAAGTACCGGGGGATTGATTGTTCAACTCAAAGAATAGTGTTCGTTAGGATTAAAATTTATCTACTAGGTCTAGAGGTGAGGGATGATTCTTTTTGTATTTTTATATTTTATGAAAAGCAAGTAAAATCTCTGGTTTGAAGGATTGGGCGAAATTAGTTGCTAATTAACTAACCCAAAAGCTACTAATTAAACTAATGTGCAGGAAAGTAAACTAGGGTTCTACAAGGGAAGTGAAGCATGTCTACCTATGATATGTTACTCCTTGCTAGCTATCCAATTCTACCTATTGAATTGTCACACCTTGTTTTAATTGACGGGTTGTATTCCTTAATACCATTCGTGGGGTGGCGTACGTACTTCCCCAACTCTATAAGCTCCTACTTCACTCCTATGTCGAGCCGACTAAGAAGCTCCTAACATGGGATCACTAGAATTCGCTCATGCATTAAATACAACCAAATAAACCTAGTACGCATTGGTTCATGTTTCTTAAGACGTTCAAGCAAGTTACCGTATAGGAGGTTAGCCAGTTTTCTTAAGCCTAACATCGATATCACCCAATCAAACAAGAGACAATAGGAACAAGAATTATAAGCTAAACCAATTAGATCTATTGAAGTGTCACACCTTTATTGATGACGATAGACACATACATCAACAAGGAATCAATAAGATCTAATTAATTATATACAAGTTTCACACAATCATAAGTAGACACAAGGTGAATTAGCAAAGCATGATCAATGAAGGGCAAACAACCACAATAATGAAAGACATAATTAAGTTAAAATCAACAAACCAATATTTGATGTTTATGAAGTGATTGAAACCCTCTAAGTTGCTGGAAAAACACCTACCTAAACCCTAGAATCGGACTTAGGGTTTAGGGCTTACAAAAAGTGAAGTTGTGATGTTGTATTTATAGCTGATTTTCTGTCCGCATCGATCTGACGGCGTCAGCCTTTACAAGTGACGGCGTCAGCTCCCCTTTTTCACCAAATTTTAGATCTTTTCGTCCCGATTCCGTGGCCTCTTGAATCACCTAAATCCGAGTTCGTATGAAGATTTTATGGCCAAAACAGTGACAGATACTCCGCGCGCGAGTTGTGATTGTCTTGATTAACTTGTGGCGGTTTCACTAAGGTTCCTTCTCGTGTAAGAATACTTTGACGCCGTCACTCTATATCATCTGACGTCGTCAGGTCTATGATCCTGACGCCGTCACCTTCAAAAATCCTCTAGCCCGTCTCTCTTTAACTTAACACTTGACGGCCTACATCCATTAACACGTGACGCCGTCAGACTTCCTATGTAAAACTTTCTGGCGCGTCACGTGTATAATTCCACCACTTTCATCTTCAAGTGACGGCGTCAGCATCCAAAGCCTGACGCCGTCAGGTGTAAAATCCTGACTTTCCTTGGTCTTTTTGTTTTCTTCATTCTTGAGCATAAAAACGTCCAAAAAGCTCCAAAATGCTTCATATTCCAGAAATCACGTCCCAAGTACCTAAAATGAGAAAAGAAACGATTTGGGGCAATATTTGATCATATAATCACGGATTAGGGCTTAAATGACCCCCTAAAAGCGGTACACTTTTCGTCTCATCATCCTGCACATAAATAAGAGTGTTAGTTTCTTTTGGGGACCCAAGCCATTAATGACTTGGATCTGCCTCTTGCATCAATGTAATTCAATCTTTTAAGGACAGTTGATGCAACATTAGATTTAAGAATCCAACATGCTGAGGCCTTAACAGCATTTACCCTGTTTCCCTTAGCAGCAGGAAGAATTGATTGCTTAGCAGCAGGAACTGCTAGCTTTTTAGTTCTACCCTTAGGTTTCCAAACTTGTTTTTGAACCATTGCTTTTGTTTGAATGGGCCTTAGAACAGTTGTTGGTGCATGTTTGAAAATTGTTTTTGCACCCTTGGCTGTTGATTTTGGGTTAATAGTCATAAATGGTCGAGCAGCAGGAACAATTTGTCTAGCAGCAGGAACCATTAGTCTAGCAGCAGGATCTGAGTTTGAGCCAGACTTGTTTTTGACTACTCTGGGGTTTGTTCTCTTAGAACTAGAGTGAGAGTGAGATTTAGGTGTTTGCCTTTTGTGGTTCACTCTATGGTTTTCATACCCAGTTACCCATTGGTTACAGAAAGCTGCAAGATGGTCAAAACTACCACATGTGTAACAAGCTTTGTTATAAAAAACAAAGTCATCACCTAATTGGTTAGACTTGTGGTTGTTCCAATTCCTTTGGTTACCTCTGGGCTTGTTGGTGGTTCTATATTGCTCACAATATCTAACTGGTTGCCTAACATGCTTAATGTTTGATTTAGGCCTATCAGTATTGTGTTTGACTATCTTTGGAGCACTTGTTCCTACTTTCTTAACCACTTCAGGTTTAGACATAACCTGTTCTTCATCGTCATCACTATCAGTTGTACAATCTTCAACAACTATAGCATATCCTTTCTTAACAAAGGACACCTTGTCCTGATAAAGTAAAGTTTTATCTAAACTTTTACTTATCTTTTCTACCTTAAGGCTCTTGCTAGCCTTAGAACCATATTCCATGATTGGTTCTTGAAACTCAGCTAAACCTGTGTGTGCTAGGTCAATACCTGGAGGTGAATGAATACCTCTATATGGTGGAGGAACAGTGTTATAACCTACACCAGAATTAGCTTTTCCTACAACTTGAGCTTCAAAAATCTTATTAACTCCCTCTGAGGCAGAAGCTAAAGCATCTACAGTTATCTTAACATTTTCTTTTTCATTTTTGTGTCTAGCTAATGAATCATTCAACTCAAAAATACACTCATCTTTGATCCTTATGTCATTTTTAAGTATATTAATGTCATTAGTATAACTAGATTCATTATTTTTAAAATGTAAGATTTGTTTTTCTAGAACACCTAGACCTCTTTTATGATTAGCTAAATTGAAAAGAGCATTAAGAAGCTCTTCTCTATGAGCATCAAATCTCTTACTAAGGTCTTCATAAGCTTTAAGATTAGAGCATGATTCAGTACAATTTATGATAGAATTTACCTCTGAATCAGAAAAGGCCATTAGAGCAATCTCATTGGCAACAAGAGCAGCATTTGGTGGTGCATCCTCTTCATTAGCCATAAAGCTTCAATCATATCCAATACCATCAATAGCCAGCATAGCCTTTGGCTCTTCCACCAGTACTTCCTTCTTCCTCTCTTGCTTATACCATGTGTTCCTATTATCTTGCTTCCTTGGGCTTCTACATTCTTTAGCAAAGTGTCCTAACCTATGACAGTTGAAACACTCCACTTTCTTCTTATCAAACCCAGCAGTATCATTACCATTTATGGTAATCTGCTTCCCAGTTTTTTGCCAATACTTCTTAGCCCTCATACTAAGTAAGGCAACTTGCCACTTAATATCCATCTCTTCCAAATCATCACCATCTACCTGTTCAAGGTCTTCATGATTTAGAGGAGAACCACTAGATTGACTAGTTATAAAGGCATAAAATGTTGCATCTCCAAGTCCAGCAACATCCTTTTGTGAACTAGTAGAAGGACCACCATAAGTAGCATTAGAAACACTTTCAACTTCATCTACCTCTTCAGTCTTACTAATACTAGGAAATGATAAGAGTGCAGCATTCCCGGAACTAGTACCATAGTTTCCAGACTTCTTTAGACTTTGCTCAACAATTTTGAAGTTGTTGTGCAAATCATTGAGTTTCATGGTTTCAATGTCTGGCTTGTTCATCCAGACAATAACATGAGTATGGAACTCATCAGGTAGACTTCTCAAAAACTTCATGTTGAGATCTTCCTTCTCTATCTCAACACCCAACACAGCTAACTGACTGACAAGCTTGTGCAACCTTGAGAACAGCTTATCAAGAGTTTCATTGCTAAAAGCAGTAAAGTTTTCAAATTGTTGTTTCAGCAATGTCTTCTGTGTCTTTTTGGTAGTTTCGTTACCACCAAACCATGCACAAATCTCTTCAAAAAGAGTTTTTGCATCAAGATACTTGTTAAAAGATAGCATCTGCTCACCAGGAATGGTCATAAGCAACAAATTTCTTGCTTTTTGATCATTTCGCTTCTGTATCTTTTCATCATTGGAGACTGGTCCAGTATTTCTTTTCCTAAGAGTTTTGCCTTCAAGGACAACATCTGAATAGCTTGGTGAAAAAGAATCACCATACATAATGATATCCCAAAGAGTATAATCTTGAACCATAAAATATTGCTCAATTCTCATCCTCCATAACTCAAACTCATTCTGTTTGATCATGGGCAACTTTGCAGCAACATTTGAAACCTGAGCATCTTGTACATCCATTTCTATTTTAGCTTCTAAATCAACTATATCAACCTATCTCTGATACCACTTGATAGGATTCGACACACGGTTAAGGTGGTTAAACCTTTTGTTCTTTGTGTGTATTGATATATTGAGTTAATATGATTAAGTACGCGGAATTTACTTAATCATACTTAGAAGGTTATTTTTGTTATGGAAATGGAACGGTTTTGTTAGTTCTATGACAAAGAAACAATGAAAGCTTTTCACCAAAACGATTCAATATTATTAATGATAATAATACGAGTGATCTTGAATTATCACTAGGGTTACAACCTTGAATCTTAAGTTCTTACAACTTGTGATATTTTTGTGTTTTGTTCTAAGTCTTAACAGTTATGAAAGTTTATTATTTTAACTTAACATCGACACATAATATCGAGACTAAGATCTTCTTTTATAGTCCAAGAAGATCTTTACATATTGCTTAAAGTCTAGCCGACTTACTTGTTAACTTATCTTGAGTGTGTCAGTACATAAGATACAACATGTATCTGTGTACACAACTTGTTAACTAAGCACATGGGGTAAGATATTATCTACCGTATATTGTTGACCAAAATACAAATAATATCTTTTCATACTTATCCATTTAGCAGCAGAATGTTCACTAGCAGCATCAATGAGTTATCGCTAGCAGCAGGAACAAGTATCATTAGCAGCAGGATCAACAGCAGCAGAATGCTAAGCCTAGCAGCAGAAACATTTATCGCTAGCAGCAGAATCAAATGTTCTATCAGCAGGAACAACATTAACAGCAGGGACCAAATGCACTAGCAGCAGAATCACACTTAGAGTATTTCTTTGATTAGAATCCGATATTAACCTTCTTGAATATTTAATTCCCAACAGAGACTGCAGCCCTTTTCTGATGCATATAAAATGGGTGCAATGTATGTCGATGTCTGATATGCATAAGCTTCTAATAACTTGGAAAGTGCACATGTATGTTTTGTTGTACTTCAGATGCGTTCTCCACCATATGATAAAATACTTAGGTGAGAAAGTACTATGTGACCAATACGACGTGCCATTCTAAGCAATGCGATGTACCATCCCTGTGTATAACAACCTCAATAGATTTGTTGCCTAGTCGGCCATTGGCTGCCGTTATTGTATACCCATGTTTGTTTGCATTCACTTATTCATTCCAACCATCCTTTGTTGTTTCAAGTGTAGTAGGCCAATGATGGTTGGCGCCTGTTTTCTGATGCTTATGAAGTCAGGTGTCGCGTGCTGTCTTCGTACCTATGACTTGCACGGAATTGGAAAATTGCAGCCATGCTGTGTGGTTAATGGGCCTTTTGAAGCGGCTGCAGTAATGGTGTTTTGCTTTTGCCTTGCCTTTATTCAGGAAAAAAATAAAAAAAAATCTTTCGCCACTCTTGAGATCGAGATTTTTTTTCTATCGAACACATTGGCCTTTTTAGAATCTCCTCTACCATCTTTGAATGCAAAATTTTTATTGCATGCTTTTGCCACGTCGTTGGAAGTGGCACCACGTATACGAGGCAGGCACATTAATTGCTTTTGTGGAAATGGCCACATGCAGCAGAAAAAATTATAGTTGTCTGAAAATAGCAGCTTACGTATCAGATAGCTGCGCTATTTTGTTATTTGTGTATTCGTGAGGACGATTGCTTCCACAACCTGCGCTGATCAGCAGCAGGATTCATGTCTGAAAGATTGGTGGCAAACGAAAGAATATGATGTTAGAAGTTATTTGATGCAAATGGCTTTTTGGAACCATCTTATTTCATTTGCCACTGATCTTTCAAAGTTGAAGCGTGTAGTTGATTACGGGCTGTTTTCTGTACATTCGTGAGAACAATTGCTTCCACAACATGCGCTGATCAGCAGCAGGATTCATGTCTGAAAGATTGGTGGCAAACGAAAGAAGATGATGTCAGAAGTTATTTGGTGCAAATGCCTTTTTGGCACCATCTTATTTCATTTGCCACTGATCTTTCAAAGCTGAAGCATGTGGTTGATTACGGGCTGTTGTTTGTATATTCGTGAAAACGGTTGCTTCCACAACATGCGCTGATCAGCAGCAGGATTCATGTTTGAAAGATCGGTGGCAAATGAAAGACGATGATGTCAGAAGTTATTTGATGCAAATGCCTTTTTGGCACCATCTTATTTCATTTGCCACTGATATTTCAATGTTGAACCGTGTAGTTGCAATCGGGCTGTTGTGAAAACATTTGTACGAATATACATATGCAAAATTACCATGTCAAGTTGCTAACACCAGGATTCAAGATGCATCAGCTTCGGTCTTATGGCATTAGCCTTTTCATATATGGATTCAGAGATAAATGTTGCCTCTAACAACAGCACTACAGACTATCCACAGAAATTAGATATCAGTAAATAGACAGAGTAACGATGTTGGATGTATTGCTACCAAGCGCGCCTGTTACTGGATTTGCATGGTCGCCATATATCCAGCATTGATACTCTGTTGATATTTTTCGTCTCCCCATGTTTTTGCAACGCGTGTATATCATATGTTATTTTTTCTACTGCTTAGTCTCTTCAAGACTCTAGGTGTGTAAAACACATCTTTTATTTACTTTAATTGTTTGCTTAAACTTTGTGCGAACCACATTTCTACATGCAGACGGTGATCGGTTTGATAACACAAAAGTTATGACAGGATATAAAAGCAGTTTCTGCTACTGAGCTTCAGCATAAATGCTTATTCTGAGATCCTGTATAGTTCCTTTTGTTCTTTCAACAATCTAGCGGTTTGCCTGGTACAAGCAATTGCACAAAGAGCCTTGAAACGACAAAAGGAGCTGTAGACGGTCTCAGAACAGTTACCAATGTTTCTTTTTTAGTTCCATTCAAGTACCGAGATGATGGAAAGAAGTTAAATATCAAAAATAGACAGAATATCAAGGATGGATGTACCGACACCGAGCACAGCTGCTGCCAATTCTGCATGGCGTCTGCATCCATCATTGATATTTTGCCATTATTTTTGTGCTGTAAGAGTATTCACGCTAAGCTTCTCAGTGTGTTTTATTGGCTGCGAGTAAAAGATAAGTATTACTCGAATCACTATCCTAAATTTAAAGTGCAAATGCTATTCACATGGATAATCTGCTTAAACATTGCAACTGTTACTGCTATGATACTTAACTTTTTTTTTTTTTTAATACCAGCCAATAATACGCGGATGGTCACAGGCAATAACAGTGTTGGATACTGCTTGCAGAATCAAACAAAGATGAGTATTCCTGAAATTTACATATTGCAGTGACTTTTCCCCATTTTAGACTGCTAACACACTTTGTATCTGTAGCAGGTTCAATCCTATGGTAGCAGATTCTTGAATTCTGGATTCATACATAGACGTCGCCAGCAGCAACGACACTGCAGACTATGCACGGAAATTGGATATCAATAAATAAACGAACTAACAACTACATTTCTGTATTGAAACATGCAAGGGTCCTCCATTTGGATGCTCTTACCTGCTCAGAAAGTTAACTCAACATGTTAGCAACGAATATCGTAACATAAGAACTGCAGGTATATACGTGTTCAGATCTATCAATATTATAATCACATAGTTAGGTACATGCAACTATACTGATTTTTCAGACAATGTTCGATGTAGGTACTTGGTCTTACCTTTCTTCTCCAGTTCCTTTTGTTGCTCCATTAAACTAGCAACGCTTTAACTGAAGTAGCTAAAGGAACTGGAGAGAGAAAGGTAACAACTTCCGCCTGTGTTCAATGTAATGTGTGTCAGATGAAGAACAACACTGATTCCGATGTTGTTTAAAGGTTACGATTTCTGCCCAGCTTTTTATTAGGTTACAGTTTTCTGCGAATAATAGTGCGTAGGCTGCCAAGAATCCTGAAGCGTTTAACAAAAAAAGAAATACTCAGCATAAAAAGAAAGACTATCTAGTATTTTTTTTCTCCCCTGCTGATGCTAATAATTAATATACAGTGTCTGTAATAGTTAGTTTTTTTCCCACATATTCATAACTGCAATTCCATAAAAGCCCTTGATTAAGACTGTGGTACAATTCCCGAAGAAAGATGGGAAACCGGAGAGAATGCTGTGGCGAGTGATTTGGGACAGATTATTTTTTTCGTAGCAGCCTCCTCCGTCTCCCATCTTTCTTCAATAATTGAACCATCCTATTGATCAGCGTCGTTTTTGCGATTACAGTTCTGAATGTGTGCGAACAACCTAACCCTCACAGGCACATGATACCAACTCTTAGCATTAACAAAAAAAAGAAAAAGAGAAAGATACTCTTTGTTTGTTTTTCTAAAAAAAAATTCTCTTTTATTAAACGCCTTAGGGGGAAAAAAATATTCCGTAAATTATAATTGCTGATTCTACGGAAGTGTTCATAAATGAAGCTGAAAGTAGCAAATTGTGTATTGGATACCCACATTATTTGCTCGATGAATGGTTTAAATTAGTAAATCAGGTTGGAACTTGAACATGGTTACTCATTCTAAGTTCCTATACAGTTCCTTTTGTTCTTTCAATAACCTAACAATTTGCCTGGTGCAGGCAGTTGTACAAAGGGAGTAGAAACAACAAATGGAACTGTAAAGGGACTTAGAAAGGGCGACTATGTTTCTTTTTTAGTTCCATTCTTTTTTACACCCTAAAACCGAGATCTACAAAGTAACGTTGCCATACACAACATGTTATATTCAGCTTCATTTTTAAGGCCTCAATTGTTAGGGCAGATCTATCTAACAGTATATTTTAGTTCCATTTCTTAAATTGACTGGGTTCCCTAAAAGTGTTCGCTATTAAACATGCCAATAGTTTTCGGGAACTCAATCAAATTAAGCATTGTAACTTATGTATATCGTTTGATACATAAGCTCTAATAACTGAGGCGTGTTGATTGTGATAATGATATAGCGTGTATTGTTCATGGCAGGCCACACTCCTTCATTATCCCATTCAACATACATACTTCTTTAGAATCATCAGTTTGAATATAGTTACTCATTCTAAATTCCCATACAGTTCCTTTTGTTCTTTCAACAATCTAGCAATTTGCCTGGTGCAGGCTCTTGCACAAAGGGAGTTAAAACAACAAAAGGAACTGTGAGGGGATTTAGAAAGTCTACCTATGCTTCTTTTATAGTTCCATTATTTTTCTTAAAAACTTCATTTTTATGTGCTGTCGTATCTGCAACGGCAACATTATTATTATTATTATTTTATTTTTTTATTTTTTTTTTATTTTTTTGACAGTGAATTATAATAAGATAGCTTGGAACCAAGTGCACTGAAGGATGCAGTGGATAGAATCAGCAAAAGATAAGCCATGCTAGAATTTGCATGTTTCAGTAGGTTACTCCTTTTTTGCTTCCTAACACATTCTACGTATACAACAGATTGGACCGTGCGGCATAAAGTTCTGTCACAACAAATTGATGCATTCGCCTTCCTTATAATAACGCAAACGACATGCCTGGTACCTAATGTAAGTATTCCAGTTGTTTGTTTCATGCACAAACGAACATTCATCATTTGTAGAATCCTTTGCATTCCACTGTAAAAGCGGCGAAAGGTGTTGTACATCGCCTGTCAGTTTTAGCAATTGAAAACTAGCTGGAATTTTTTATTTGTCTATACTAACAGCTGATGATCTGTATCTGCGGCGCTAAGTTTTTTTTCACATGTTTGTACCTGCAACAGCAAAAAAACTCTTGATCACCAATACGATACAGTTCTAAAAGATATATGAGAAACATAAGAGAATGCTGTAACAAGTGATCTGGTGCAGATTACTTATTTGCATCATCCTCATTTGTTTCCCATGTATCTTTTTGGATTGAACCATATTATTGATCAGGGCCTTTTCTGAAGCTGCAGGTACAACCATGCGTAAACAAGCTTACCATCACACATACATACCATCGCCTTTTGGTATCAGCAAATAAAGAAAACCAGATACTCTTCATTTGCTAATATTGACAAGCGATGTACATCATCTGTGGCTGCTGTTATGGTTAAATGCATACATAAAACCTAGAAACTAAAATCATCCTATTGATCAGTGTCGGCAGACAAACAATATCCCATGATTTTAGTTTCTAGGTTTCATGCTAGGAAGCTGAGATCGATTACACATGCATAAGCGTCTAAATTTCAAAATTCGTTCATACAGGTGATGTTCAAAAGGTAATATAAAACTTAGTATAGTTAAGCTTCCATTGTTCCTGTTTCATTAGAAAAACCTAGAATATACTTAAGCTCTTATATTTTTCATTTGCCACTGATCTTCCAGGATTCGATCATATTGTCAACCTCGACTTTTATATAGCAATTCGGTTACGAATGGCAGGTAATCTTCGCCACTGTTAAAACCATAATTTTTGTTACCTTTTCCTGACACTTTTACCAATTCACAGCTCCCAACTATGTTCCCATTGAAACTCAGAATAGGATACAATTCTGGCAGATTGCTGAGAAACGAAATAACATGGTATCGCAAATGATTTGGTGCAGATTGCTTCTCTACACTATCCCATTTCGGTTCCCGCCAATCTCCTCGAATTTAATCGTATTCTCAACCATCACTTTTTTGTCTAAGAAGCATGCGACGTTCAATATAGCTGCCTGGTCTTACTTTTCTTCTCCAGTTCCGTTTTGTTACTCCAGTGGACTAACAATGCATAAAACACAACAGTCGGTTTTTTTTTGGAGTAGAATTGCACAATTTACCGAAACTGTATTGCAACAGAGGTAGGATACAAAACTTCGAGGATGCTAGATATATTGGGCCATATAATAGCAAAGATCTACCTACTCAGATACTTGCAGTGCACCTTCAGGAAATGCAACGTGTTATACCTGAACCATTCAGTTAATGTTGTTCTTTTGTCGTCACAGCCATTTGTATTACGACGCTAACTGAATGGTTCAGATAGAACCCGCTGCGTTCATCATCCTGAAGACGAAACAATGTTTGATAAAAATCAAACATCAAAATCCTAAAAATTCTCTCCCAAGTATTTATGTCAACTCGCCTCTTCCAGGCATCAGGCACAACACCTAAACAGCATCTGATTCGAAGACAGGCCTGCTGTATAGCAAAGAATGGAACATCACAAGCAACCTTGCATTTGACTCGGAAATCAAGAAGTAGACAAGAAAGTAGGTATAAGAAACCCAAGGCCGGAAAGAGAAAGGCAAGACAAGGTCACCGGAAAAGAGAACAGCGCACATTTTTTCCTGCATTCAATTATTGACTATTACAAAAGTAGTTTTGATGATATACTTTTTTCAAATGAATTCTCCATTCGAATATTGACTATTGCTATTTGAAAAATTAGGATTTTATTAGTGTTTGTTAGGCTCACCCATATAGCTTTTGTGCAAATTGAATACCATTTTATATTTTAAGTTATACTAATTCATGTGCTTTCATGTGTACATACAACCGAGTCATCCAAACAAATACAAGGCAAAAAAAATCGTGCTAGGCTGCAACGCGGCCGGCCGCCGCTTTGCTTGTTTAGATTGAAAGAGAAACTTTAATCTCGTGCACACTCTTACATTGCGGATCGAAACCTAAATACAACCCGTTTATTAAACTAGGTAGGTTCATCGATACATTTACGACACGAACCCGTTCAAGCCGAGTCCAAACCTTTTCATTTTCACCCGATCCCGTAACCTCAACGTTACACGGTTGTTTCACGGCTCCATCAAAAACATTTTCAGGTGTGTTGGTTAAGAAGAAATATTCGTTTGGCATAAATAAAAAACATGTTACAGATCCCTTGTTAATCCAACATATAGTATTTGTTTTCAAATACCCACCATATTAAATCGAATATTGGCATAACTATTATTTCTATCTTCTTAATGGATGAATCAAAACCTGATCGATCTTCTAATGGTACTTGTATCTATTTTCAGTTAATCCTTCATACTAATTGCTTATTCATTTATAATACTATTTTATTTATATTCATGTATTCGAATAAGTTTTATCTGAAACGGAATATTATAATTATAAAATGATTTCATGTGTTTTATTTTGGGATTGTTTTGGTTTCCTGCAAGTATTTGTCGAACTAAGAATTAAGGGGTGTTTGGATTGTTCATTTATTTGCTTATTGATTTTATTTTATTTATTTATTTATTTTTAAATTAGCTTTTGAAACCTGGGGCTTTTAGATGCTTATTTAGAGGGATGTTTGTGAATTTTTTTATTTCTTTTTTTATTATTTATTATTTTTTATTTTTTAAGATTAGAAGGTGCTTGGGATTGCTTGTTTAAATTGTTTGATTAGTATTTTGTTTTTTAAACATACTTTGGCCAGGGGCTAGGGAAAGGGTCGGAAGCGGTCCCGGTTAGGTTGCGTGCATATGAGTCAAAGACTCGCCCTCTGTGGTTAACCCGAACAGCGAAAACCTCATCAGTTTACCTGGTTTATAATTAGTTTGAAATGTTGGATGGAAAAAATAATTTGCTTATTTTTAAAGTGAGAATAGTAGTTTTCAGTAGACCTGGTATCTCAATTTAGTAAGATGATTAGAGGGTGTTTGGCATTTGTTTATTTAAGAGTAAATAAGCAGATAGGCAGTTTAAATAAGCAATTCCAAAGATCCCCTTAGTTTGGATAAGCAATCTCAAACGTCTTTAAAATGGGGATATGTCAAAACGTTTTAACGAGCAATCTGAAACACCACCTTGGAACCCATAACTACATTCAAAATAATGGTATAAAACAAGGGTATCCTAAACTTCATGTGATGGATCTACTTTTGACTAAAGCTCTCTAATATTGAAATACACGTATATTCATGATTTTGAATTCGTTTGTGTTTAATATAGTACTTATTTTGATTTTAGATAAGGGGGTAGAAACGCAAGAAAAGGACACACTGACACACTCGGAGAAACGCCATATACATACCAAGGAAACACATGGGTTGAATGATTATATCGATGCGAATACCCCAGTCGGTAATGTCAAAGGTCCAAATGTGTTTGAAAGAGTTAAGGAGGAATTTGAAGCAATAAGGGAAGCTATTCATCATAAAGACGATAAAAACCATGGTTCACCTTCAAGTGTTGAAAGGTATAGTTGTTAGCACTTAACAGAAGTTTGTAGCGCTTTAATTAATTTGCGATCGTAAAATTTTCAGAGATGATGCCTCACTCACAGGATCGAAACACGAGAAAAAAAGCTCACTGTCAGGTACATTTTGCAGACTTTAATTCACGCTATATTTACTAATTATATTGTCTTAAGTAATATTTCTAATGATGATGCAGAAGAGAAGTCACCCGTGAGTCACCATAAAGAGACTCATGGCAGAGGAGATGATATCGATGCGAATACCCCAGTCGGTGATGTCAGAGGTCCAAATGTGTTTGATAGAGTTAAGGAGGAATTTGAAGCAATAAGGGAAGCTATTCATCATAAAGACGATAAAAATCAAGGTTCACCTTCAAGTGTTGAAAGGTGGTTGTTAGCACTTGCTGTAGCACTTAACAGTACTTTGTAACGCTTTATATAATTCCTGATCATATAATTTCAGGGATGGTGCCTCACTCACAGGATCAAAACATGAGAAAAAAAGTTCACTTTCAGGTACAATTTGTAGACTTTAATTCACGCTATATTTACAAATTATATTGTATTAACTACTATTAAGTAATATATTTAATGATGATGCAGAAGAGCCTAAGTCACCCGTGAGTCACCATAAAGAGACTCATGGTAGAGGAGATGATATTGATGCAGATATCCCAATAAGCGAATTTAAAGGTCCTAGCATATTTCATCGTGCTAAAGAAGAGATTGAGGCTCTTGTTGACACTATTCATTCGAAGAAAGAATCTGATCATGATGCGGAATCACCTAAGAAGGAGGGTGGATTCAGAGCTTCCATTAAGGGAAAGCTACACAAAATTCGTAATCGCGACTGAGGTGAGTTAATATACTATGTTTTTTTAATGATTGGATAACTTTTGATATAACGTTTTTTTTTTTTTTGGACTACTGCCAGCTCGTTATATGTACAGGGCAAACACAGCATTTTTTTGAAGAGAAAAAAAATATCATCAAGAACAAGCTCAATGTTAAATATGAAAAAAATGAAGAGATTGTGTCACAGGGTTCTGCATTGGCTCTTCCAAGCCGATTAAAGTGTCGGGATCTGTATTAATCCCAAAGATCAATTCTTTACCTGATAAGTTTTCACACAATGTAAGCTATCTGAATTGTGATTGTCTTCAAAGTGAACATCCTGATTCATGAGATAACAATGTATGTATCTCTGGTTGAATTGCATTCAACATTTATTAAACTCTGTTTTTTCCAATATTGGTGATTGCCCGTTTCGGGTACTTAAATACCTTGGACATTTAGTCCACCAAGCGCCATGCTTTCAGCTCTACTTTTTTGCATGCATTATGAGCATAGGTGCTTTGCTGCGTGTCTGCTGCTTGTTGTTTTGTCTGTAAGACCTCTTGTTGCAGTTAAGTCATATTTGAGTTCTACTTGGAGGTCGTAACCTCTTAAAGATTAAATCTTAAGTGATCTTTCAACTGTGGATCATTTTACCATAAATAAATTCAAAAAGGTATATTAAAGAAAGTGTTAATTGGTCGATAGTTCAAATATTTATAAGTTTGACACTTTTATAAGTTAATCTTTAATGTTAGTGTTTGATAATGAAAGCCATATTCAAGTACGGAGTAAGTGTTAATTGGTTGATCGTTCAAAATTTTGAATAATTTTTAGCAAGTCTAGTAGCACAAACGCATATTGCATATATATAACTCACCATTTCTTTCCTTTTTTTTCAAGAGAAAATGTTAAAATGCGCCAAAAAGGAGAATTCATATAGGTTTTGAGTGCAAAATAAAATCGAAAGGTGTGGTAGTGTAGATGGTAGAAGTTGTAGTACAAGCACTCAAATGGTAAGTCACGGGTTCTTTCCTAAACTTCTACCATCTACTAACGCACTGACATTTTACAATTATTTATTTTTTCTTCTTTTACTGCTAATGCAATTTTATTTTTTTTACTCTTTGTTTCTTCTTTTACTGCTAATACACTTTCATTTTTATACTATTTGTTTCTTCTTATACTCTTTGGTTATAATTTTAAGCAAATACACTAACATAATTTTGTGACTATATTAATTTTTTTCTTTTACTCTGGGTTATAGTTTTAAGCAAATACACTAACATATAACCGAAAGAATAAGTTAAACAAGTCATCTTCCTTCAAGCATCCATTGTCAATTTGTCATACTAAACATCTTTATTGGAATTGTCGGGTGGCACCATCCATTCGTTAGTAAATGTCAAATACATCACATTCTCAAAGACTGGCGATCTAAATTTTTTCTGTTATGTCCATCACTTACTAAAGGTCAGACACTTCATTTTGATAAAATCACTTCCAAACACCTCCGATCCGGCCACCACAGATATGGCCACCATGTTAGTTGGCGAATGTGCAGATGGTGGAGGTGGTAGATGATGGTAGTCACAAATTCGACGGTCACAAATCAGACCACCACATATCCGTAGGATGGTGGTGGCGCATAGTGGCATATGGTGGTGGAGGTGGAAAGAAGAAGAAGAAGAAGAAGAAGATGATGATGATGATGATGATGATGGGTGGTGGAGGGGTGAGAAGATTAAATAAACTAGAAGGGCACCCGCGCAATGCAGCGGCGGGTAGCGGTGACTATTTTTGTTGCCAGCAAATGTTTTTTATTTTAAACATTTCTTATTTAGCATGTCTTAAATACTTTACAACGTTGCAGATAAGTAGATATATGTTTTTCAAAAGTAGAATGTCTAAATTATTATTAGTAATAGTGTAAATGGTTATCACTTTTATTTTTCAAATTTTATAATTAAATTGGTGGTTATAAGTTTTGTGAACTTTTCTTATAAAAAATTCTATTAAATTATATCATTATTTGAGGGGTTATTATATGATTTAAATGAGTATTAAAATTTCAAATTTTACATTAATTTTCTAATTTTTCTTTTATAGTAATATTTTTTGTCTTAAAATTTTAATAAGTCTCAAATGCTTTATAATGTAGTATAGATAAATTGCGTTATATAATTTACATACCACTGCACATTTTAAAAAACTTGAATCTTGTTAATTTAGGTTTTGTTGGCTTGTTATATAGTTTACTTGCTTTTTTATTCAAGATCCAGGGTCAGGACCAAAACTTGAATCTTGTTAATGGGGAGTTTTTTGTTTACTCATAATTGCACGTTTAGTCCCTGGCCAGGGACCAAAACGGAACCAAAAACTCCTCATAGGGAGGTCGCCTGTAATTTCGAAATACCATGGACTAAATATGCAATTTGAGCAAACCACGGGGACCATTTCTGCAATTTACTCTAAAAAAATAAAAGTAAACCACAAGATTTTGATTCAACTAAGTTTTGATTTACTTGAACAAAAAATTTTAAATTTTATTTCAAACTAAAACCTTATACTTAATAGGCAAATGGCACAAAAAGGCACCAAACTTAGGGTTCATTTCCAATCAAGGTATTATTCTTTTTTTTTTTCTTGCATAAAAAGGTTGCCAACAAAATTTTTAGCGGATTTGGGTTTTTTACTAACTTCCCGTTAACTACTAACCAACATTTTCGTTAAGATCTAACTGAAACTTTTATAAAATTTGAAGGGCCAAAATTGAATCTTGTATTTTTCTTTTATAAACAAATACTAACGGTTTTCTTCCCCAACTTTCCCCAAATTCGTTTCTTCACAAAAACCCTAAAAAACTGGTGTTAAACGATTCACAAAATTGAACCTTAATTTGTGTTCGTTATGGTAAATAAAACTTATTGTTGTTTTTAATTATCTTAATAACGGTTAAGTTAAGCACTCATTGACCTTTGTGTGAATTAATTTGTTTAGCAGGATGGCTTCTTCATCCAAAGGAGCTACATTATCATTGGATCTTTATTATAACGGGTATTTTAGTCCGAAACCTTTAACCTATCATAATGTTGATATGCTCACAACGACTGTTGATGTGACCCCTTTAACCTATAATGACTTGAAAAATATTGTTCAAAACAACATAGCTTCAGTAGTGACTGGGGTGTGTTACTCTAATAATGGGTTAAATAGTATTAAGTCTGATGTTGATGTTAGTTTGTTTGTTGAAAAGTGGCAAAGTACTAATGAAGGTATCATAGCCTTATATGTTACTCATAAGAATGAATATTTAGTTGATTACACTGGTAATTATGTGCTTGTCATTTTAAAACCTGCTACTTATTACAAAGACTCAGATGATGAAAGTAATGTTGCATCACTTGATCATTTATCTGAGGGTGAAGAAGGGTTAAGGCAAGTTAGGATAAAAGAAAGGAAAAGATTAGAGGAAAAGAACAAAATAAATGAAGTTTTTGTATTTGATGAAAGTAAGCTAGTGTTGGAAAATGACAATGATGATAATGTGGGTGAAGTAGATCCTTTATTCTCAGACCTAGGTGATGAATCTCAAAAAGATGAAGCATTTGAAGTAGACTAAGTACTATAATTTTTGTAATATCAGTCTCTATTGTAAGAACTTATTAGTTACTATGGAATATTCTATGTAAGAACATATTAGTACTGGGGTTTGTATGCAAGTACCTTTAATTATGTCTCTTATGGTTCATATAAGTTGCATTTTTTTTTTACTTAAAACATAAGCATGATACCATTGCATTCATAATAGTTGTAACTGGTTACAGCAGATTTATTTAAGGGCATTTAAGCCATGCTTAAGCCATACATACTAAACCATGATACACTACACCATACATACTAAACCATTTTTTTTTATTTTTTTTTTTTGCCTTTCCCTTTTTGACTGGCACTTGCATCGGTGGGTTTTTTGGGAGCAAATGACTTGATATCAAGTAAATTACAATTTTCCTTATTTGTCAAGCCTAGCACCTTAACCCTATCAGCAAAAGCTTGCTTTGCAATCTGTTTGGGGGTTGGATTCATGCTTGCATCAACCTTCTTTGAGCTTGAACCCATTGGATATCCTGAATCACTACTTGAATCAGTCTCCTACTCTCCTTTGGAAAATACTTAAACCATGGCATTGGGTATGTTGCATCGAAAGAATCCCAATAAGAAGAATCACTGAAAATGCTTATGATTTCTGCACAAAAATAAATAAATAAATAAAAATACAATAAAAAAATAAAATAAAAATAAAAAATAATAGTGTGTTAAAGATATGAGAAAGGAGATTGTGCAGTTAAATACAATATACAATACCTGGTTTCTTTTTTTTTTTTTTTTTTTTTTTTTTTTTGCTCATTTTTACAGTTGTAGGTTTTCTTAAAAATGTGAGTTGAAAATGAGGTGTTGCTTATGCCTTTATATAAGGTGCTAGAGTCATAAGGCAGTCAATGTGCAGTGATAGAGGAGAAAAAAATAGTGTAAAGTGCTTTATTGATTCAGTCATGAGCTAATACCAACAAAACCATGACTGCCCTTTTAGTCCGTATCAGCAAGCTCATGACTGCATTTGTATCAGCAATGTCATTACTTTGGCATTTTTATCACTGTGTTTTTGTATCATGACTGCAAAGTACTTTATTGATTTAGTCATGGCATTACTTTGGCATTTGTATCACTGTGTTTTTTGCACTCTTTTTGTTACACATATCAGCAAAACCATAACATCTCCATTAATAACTTACTGCATTTCAATTCAAAAGTTAAAACAAATTTCCATTCATTGATCAAAGTTAAACCTGTTCAATACATTTTAGTTCATCAAAATGAAACCTTTTCAATACATTTTAGTTCTACAACTAAAAAGCTTTCATAATCATTAAAAAAAAAAAAAAAAAAAAAAAAAAAAAAAAAAAAAAAAAAAAAAAAAAAAAAATCCTAACAGTACACATATAACCCTAGATTGCATATTAACTGTAGACTTCAACACTACAACTTCTTCTTCCAAACTCTTTTTTTTTTTTTCAGCTCAAATTTCACAACTTCCTTATTCATTTTTTTTTGCACATCTACCAATCTACCTTTGTAATGCTCAGTTGGAAAATCTGGATCCCACCAGTGAAAGAAATTACACTTCTTTCTTGCCTATTTTATCAAAAGAAAGTCAAAACATGTTTTTACATACAAAAAACATTAACACAAAACATGTGTTTACCTCAGTCCAAGAAGTCCACTTACCACTAACATCACCACATTCGCACAAGACACAAACACGATTGATCAAATTGCCTTTTTCCCAACCTGCATTTCTTCGATTCTGGTAAACCTAATTTGATGAGTTTGATGAATTTGATGAATTTGATGAATATGATGAGTTTGTCATGTTTTGATATTTGGGAACAAACGAGTTTGCCCTAATTTGATTTTTGGGGAGACACAGTTTGCCCTAATTTAATTTTTGGGGACAAACGACTTTGCCCTAATTTAATTTTTGGGGAGAAACTATTTTGCCCTAATTTGGGGAAGATAACGTTTATAAAAATAAAAATAAAAATCAAATTTGGCCCTTCAAATTTTATAAAAGTTTTACAAAGACATAGTGTATACTTAACGAAATTTTTGGTTAGTTGTTAACGGGAAGTTAGTAAAAAACCCAAATCCGCTAAAAAAATTTGTTGGCAACCTTTTTATGCAAGAAAAAAGAATAGTACCTTGATTGAAAATGGACCCTAAGTTTGATGCATTTTTGTGCCATTTGCCCTATACTTAATACCCAAATTTTAAGTCATGTCATCTAGTTCGTCTAAAAATACTAAAAAAAACTCGTCACTATTTATTGGCTATGCATGGGACCTGGATCGAATTATAGCCGACGATGATTATTGTCTATGCCTGAGACCTAAATTTAGTTTTGCAAGTTATATATATATATATATATATATATATATATATATATATATATATATATATATATATTGGATGACTTAATTGAGATAAGTGGTGAGACCTCAACTAAAGGCAATGATGGTACAACATGCCAAAATTTTGGCACTAGTTGATTCACAAAGTGCCATGAGTCCCATATGGATTTAAGAGTTATACATGTAATACAATTGGTAATCGTCGGCTATCGATTGAATCTATTGTTGCTAGTTGATCAACAAATGTAATGATAGAAGCATATACTAGTACTAAAATAAACTTTGTGATTTTACTAATGGAAATAATGCAACACCAACCGTAAACAACAATTTGATATTTTTCTTGTTGAAAAGAAACAAACTAGTTTTCTTTCTCCTTTTTCCTTGTTAGAGAAAGTTTGAATGATAACACTTGAATCTTGTATCATTTCCTTGTAAGTAAAAAATTGATTCTTATCATTTTCCTAATTAACGAAAGCTAGAATTGGAATACTTGAATTTTTAAAATTTATACTATATAACATTTATTAGGATGCATTTAGCCCATCTGCTGTTTGACACCCGATCCATGCCTGACCCACCTAATCATATGGTTGCCTTGCGTGTACTGTTCACTCGACCCACTGTTCATCAAAAAATTTCGAGTTAGAAAAATTTGAACAAAATCGAGTAACAATTTTTTTCAAATTTTTTCGAGTTAGAAAAAATTTGGAAATTTCGAGTATAATTTTTTCAGTTTTTTTTCAAGTTAGAAAATAACTTGAAAAAAAAAATTCGAGCAACAATCTTTCAAATTTTTTCGAGTAAAGACCACTCACATCAAGTGAGTTAAAGTGGCGTTAAAGAGGCAAAAAGGGAATTTTTTTGCACGTCAACGTGCGTTAATTGATTTGTCCCCGGCGTTAACGTGGCGTTAAGGGGCTGCGTTAGCCCCTTAACTTCACGTTAAGGGTGTTTTTTGTGAAAAAAAAAAAAAAAAAAAAAAATTCACTTTGCCCTCTTTTAAGGGTAGATTGTGTAAAAATATTTGATATAAATGTGAGTTAAGGTGTGTTAAAGCTAAGTTATTAATGTGTGGGTTAAAGCTGAGTTAAGTTAAAGGGTGAAAAAGCTGACATGGCATGCCTTAAAATTTAAAGCTGAGTTAACTGATGTGAGTGGCCTAAGAAAAATTTGGAAATTTCGAGTAACATTTTTTTTTAGATATTTCGAGTTAGAAAAATCTGAAAATTTTTTAGCAATATTTTTTTGATTTTATTCGAGTAAGAAGAAGGGGACAGCAAGGACATTAACTGTCGAGTTACTGCTACTAAACAAGAATATTAATTGTCGAGTATATTTCATTGTCCAAGAAGGGGACAGCAAGGAGATACTTGACTTTTAATTGTCGAGTATACTTCATCACTGAGTAAAGTCATCATTGTCCAAGTTCAATTGTCATAATTACTCGGTGGACCATTAAATTTTCGAGTAAGTGATATTTGTCGAGTAAGAATATTTTTTTTTTTAAATTTCCGAGCAAAGTGAAAATAATTTCCGAGTTAGGAAATTATTGACGAGAAAAATTGAAATTTCTGAGCAAGGATAATTTGATAAAAGTTTCCGAGTTAGGAACGATTTAAATTGTCCAAGTTTGAATCATTGTTAATTTCCCAAGTAAGGAACATTATAAAATTTCCGAGTTAGGAATTTCATTTAAAAAACTATTCCGAGTTAGGAACTTTACAAATTTTCCGAGTTAGGAACTTTGTAAGTTTTTCGCTTTAGGAATTTTTTTAAAATCTTTCAACTTAGGAACATTTCATATTTTTCCAAGTTTGGAACATTAAAAATCTTTCAAGTATGGATCATTTAAATTTCTCCTAGTAATGAAATTTCCGAGTTAGGAATCCTCCTAGTAAGGAATCCTCCTAGTAAGGAAATTTCGAGTTAGGAAAATCTTCCTAGTATAACAAAATTTTTGAGTTAGGAAAATCCTCCTAGTAAAGAATCCTCCTAGTAAGGAAATTTCGAGTTAGGAAAATCTTCCTAGTAACAAAATTTCCGAGTTAGGAATTCTCCTTGTAAGGAATTCTCCGAGTAAGCTATTATTCTCCAAGTTAGGATTCCTTCAACATAGAAATCCTTCAAGTAAGCAAAACTCGATAAAGGACTTAACTTTTGAACCATAACCAAACAATCGACACAACTCCTATTTCCTTGGAACGATCCAAGATCAACTGTATCACACACCGAAATTAAATGGAATCAAGTTCGCAAGGGAAAGAGATGCCTAAAAGTGTAAAGCTCGCTATGCACTCCAAAGAAAACTGTTTGACACATTTTGAATCAGTTAAGCTTCAATGTATGGCCCTCTCAGAAGCAATGTTACCATCATGGGATATATATTGTTGTCGTGCTTTTGAAACACTCTTCGGATCTGAAATGGACTTTACGACCTTCAAACGGAAACTCTTGCACAACATATCTCTTATAGAGAAGTAAATTGAACAAGGAAGTGACTGCATAGTAGCATATCGAGCGCTCAAGACGCAGCTAAAATGGTTTCTCTACTTAGAATTTAGAGTGCTCAAAAATTCTTCAGATTATGTGTCATCAAGCAGAATATGGAGAGAATGCATCATTAGTTACCATGAAGTTGAACCTTTCAGAGATCAGTTGCTTAATCTAATGAACATATTGGAACTGGTGCTCACTGCAAGATCACTTCATCTGAGAAAGATGCTGGAAATGAAGAAAGAGTCAAAAGAAAAAGAACGGGAAATAATCGAAATGGAGATGCAGATACAAGCGGGAACGACCAATGAGAAAGGGACATCAGATAATAATTTGGGTTTCACGAGTCAAGGGAATGGTTCTGATACTGACGGGAAACTCAACTGTAAGAATGATTTGAAGACTGCAGCTGCTGATGTCAGATCTTCACATTGTACAGATACATTGGTTAAGGTACATCAATCAACTGATGATATCAATACATTTGATAATGTGTTTGCTTATGAGACACAAAGTCATAGACAACCTGAGTACATTAACGACACATATGTGGTGAATCAGGATGATAGAAATATTACTCCTGAGACTCCATATATGGATCCTAATGGAGGTAAGGTTGAACATGACTATGTGAATCATGATCAAGAATGTGCTTCAAATGTTTTCTTAATCAAAAATATTCAAAACGAAGTTGTTCGATGTAATGAGCTTAATCTTGAACTAAAAGCACAAAATACGTCGTTAACTGAAAAGCTCGAGAATTATAGTAAACGTATAAATGATTTGGAAACACGAACTAATCGTGAACACTGTCTTGAAGTGGAAAATGAGATGTTGAGACACGAAAATGAGAGAATTTTAATAGAGTCAAGCGACATCAAAGAGAAACTGAAACGTAAAATATTCTCTCTTGAACAAAATTTTCAAAGATGTCAAGCACAAAGCATTAACTTTGAAACAGAAAATCGTGTGCTTCAAACAAAAGCGGTTGAGCTTGAAACACTTTTAGCTCAACAAACAAACGATTTTGAGGATGTCAAAACTGAATTTTTCACAAAAGTGGTTGAGCTTGAAACATTTTTAGCTCAACAAACAAACGATTTTGAGGATGTCAAAACTGAACTCGTCAACAGAACAGCCAAGTTCGAAAGTTATTTTGAAAAACTTGAAAAAGAAAATATTGTGTTCGAACGAAAATTGGCTCGCAAGATTGACGATTCTAAAGCCGAACAGGATCAACTTTTGAAACAAATTGCCTCTTTAGAGTCAAAATTGGCATCCCAAGATTATCTTTGTCTTAAAAAAGAATGCAGTGATTTGAGAACTTCATACAATGCTTTAAAAGTGAAGTTTGATTCTCTTAACCGATCAAAGGGAAAAGCTCTTATTTCTAATTTTTCAACACCAGAAGTGAGTGTTTCGAAGAAGGTCTACACGAGTAAATCTTCAAAACCATTTTTGAAAAAGGTTTCCCAGTTTACAACCTATTCTTTGCAAAAAGGAAGGAAGTTTTCGAAGAAACCAAGTTTTTCTGAAACACTTACTTCTCAAAAGTTTTCAAATCCAAATGCTTCAAAAGTAAAGACTCAAGTTTTTCAAACTCCACACTCTCGCCTTACACCGGTAAAGCAAGTGTGGAGACCAAAGCAAAGTCATTCAAAACCTTTCAAATATTCAATATCAGAATTGCTTTCGCTGCAACATAAGAATGACTCTGCTTTGAAAATCCCAAATTCCGGAAGGTTTCCATTTATCACAAAAACAAATCGTCAAAGAGAACCCATGAGGTTCAACTCTAGATGGAAATCTTCTTCTTCAGATTTTAAAACTCCAAGAGAAACACCGGGTTTCTCAAACAATTTTCAACGGAAAAAGAGTTTTAAATCTCCATTAATTCCACGAGTGTTATTTCAAAATGAAACACCGGTTTTCAGTCCTCGTTGGAATTTAACTTCTTTGAATCAGATTGACACAACTTACAAATGGATTTCAAAATTTAGTAAACCCGTTAGCGTCGTGCTTAAATGGGTTCCCAAGGTTGTTGTCTAATCTAAATTTTAGATGACTTCTTAGTACTTCAGCTAAGGACTCGGACTTCATCATGATGACTTGTACACGCATTTCAGTGTACAACTCGGGTTTCAAAGACAGGAAAGTGACTTGCTAAACCATTCTTCAAAACCAAGCGTGCACTTATCCTAAAATCTTCTTAATCTTGAGCAAAATTTATTCAAAATTTTTTCAAAAGGTTTTTCAAAACTTTTCAAAATTTTGCTCAAGACTTTTTTAAATCTTTACTCCCCAATTCGCTCCAAAGTTTAAAAATGTCAAAACGTATGCTCGTTTTGAGGGGGAGTATTTCAGTGTATAACGTTGTTGTTACCTTAAAGCAAAATTCATTCAAGAATTTCTCTAACCGAAATTTCTAAATCTTTCAGAATTTTGCTTCAAGAAGACTCCTTCCCTCAAACTTTAAAAAGTCTCAAAACAAATGCGAGTTTTGAGGGGGAGTATTTACAAAACAAAAATGTTTTTTTCAAAATCATGCTTAATGGCTTGTGTACTAATAACAGTGCACAACCCGTACTTGTAAAGAAAGGACCCTGAGGTACGCTTCAGTGCCTCAATCCTAATATAAGGAGCGAAAGCTTCTTACTTATGAGTAGACTTAAAACCATAATTTTTTTTTAAGTTTTCAAAACTTCTGCTCATAAGGACAAGTATTCCCTCGTTAAGGGGGAGTATTTGAAACAAAATCCTTGTTCTGAAACCAACGTTCTTGAAATTCTTCCCGTAAACCTCAAAAAGAGCATATTTTAATCAAATGTTTTCCAAAAACAACATGAGTATGCTATTTTTGAGGGGGAGAATAAGTGATGATTAAAATATGGTAAATGAAAAATTGTAATCTCACAAGAGCTCGACTCATAATTGACCCTCGAATTGACGATAACTAATGTCAGTAGTCGAAAAGACATGTCCGGGACGGGTAATAATTTCAAGCCAGTTTATCTGATGATGTAAGCGTGTCTCGCAAAGGACGTGTCTGAGTAGAATGTACCGATTTCGAGCGACTTTCCTTGAATCTGATCTGGACGGGTAATAATTTCAAGCTAGTCTAACTAGTGATGTAAGCGTGTCTCACAACGATCAGGTTCATTGAAAATCAATCAATTCAAAAGTGCTAACTCTACCCGACATGTGCAAATTTACTTTAAACACTTATGAGCACATGTTAAGGGGGAGTATTTCTGAAAATACCAAAACTCTCAAAGTGTTAACAAAATATGTTTTCACAATCATAAACGCTTTGAGAGATTTTGAAATGGTTTTGGTCTATGGCGATAATAGGTTAGTCATGGTGTAATAAGGTGACTAAGGTTAGGAATAACCGTCCTATGATCCGCCAGAACCGGAGGGATCTACCCAAGGACAATCCCAATAGTTTAGAACTAGAAAGTCCTAGGTATTAAGAAAAAAAAGGAATAATGAAACGAAAGGAGAAAGAAGGGGTTGAAGAATTAAAAAGAAAAGCAAAGAAAATGGTGAAAATCCAAATTGTTCAACCTTAAGGCAGAAACCGGGTTCAATACATATGCTACTGTTGTTACTACGGTAACTCTGGTATTGAAGATTAAGACGTCATGGACCCAGTGACGCACTGCACTAAACCTTCTAGCCACTCAGGTATCTCTCAAAAGACACTTGTTTCATTTCACACGGGGATCCCTACATAATCTATCACCCTCTCACTCCGAGAAGTGTTGATATTGAAAAGGAGGCATTCTGCTCCACGCCTCCGACGACCAAACAAATAAGCACAAATCGAGTCTAGAGCCAAGAGATACAACAAAAGATCTCATAGGAACACTTAGCATTACACTGTTTGTTCTACATTAATGGACGCCAGATGTAAAATTAGGAAGTGTCCTACGCAGATCTTAGCAATCTGCCGTGAACATTCATGAGAGAAACTATAAATGTGATTCTCAGTGATTGAATGGAAATCCTGCCAGGGTCAACATCAAACAGCCCTGACAGCAGGTCACTTCGGTAATCCCTTGTGGGTTACGCTTAGTGTTTGTTCCAAAATGGTCTACAGTCGTGGGGTGATCTCCAACGACTCACTGAATCGTTGATGCACTTCGGTGTATCTCGTAAGCCCTTTCGGGGGTATCCGATTCAGAACAGCCTGAGTTGGGATTAGAGAAAGTCTCCACACTATGCTGTTGACGATCTCGAAGTCCAAACCTGTAAGTACCGGATGATTTATTGCTAACTGTTTACCTGCAGCAAATCATGGAGTTCCACTACCATTCCATCAAGCTCATATCCTGAAGATACGTTCTCACTAAGACTTAGAGATAACAAAAGTTCAAAGATGTTAAAGAAAAGTCAAAGTTCAAGCTCTACAAGCTTTCACAAGTCAAAGATTGAAGAAGTGAGAACTAGTTGAGGAACAAATGTCAAAAGACATATGAGCATGGTGGAAAAGACGTAAAGACACCAGAATTGAAGACCATTGGAGGATGGCAGATCATTAATATACCATATCACTTAGTCAAGAACGAAGAACAAAGATTCCAAGAGACGTCAGAAGCCAAAGAAGCAAAGATGACGTCAAGCAACCTCGATGGTCAATACTTAGGGGGAGATTGTTGGGAACACGTCTTAGATCATTGAAGTATCGATCATATTGTGTAATAGGTTGCTTAGGTCTTTAGGTTAGTTTTATTCTACAGCCTGTGTAGAAGGCCCATAGGCTGTGGGCTTTTATTTATTTGTTTAATGGGCTGCGCCCCATCATTTATTATTTTCTATTTTGGGCCAAGCCCACTTCATTATGTACTCTATAAATACCCTCCCTATTGAAAGGGAAGGGTTGTTGGTTGGTTAATAATATTCACTTTAAATATATGTGTGTGATTTGATCTAAAAGTGGTGACCAACATCCCTGTTGACCCAACCAATACTACTGTTGAGCCCAATCTTGAGGCACCCTCATTTACAAGGCTCTTCACTCCTAGTCCTACTAGGCAGCCTTTTGATTCTGATATCAACATTGGTGGTGACTTTTTTGTCTCTCCACCCAGATCCAATGAGGCTGCCAACACCACTGGTAACCCTGCTGGTGGAGCTGAGGATCCTGATGCTAACACTTTCATGTCAAGCTTACTTCACAGGTATATGAAAAAGGTAGATGATTTGGAGGCAGAGCTCAAGAACACCAAACAGACTCTTGGTGGTGCTATCCTTAAGTTAGTTCGCAGAGTTGAACATTTGGAGGCTCAGCTACAGACAAGGAACAGAAAGGTTGTGGTTTCTGACTCAGAGGATGAGGAGATTGATTTGGATGCACTAAATGTATTGGCTAGTGCTTCAATGGCTAGTGCCCACACAGAGCCAGATACTTTTTCTGGGTCTGAGCATCAATCATCTGCCAAGTTCCAAGCCTTCAGTAGGAAAAGGAACAAGCAGCTTTCAGCCACATCAGCTTTTAAGAAGTTCCAATCACATGTTGCAGCTGGTAGTAAAGCTATTCCTACTGGTACTCCTTCTACTGTTGCTGCTGCTGCTCCTACTGGCAATGATGGTGTTTCTGCTGTTACTAAGTCCTCTGGTGTTCCTGCTGATGGCTCTTTCATTGCTCCTGGTGGTTCTGGTGTTGCTGCTGAGAGTGACCATATTCCTGCTAGTAGTACACCTTCTGGTAGTAAGGCTGTTCCACTGGTTGTGATGATGTTGCTGCTGTTTGCAAGGATGTTTCTGCTGATAATCCTCTATCATCTGTTTCTGCTGATCATCTTTCTACTCATGATGTTCCTGCTGTTGGTGTTGCTGCTGAGGTTACTTCTGGTAATGATGTCATTAAGTCTGGTGAGGGAATTCAGTCTGGTGGTGATAAGTCTGGTCAAGATAAGTCTGATGAGCATGTTAGTTCTGGTGAAGGAGCTAAATCTGTTGGCAAGCAAAGGGAAGGAAAACAAATTATGGTTGAAACTCCTCAGCCCGAGAGGACAAAGAGACAAGAAAGAGAAGATCAAGCTTCTATAGCTGCTATTGCAAGATTACAAGCAGAAGAACAAGCTGAGATTGCAAAGGAGGAGGAACAGAAAAGGCAAGATGAGCTATTTGCAAGAAAGCTATCAGAAGAATCTGATGATCCTGTTATGACCAAGATTTATGAAGATGCTGAGTTGAGAGCGAAGTTTGAGGAACTTAAGTCAATTCCAGGTTAGACTGCAGAGGAGAGAGCACAACACTTAGCAGAGTTCATAAATACTAGAAGAAATGAAGAACCTTTAGCGGATTTTCTGGCTTTGATGAGAAGGAGGAGGCAGGCTATTGCAGAAAGAAAAGCCAAGGAGAAAAGGGATAAACCTCCTACACCGGCACAACAAAAAGAGTATATGAGACAAGTTGTCAAGAACCAGAGCACTGTCCTCTATACTACTGGGTGGACCATGGCACAGGTTAAGCGGTTCTCTGATGATGAGCTCAAGGGGCAATAATTATGAACAAAATTTTGCCCAGATCTAAACCTGCTTTGGAAGAACCTTTGCCTAAGAAGCTTAAGTCTACTGATACTGCTGGTTCAATAGATGATGCTGATATACCACCTATTCCTCCTGAAGTACCATAATCACATCCTTCTGTGCCTCACACTGACTTACCTACGGCATCTTCCATTCCTGTTGAAGGTGGTGATCATGTCACACCATCTGTTTCTGCTCCCACTACTACGGTTCCATCTGTGGAAATACATGAGGTCCCCTCACCTTCCTTTACTCCAAGAAAAAGGCAGAAGAGTTTGGCTAAGAAGCGTGCTTCTAGGCCTCTTACTGAGTTGGATGATCAGGAGTTGATTGAGTTTGATTCAGAGAGTGAACCTGAAGAAGATTCTCCTCATCTTTGGGCTCCTATTGCTGGTTGGGAAGTTCTTTCATTGACTTTCGGAGAAATCAATGCCATGTACAGAGTTGATGGTGTCACAAAGTATTTTACCTTTCTTAGGGAAATTTTGCATATGGTGGATAGGCAAGACTTGATCAAACTCTATGGTATGGTGGTTAACCATTATGCATCTAATACGGCTACTGGGATTGGTCTTATTCTTTGGGGTGATTTGAAAGTATTGATGGATTCTCTTTGTTAGGAATATAAATATTCAGATGAAGGATCGGTCACCCCGAGTATCTACTTAGCATTTATATAGCTCGTAGGCTTATTTATATTAGCTTAGTAATATTCATATTAGTATTAATAGTATTAGTCGTAGTTATATTTGTGGAGTGGGTCGGGGCTTTCCCCACTGTCAGCTCACTCCACAGCCCACTAGGGGCATAATATTAGTAAGTATAAATACCCCTTCCCACACTTGGGAAGGGTTGGAACTCTTGCATATTTTCACACATTGAATCTAATAGATCAAGTTTTCCCTTCCATCTCTCTACCTTCTCTCTAAAATCTCTCTAACTCAAACCATGGATCTAATCTTCCATGAGCAAAGGCCACCCGAATCATACACACAATCAAGATGGTTATATCTTACAATTGGTATCAAGAGCCAAGGTTAGGTTCGGTTTGATTGTGTGTCGGATTCATTTGTTTTGGTTCGAATCATTGTGCTTAAACTGTGTCGGTCTCATTTTTTATTATTCGAATCTTGGTGCTCAAACAGTTCGAACGTTTCATTTGTGTATTGTTTTTGTTGAATCTCATCTTGGCCCACATCACACATATCTAATCTTGGGCCTTTAACAGTTGTTTATTGCTCGATTATTTTTGATTCGTGGTGTATATTTCATGTGGTCTCTCATTGAGTTGTGGCTAATGAGTATTGGTCATTTACTAATATTCATTTTTGGTTGTGTACGTTCCTCTTTTGGTCCGTATATTTGAACCCATTGTTTCAAGTTTCAAGTATGAACTGCTGGTCTTGGATCTCTTCATGGTCTCATTTTTTTCCAGACCTCTTGGTAGCAGTTTGTAAAAAGAAAAGGATGTTCACAGTTGCTATTTTTATAAGGTTGTTCTTGGTTGCTGTTTGTGTCAAATGGTTATGTTCATAGTTGCGGTTTGTGTCCCTTGGGATTGGTGTTTAGAGTGTAGCTGCAAAAAGGGGTAAAAGAAAACAAGGTGAAAGTGACAGCTTTGACTGGTCAAAGTTACGGTTTGTGTTTCGCAGTTTGTCTGTGCGGTTTGTCTGTGCGGCTTGTCTGTGCGGTTTGTCTGTGCGGTTTGTCTGTGCGGCTTGTCTGTGCGGTTTGTATGTGCGGTTTGTCTATGTGGTTTGTGTTGTGCGGTTTGTCTGTGCGGTTTGTCTGCGCGGTTTGTGTTGTGCGGTTTGTCTAAATGGTTGTTATTTGTGTATAAAAGGTGTTGGCGCTTTGACTCAAGAAAAAGGATTAAAGATGAAGCATAATTAGTGACCATGATCACAAACATAGTGTCGAAACAAATCAAACCAACTGCTAAATGCTATCAGACATCCAAACACAAACTACAACAACAACTACTTCGAAACCTACTCCATCCTAATCACACAAACAACAATCACCTACATATCTTACCTATATCCCATCTCTAATCAAAGTCTACACTACAATACGGAAACAAGAATGATCTCAGTCTTACCTTTCGTGTGTCAATAAATATCTTCAAACTTCAAAGTTAAATAAACACGAAAGATTATTCATCACTGATCAGTCAACAATCTAAAACAGAATGAAGATGAAGAGAATAAGATCACGACTTTCATTGACTTCAATGTGCCATCATCAGTCCACAACTCATCAGATACATGAAGGTTTCTATGAAATATAAGATCTCAGTTGGTTCACTTGGGGTTAAAATCTTTAACGACTTTATAAGTGTGAACATTATCATCATAGATCTTATTCAAACCCTTGCACCTTCTTTCAATATCCGAATTGTCACAAGAAAGATTGAAACAATATTGTTTCATCTTTTATATTCTTTCGGCTCACTAAACTAAAACAAGACTGAAAATTGAAGTAAATTAATGAAGATCTCAGATTTGTTCTCATCGGTGGACGGATCTTTAAAGATCAAATGTGTTAGAACTTAATCCATCATCGATCCATGAGAAGCAAGGCCTCTTTAGTAATATCCGAAAATAAAGAATGATTGATAACAAATCTGTTATAATCATTCTTTGGATCATTCATACAAAACAAAAGGGAAGAAGTAATGAACCTACCTTAGGTCGTAAAAATCATCTTGAAGCCGCCTTCTTTTGAAGATGAGACAAGATTCGTGCAAGATTGATTCATGTTATGATTCATAATTGATTGATGATGATGGAAATGAGATCGACCATAGAATGATGAACTGATCGGTTTGGATTATTAAAAATGATGAAAGGGGGCGCTGGTGTTTAAGTTATGTGAGATTAGGGTTTGTGTTGTTAGTTGAATGGTTATGCAAAGTGAAGGAGAGACTGTTTGGTGGGAGGCGGATTGTATGATGAAATGAGATTAGGGTTTGACTTAGGTGTTAAGTGGTGTTAAGTACCCGAAATATTAGGGCAAATGTGATTTGGATCGGATTATTATTTCATGACATGGGCCGTAAATGTGGCTATCCGGATTGGGTGATTTGGTTGTTTATATCCGGATTGGGCCGAGTTAGGTTTATTTGACAATTGGGCTGAGGATTAAATCACATTCTAAAAGGAATGGTATTTCGGTCATTATTCTCACGAGGAAACACACGTCACGGCTGGTTATTTAGGTATATGAATGTCGATATGATTTCAGAACTGTGGATCTGGCAGCATTGTCCTATTGGTACCTATGAGTTGAGTGAGCCCGCAATTTGATCTTTACGATTTGAGTTATGGTTGACAAATTGCAATTTGATTAATTGCGAGGTGACAAGTTGCTATTTGACTTGTTGCAATTTGACTGATTGCGATTTGACCAGTTGCGATTTGACGTTGCGAGTTGACACTTGCGATTTGACTTATTGCGATTTGGTTGATTGCAATTTGACAAACTGTGACTTGACTAATTACAATTTGATCAAGTTGACATTTGACTTCTATAACTTGCATTTCGAAGATTAGTGTTGCACTTCACTCTTAGCTATTCTTGTTGATTTCACGGTTTCTCTTGTAGATTTTAGAAAATCCCGCGAAAGATTCGATTTCTCGGTTTAAATCTCAAGAGCTGTAAAATCCCGTGAAATTAATTTTGGACAAGCAGGCCGGACTTGGATTTAGACTTAATAAAACTTACGGGGTGTGACCAATTTTTCGGGATAAGTTTGTGCTTCGAGATCGGCAGGAATTGGGAAATTATGGTGACTTGGTTGGTTTGTTAATTCACGGGTTGGTGTACTTAGTGTCACAAACATCTCGGGGTGGATGGATGCACGATGTTTGATGACCCTTGCTCGAGCGTATTTAAGGTGATTAGACCTGGATGTTCAAGAAGTGGATATATACAATAAAGGATGGAAGGTTGGGTATATATCACTTGTAACACCCCCAAATTTGATTTGTGGCAGCGGAAGATTAATCTGGGTGTTACGGTGAGGATCGAAAACAAACTTTTAAGAAAACAGCCTAAGACGGCATTTTTAATATACATAGGTCCATAATACAAATCCAGTTATAAAATATTACATCAGAGTGCTAAGGTTTCATTTAAATAAACATTATTTTAACTGGATTACAACTTTATTATACACCATTTATTGAAGATAGGATATGCCTGCTCCATGCCTTGCCGTGCTCCATTAATTCCCTGAGATACATGCTTAAAAGTCAACATAATGTTGAGTGAAATCATGGAGTTTATAGTTTAAATATCAGTTCAATCATAAGTAAGATTGTATTGGAGATACAATCAGTTTAAAATATTGATATTGCAGTTCATATATCGCCCTAAGTCTCATGACATGCAAACGTTAACAAAGTATCGCCTAAACGAAGGTGCACACCAAATTAATGATGAGAATTTGCCCTCGAGTAATAGGTGATTTTGCCAATTCCTATTTTTCTCAAATATAATGCATCGCGACTAATACGACTAGCAAAAAGCATTCCGTCACAGTATTAGTGGGATAGGTCGTCAACCTCTAATAGATCTATTCATTATATTCGCGTTCACCGCAGTGATTAATGGCTCATGATAAAGGGTCTTGTGGCAACATGTGTACTTAGGCATATATCAAGTCAGATAGCATACAGAAAAATACTTGTGATTTATTTATAGCATGTATCCCCCTCACGGAGTTTAAAAATTATAAAGAGTTTAAAAAGTGAGGCCATGACTCACCTTATGCGTTCCTGGTGATGGTAAAATAATTCAGAGGTGATTATAACAACTTCGATATAAACCTGGTAATTATATAAATATCTGAGAATCTTACTAATTTCTAGTGTATATGTGTATGAGTGGTGGATGATGATTATTCTACAATCTAATGAAGATGTTATATGCTTATGATGCTCGTACTCTCGTAAGATTATAGTTTCAATATATAAACAAAATATAAATATGAAATATTTCTATCGCTATTACTAATATGCAAATATAGTGCAAATGTGCATATAAAGTAAAGCTATGGTGCAAAAATGAAAAATAAGATGAGAATGACAAGTTATAATAATTATTCCTTGGTCTTTCCAAATTTTACATTTTCTACCCTAACCGTGGGTCGCGTTACGTCGTTAGTCCTTATTCAGTCCGTAGTCCAATATCAGTCCAATACTTGTCCAATAGTCCATATAAGACTTGAAGTTCAATATTATGTCAATTTCAGTCCTTCACAACTGTTTTTACAGTTTCAGTCCTTAGTTTCCAAGTTTGGCAGTTTTAGTCCTTTACGGTTAGGTCGCGTTACATTTTTAGTCCTTTTCACGTATAAATGACGGGAAAAATATTCTGAAAATTTTAATAACTTTATTAAGTTTATTTTAGCTTATTTCAATTTATTATTTCATAAAATAAATTATTTTTGCACTAATGGGCCATGTATCGATTTGTAACATAGCCCGTTAAGAGTTTTAGAGGCGAGGGCTTGAAAATAGTTTCGGGCTTGGATTCGGGCTATTTTTAGGATTCTAAAAATATATTACTCGGGCCTGTTGGGCCTTGCTAACGCAAATTATTGTTGGGCTTGGTTTTGGCCCAAACCGAAGTTATATAATTTTCTGAAAATAGTTGATAGTTTCATGTGGAGGTCGATCCAATTTGAATTATTTTGAGCGTGATGTCGAGCTTATGGGTTCGAACTTAGAACATGAAAAATGTAGTTTGCTAACTTGTCATTCGAGTGGTATAAAAATATGAATAGGTTATATATGAGATTTCGAAAATATGATAAAGGTTTATGGGCTGGTCGAGCCTAATAATTCTTGTGAAATATTCTATGGAATTTTCTAAGTGTTGCACTTGTCGAGTGGTAATAAAAAGAAGTTAATTTAGGTGTCGATATGGGGTTACGAGAGGGATCTCAAAACACAAAATAATTAGCTTGCCATGTGAACTATCGAGATGTATAAAAACATGTAGGTGTTGTGTGAACGGTTTTATATTAAATAAGTCGTGAAACGGCGGGTTCGAGTGAATTTCTTTAACTAGTGATGTCGTAATATATTTTCTCTTGTTTTCTTTTTATCCGGTTTAGCGTGAGTTTATTATTCAGGTTTAGAGTGACATTTATGGGACGGTTATATGTAAGTGTAACTTGGGTGGTTCGATTCACTTAAGTTTCGACGTGTTTCCTCTATATTTGGTTAGCCCGGTTGAGATCAAATGGTCTTTTAATGTTCGAATAATAAGCATGCATCTACATGAAGGGTTACTATATATAATTTGAGCAAAGTGATGTATGGCGTGTTTTATATGTTAATGATGAGATAAGTTGATGACAGTGTGCTATATGATATAAAATGGAACGTTCAATGGAGTATTAGATGAACATGCATGTATACGTGATATGATTAAAAAGGGAGGTGGAGACTTACTTCACCCTTTTGGAAAGGTGGTGAGACGGACTTGGCTTGTTCGACTGACACACGAAATGAACAATCTTTTTGCTTTGGACGTCCTATTCTTACACCGGTTAGTTCACTGTTGAACAAGGGTGGTTTTTACATGAAGATAATTTGATAGGGAATTTGGGTGTGAAAGATATGGTGGGGTTCGAATGAAGTATAATGAAAGGATAATGGGTTGTAATCGTTCCTTTAAGACTTGGTCGGATTGGCTTTGCTCTCAATATAATCGACAGAAAGGTTCTTTGTGATGTTTAAGGAATATAGTGATGTTGATGAAAGGTGATGGTGATAGAAGATTGGTATTGGACGAGTAGGGTAGTTTATATAGAAAGAAAATATCTCACATGTATAGAATATGATTGAGGTTACTGTTAGGGAAGGACACTTGTGTGATAATTTCTTCAATTGAGTGTAAGAGTGGTTAATACTTTGTATTTTAGTTCTTGTTTCTTTAGTCCTTCTACGTGTATTGTTCCAATGTCCACAAATTATATTTCCATTTTACTTTTACTCTTTGTATTATCCGTATAGATAAGTTTGTGTAGGAAGGTTACAACCAAGACATGTTTATCGTTGGGTTGCCCAGTACTATATTTAGTTGTGTTTTTGCTGTCTCAGTGGTGGGTTTGAATGTATATTATTAAATGTAAGTCGTGCTAGATATAATTAAGGATGTCGAGTTCTTTTTAAAAATGGGTAGTGAGTAAGGCAAGAAAATAATGAAGGTGACTAACGAGTTAATCTTGATGTCGTGGGGTTGATGGGTTATGAATTTGAAGTTGGGTTTTGTGGGTTGAGATGTATAATGGCAGTGTTCGAGTCTCAAGTCGTGCATGGACACTTTTGCTTCTAGGTGGTATTGATCGAGTAATAAGAAAAGAAACAAAGGAAGTATAACATTTCAAGTAGTGGTTTAAGTGGTTGTGATATGCCTTGGATTGGACTAGTTCGATAGGTTAGTAGAAATTATGGTTTAGTGGTTGTGGGGTCGAACGAATGTGGCCCAAATTAGGTTTATAGTATTAATTTTAGGATTAAAGTTTGTGTCTTGTTTAAGTGTGGTATCGAGTGGGTGGAAAGAGGGAAACAAAATATACAACAATATTGATATGTGATCGAGTGACTGTGGTGTTGAATTGGGTAACAAAAATAACAAAGGAACTACACCATTAGCAAAATTGGGTTGTGATGATCATTTAAGTTGGTTAGCTCGATGGGCTTGCGGGTAATGGGGCTAAGGAATGATTTTTGGGTCGAACACATAAGGCCCAACTTAGTTTGTAGAGGTAATTTAGGATTATATTTATAATTAGTGTTATTAGGGTTTAATGTTTTAGTTAAATAGATGTAGGTGATAATTAACTTTGATAATTTGTAATGAATGAACTCATCGAATATAATTACTTGTTGTTGAGTATAGGAAAGTGATGTTGTGTCGTAAGATATAATTTCTAACGTCGTTGTGTTAAGTGTATATATGTGCGTATATGCAATGCATGGCTACTATTAATGATAATGAAAAGTTCAAATTTCTAGCAAAAATAGGCGTTGGGAAACATAAATACGAGATTATTATTAATTACTGAGATTAATTACAAGGGTTTTTACAGGGTTTTACAGTACTCCTCTCCTCATTCGAATTCCGTCCCGGAATTCAAGTTTAAAATGACTACTAAGAGTGGTTTACGGGGATAGATTGCAGAGATATTTCTTATTTGGACATCTAAGAAGCGAGATTCTCACTATATTTATTTGCACCAAGTGTATTAAATTCAAAAGTTTGGTCAACATTTGAATTCATAGCCGACGAATAGTAAAAATAACGGTCAAGAGTAGGAAGTATTTATTACTGAATGTCTAGTGATCTAACGGTCGAGACTAGGGGATTTTTAATGGTAGCGGTTTGAAATTTAATGATAGTGAATAGTAAAATAGCGGGTACTATTTTTACCTACTTTTTCTATTTAATCTCTCCTTTTTCCTCCACTTTATTCTCTTTTCATCTTTTCACCCTTTTCAATTATTCTCATTATTCAAACTTCATCTTCTTCAATCCATCTCTCATCCAAAAAAAATGCCTCCGATTGCCGTAATCCTTGCAGCCATGTTCATCATTTTCGTCGTTGCTGGTTTGGTTCTTCTTCCCGGCGAAGATACCCGTGGTTGGATTGGATACTTGTTGGTTATCGTACCCCTCACAATCCTAGCGATTTTTGCGGATAATTTTTGGAAGTGAAGGTCGAGCGTAGGTGCTTAAAATGTAGCTTTGTTGTGGATCGATGTAATGTGGAATAACTTCTTGTTTAGGTTTATGTTAAGTTGTTATGTTTAATGGTTCGCTTTTGTGTCTTCAGAATAATCAGGGTACTTCATCCTATGGCGGGTCTTGTTATTGTTGGGTTGGTGGTGGTTTTTGTTTCTGTAGTAGGCCAACCGATTGAAGGTTGTATGTTTTATGTTGTGTTTGATGTTAATCATCTCGTTATGTATTAACCTCCGAGGTTTCTAATAAAATCCTATGTTGTTTGTGTTTGTCGTAGATTGTTGTGAATTTTTAAAGTTTCTAATGTTCGTAATTTCCTTGTCTTCATATAATAGTGAAATGAGGGATGAGTGTAGATCTGACTGGGGTTGGTTAGAAAGTAAAGTTTATGAACAGATTATTTTATCTCAAGATTTTGTTGTTGGGATGAAAATTGTTATTAAAATTTCGAAAGGATAACTGTCCCATTTATAACATGATTCTTCCTAAATTATACATAGGTAGCTAAGCTATGTATAATTTAGGACCAAATAATGTAACTCTTGGTTCAGCATTTATGTTTCTTCAAAGAGTTTTATCTGGTTTAATTGTAATAATTTTTGTCACAAAGTCAGGCTGTTTCAAAAAAAAATAATAATATAAATTTCTGTTCATTTTTCGAGGATAAATTAAAATTTTCTAAGATAACATTTGGACATCTTGGATATATATACTTGGGTTTTAAGTGGGGTTCCATTGCAATATGGTAACAACTTAGTATTTGATCATGATAAAATTGATTAAATTCTTGAGGTACTATTAATGTATTTGTTACGTAACGACTAATAGTAGAGAGGTGTAATGGAAATGGAAATAGACGTAGATTTTTATTATCGTGGAAATATTACAAGGTAGATTTTTCACACGGTAGAAAGATAACTTTTACACTTAGGTTACATCCATCGTACCTAAGGTAAATACAAACGGAAATACAACTTAGATAGTCCTAACTAGAGTTTATTTATTTTACAGCAGGAATCCATACATCTGCTTAACCTAGAGGTCATTCTTTGGTACTACTGGGCTCTTTTAACGAGTCTTCATTCTTTTGCATCCATCTTGGCCTTCCAGTGAGCATTGTAGTTTGGACAATGACTCTGGTAATGCCCTATCCCACCACATCCGTGGCATTTTATGGATGACTGCTGTTCCTTTCTTTCCATAGTTTTGCAGTCACTTGTCTTGTGGCCTGTCTTTCTGCACCTCCCGCATATTGCAGTGCAATCTCCGGTGTGATGCATCTTACATTTTAGGCACAGAGGTTTATTTCCACGGTAGTTGTTTCGGTTGGTAGGGGTGGTGACGTAGTTTCCTTCAGTTCCTGGGTCGAGCCTTTGCTGGCGAAGGTAATCAATGCGGTCTTGTAGATGATTGCGGGTGCAACCATCATTGTGAAACTCACATTCGTTGAGGGTAAAGGGTCTTTGCTTTTGGTTATTTTTCTTAAGTGCAACATCTTGCCTAATTCTTTGGGTACATGTGCGGATAGGTTTAGCTATTTTCCTTGAATTCTTTAGGCTAGTTGGCCTACATCCCATGAAACGTTCATGGTTATGCTTGCAAGGTATAACCTTCTTTCTCTCTTTTCTTGTCATGTCATTTTCGCTTGAACGGACTGTTGAGGTTATCTCTATGACTACTGCAACGATTTTGTTTATCAATTCCTCGATGGTTTTAGGGGTCATGATTGTTGTGGGCACCACACTGTTCATGTTGTCCATTTCCTATGAACATTACACGAAACGTTGATTTAGTATTCACTTTATCGTTAGAATAATCCAAATAGCAAGATATTTGTATATTAATGCTAACAATGTGATCTTAATACGAAATCAAATCAACTGAGGATCATAGAAATACGATGTGTCTAGGTAGCATCGTAAAATAATAATCAACTCTTGACATGTGATTGTTAAGGAACAGTTGGATTTATTCACAACAGTTGAAGTTTAACAACGTCCTCTTCGTTCATCAAGTTCTTTTCTAATTATTCGTTCTTAGAATTACATGTTTTATTGTTTAGTCGTGATATATTAAATGTATAGTCACAAATAACGTCATAATAAGTTGGAATACAACTATCAAAATTGACATATTTCTAATAACTTGTTCGATTGATTTTTGCAAAACAACCAATACAAGATCTTTTATTAATGCCTCATTGATTCATGTGGGTTTTTTTTTTTTTTTTTTTTTTTTTTTTTTTTTTTTTTTGTTTACCTAAAAGAGTAACAAGGGTGAGGTTTTGCATGGCGCTGTGCTCTTACAGCATCATAGTATGGTTTGGTGAGAAGAATTTGTTTACAACAGAAAAGTATAACAGAAGGATAGCTATTATACATTAAAGTCGATTACAAGCTTTGAGAGTTACAGACTTATTGGAAATACATAAACTACTAACCAAAACTATTTGGTTTATTTAGTACATCCACGATACTTAAGATCAGTTACGGCTCTGACGTAGACGGCTAACTTCTGCCTCAAGATCCAGTTGCGCAGCTTCCATGGCCGAGAAACGTTCTTGGCATGCATTCATCTGATTAGCTAACATGTTTTCCAAGGCCGCAATCTTTTGGCTTTGGGTTCTTGCTGTGTCTCTAGCTAACCATAACGCTCTTTCAATGTCTTCAATTCTAATGTGGGTTTGAGTATGGCCTCTACCTAAACAGCGGGTTCTGGCATCCAAGTTTCTAAGTTCTTGTTCATAGTTGTCCTTCATGTTGCCAATATTCACTCCTAAACCAAACACTTCTCGTCTCTCAGCATCGGTCCTCTTGAACAGGGTATCAATGTTACGGTCGAACCATTCAAATCGCAATGGATGTAACTCTTTTAACTGTTCAGAGTGAGCGTTTAGTATGCTGGCGTGTTGGTGAAGGCGAATCCATATGGAGTCTCGGGTGTTTACATTGTAGTTGGGAGATTTGGGTGAGGATACATTGTTTGGAACATCTGGCATGGAGAAATCTGAGGTATTGGGTACGGGAGAATTTAGGTTGATGTTTTCCCAGGTCATTTCTTGACGTGAACTTTGTCCAAATTCAAACGTTGGTTGACCACCAATCGGATCTGAATAGGATTCAGTTGCTCTTCTAAGTTTCTGGCGTGGAGGTGAATGGGTAGGTGATGATGAAGATGAGTTCTGAGTAAGTTCTATATTGGGTCGGGGTTGTGACATTTGTAGATAAGGATCTTCAGTATTTGGTGTAATATGATAACTAGGTGCTACATGAGTGGTAGGAGTGGTAGTCTTAGTGATATCAACTGGTAGGGAAGACATGTTACTGTAATAATCCATATATCGTAGTATAAGTAACTTACTAACATCAAGTGGTGTATTAAAGGCATAAGGTAATCTAGCTGTGCATGGTAACTATCAGGTATGCAGGGCTTATATATGATAATTTAACGAATAACATACCGAGCACGGCAGCAAGCAGGCATGGAGAATTTAAGATAACATGGTGTATAGTTAATTTATTTGAAAAAAATGTAGTTATAGTCCAACGTTTAAAAACATTTGGTTCTCTATAACCTGGCTCTGATACCAAACTGTAACACCCCCAAATTTGATTTGTGGCAGCGGAAGATTAATCTGGGTGTTACGGTGAGGATCGAAAACAAACTTTTAAGAAAACAGCCTAAGACGGCATTTTTAATATACATAGGTCCATAATACAAATCCAGTTATAAAATATTACATCAGAGTGCTAAGGTTTCATTTAAATAAACATTATTTTAACTGGATTACAACTTTATTATACACCATTTATTGAAGATAGGATATGCCTGCTCCATGCCTTGCCGTGCTCCATTAATTCCCTGAGATACATGCTTAAAAGTCAACATAATGTTGAGTGAAATCATGGAGTTTATAGTTTAAATATCAGTTCAATCATAAGTAAGATTGTATTGGAGATACAATCAGTTTAAAATATTGATATTGCAGTTCATATATCGCCCTAAGTCTCATGACACGCAAACGTTAACAAAGTATCGCCTAAACGAAGGTGCACACCAAATTAATGATGAGAATTTGCCCTCGAGTAATAGGTGATTTTGCCAATTCCTATTTCTCTCAAATATAATGCATCGCGACTAATACGACTAGCAAAAAGCATTCCGTCACAGTATTAGTGGGATAGGTCGTCAGCCTCTAATAGATCTATTCATTATATTCGCGTTCACCGCAGTGATTAATGGCTCATGATAAAGGGTCTTGTGGCAACATGTGTACTTAGGCATATATCAAGTCAGATAGCATACAGAAAAATACTTGTGATTTATTTATAGCATGTATCCCCCTCACGGAGTTTAAAAATTATAAAGAGTTTAAAAAGTGAGGCCATGACTCACCTTATGCGTTCCTGGTGATGGTAAAATAATTCAGAGGTGATTATAACAACTTCGATATAAACCTGGTAATTATATAAATATCTGAGAATCTTACTAATTTCTAGTGTATATGTGTATGAGTGGTGGATGATGATTATTCTACAATCTAATGAAGATGTTATATGCTTATGATGCTCGTACTCTCGTAAGATTATAGTTTCAATATATAAACAAAATATAAATATGAAATATTTCTATCGCTATTACTAATATGCAAATATAGTGCAAATGTGCATATAAAGTAAAGCTATGGTGCAAAAATGAAAAATAAGATGAGAATGACAAGTTATAATAATTATTCCTTGGTCTTTCCAAATTTTACATTTTCTACCCTAACCGTGGGTCGCGTTACGTCGTTAGTCCTTATTCAGTCCGTAGTCCAATATCAGTCCAATACTTGTCCAATAGTCCATATAAGACTTGAAGTTCAATATTATGTCAATTTCAGTCCTTCACAACTGTTTTTACAGTTTCAGTCCTTAGTTTCCAAGTTTGGCAGTTTTAGTCCTTTACGGTTAGGTCGCGTTACATTTTTAGTCCTTTTCACGTATAAATGACGGGAAAAATATTCTGAAAATTTTAATAACTTTATTAAGTTTATTTTAGCTTATTTCAATTTATTATTTCATAAAATAAATTATTTTTGCACTAATGGGCCATGTATCGATTTGTAACATAGCCCGTTAAGAGTTTTAGAGGCGAGGGCTTGAAAATAGTTTCGGGCTTGGATTCGGGCTATTTTTAGGATTCTAAAAATATATTACTCGGGCCTGTTGGGCCTTGCTAACGCAAATTATTGTTGGGCTTGGTTTTGGCCCAAACCGAAGTTATATAATTTTCTGAAAATAGTTGATAGTTTCATGTGGAGGTCGATCCAATTTGAATTATTTTGAGCGTGATGTCGAGCTTATGGGTTCGAACTTAGAACATGAAAAATGTAGTTTGCTAACTTGTCATTCGAGTGGTATAAAAATATGAATAGGTTATATATGAGATTTCGAAAATATGATAAAGGTTTATGGGCTGGTCGAGCCTAATAATTCTTGTGAAATATTCTATGGAATTTTCTAAGTGTTGCACTTGTCGAGTGGTAATAAAAAGAAGTTAATTTAGGTGTCGATATGGGGTTACGAGAGGGATCTCAAAACACAAAATAATTAGCTTGCCATGTGAACTATCGAGATGTATAAAAACATGTAGGTGTTGTGTGAACGGTTTTATATTAAATAAGTCGTGAAACGGCGGGTTCGAGTGAATTTCTTTAACTAGTGATGTCGTAATATATTTTCTCTTGTTTTCTTTTTATCCGGTTTAGCGTGAGTTTATTATTCAGGTTTAGAGTGACATTTATGGGACGGTTATATGTAAGTGTAACTTGGGTGGTTCGATTCACTTAAGTTTCGACGTGTTTCCTCTATATTTGGTTAGCCCGGTTGAGATCAAATGGTCTTTTAATGTTCGAATAATAAGCATGCATCTACATGAAGGGTTACTATATATAATTTGAGCAAAGTGATGTATGGCGTGTTTTATATGTTAATGATGAGATAAGTTGATGACAGTGTGCTATATGATATAAAATGGAACGTTCAATGGAGTATTAGATGAACATGCATGTATACGTGATATGATTAAAAAGGGAGGTGGAGACTTACTTCACCCTTTTGGAAAGGTGGTGAGACGGACTTGGCTTGTTCGACTGACACACGAAATGAACAATCTTTTTGCTTTGGACGTCCTATTCTTACACCGGTTAGTTCACTGTTGAACAAGGGTGGTTTTTACATGAAGATAATTTGATAGGGAATTTGGGTGTGAAAGATATGGTGGGGTTCGAATGAAGTATAATGAAAGGATAATGGGTTGTAATCGTTCCTTTAAGACTTGGTCGGATTGGCTTTGCTCTCAATATAATCGACAGAAAGGTTCTTTGTGATGTTTAAGGAATATAGTGATGTTGATGAAAGGTGATGGTGATAGAAGATTGGTATTGGACGAGTAGGGTAGTTTATATAGAAAGAAAATATCTCACATGTATAGAATATGATTGAGGTTACTGTTAGGGAAGGACACTTGTGTGATAATTTCTTCAATTGAGTGTAAGAGTGGTTAATACTTTGTATTTTAGTTCTTGTTTCTTTAGTCCTTCTACGTGTATTGTTCCAATGTCCACAAATTATATTTCCATTTTACTTTTACTCTTTGTATTATCCGTATAGATAAGTTTGTGTAGGAAGGTTACAACCAAGACATGTTTATCGTTGGGTTGCCCAGTACTATATTTAGTTGTGTTTTTGCTGTCTCAGTGGTGGGTTTGAATGTATATTATTAAATGTAAGTCGTGCTAGATATAATTAAGGATGTCGAGTTCTTTTTAAAAATGGGTAGTGAGTAAGGCAAGAAAATAATGAAGGTGACTAACGAGTTAATCTTGATGTCGTGGGGTTGATGGGTTATGAATTTGAAGTTGGGTTTTGTGGGTTGAGATGTATAATGGCAGTGTTCGAGTCTCAAGTCGTGCATGGACACTTTTGCTTCTAGGTGGTATTGATCGAGTAATAAGAAAAGAAACAAAGGAAGTATAACATTTCAAGTAGTGGTTTAAGTGGTTGTGATATGCCTTGGATTGGACTAGTTCGATAGGTTAGTAGAAATTATGGTTTAGTGGTTGTGGGGTCGAACGAATGTGGCCCAAATTAGGTTTATAGTATTAATTTTAGGATTAAAGTTTGTGTCTTGTTTAAGTGTGGTATCGAGTGGGTGGAAAGAGGGAAACAAAATATACAACAATATTGATATGTGATCGAGTGACTGTGGTGTTGAATTGGGTAACAAAAATAACAAAGGAACTACACCATTAGCAAAATTGGGTTGTGATGATCATTTAAGTTGGTTAGCTCGATGGGCTTGCGGGTAATGGGGCTAAGGAATGATTTTTGGGTCGAACACATAAGGCCCAACTTAGTTTGTAGAGGTAATTTAGGATTATATTTATAATTAGTGTTATTAGGGTTTAATGTTTTAGTTAAATAGATGTAGGTGATAATTAACTTTGATAATTTGTAATGAATGAACTCATCGAATATAATTACTTGTTGTTGAGTATAGGAAAGTGATGTTGTGTCGTAAGATATAATTTCTAACGTCGTTGTGTTAAGTGTATATATGTGCGTATATGCAATGCATGGCTACTATTAATGATAATGAAAAGTTCAAATTTCTAGCAAAAATAGGCGTTGGGAAACATAAATACGAGATTATTATTAATTACTGAGATTAATTACAAGGGTTTTCACAGGGTTTTACAGTACTCCTCTCCTCATTCGAATTCCGTCCCGGAATTCAAGTTTAAAATGACTACTAAGAGTGGTTTACGGGGATAGATTGCAGAGATATTTCTTATTTGGACATCTAAGAAGCGAGATTCTCACTATATTTATTTGCACCAAGTGTATTAAATTCAAAAGTTTGGTCAACATTTGAATTCATAGCCGACGAATAGTAAAAATAACGGTCAAGAGTAGGAAGTATTTATTACTGAATGTCTAGTGATCTAACGGTCGAGACTAGGGATTTTTAATGGTAGCGGTTTGAAATTTAATGATAGTGAATAGTAAAATAGCGGGTACTATTTTTACCTACTTTTTCTATTTAATCTCTCCTTTTTCCTCCACTTTATTCTCTTTTCATCTTTTCACCCTTTTCAATTATTCTCATTATTCAAACTTCATCTTCTTCAATCCATCTCTCATCCAAAAAAAATGCCTCCGATTGCCGTAATCCTTGCAGCCATGTTCATCATTTTCGTCGTTGCTGGTTTGGTTCTTCTTCCCGGCGAAGATACCCGTGGCTGGATTGGATACTTGTTGGTTATCGTACCCCTCACAATCCTAGCGATTTTTGCGGATAATTTTTGGAAGTGAAGGTCGAGCGTAGGTGCTTAAAATGTAGCTTTGTTGTGGATCGATGTAATGTGGAATAACTTCTTGTTTAGGTTTATGTTAAGTTGTTATGTTTAATGGTTCGCTTTTGTGTCTTCAGAATAATCAGGGTACTTCATCCTATGGCGGGTCTTGTTATTGTTGGGTTGGTGGTGGTTTTTGTTTCTGTAATAGGCCAACCGATTGAAGGTTGTATGTTTTATGTTGTGTTTGATGTTAATCATCTCGTTATGTATTAACCTCCAAGGTTTCTAATAAAATCCTATGTTGTTTGTGTTTGTCGTAGATTGTTGTGAATTTTTAAAGTTTCTAATGTTCGTAATTTCCTTGTCTTCATATAATAGTGAAATGAGGGATGAGTGTAGATCTGACTGGGGTTGGTTAAAAAGTAAAGTTTATGAACAGATTATTTTATCTCAAGATTTTGTTGTTGGGATGAAAATTGTTATTAAAATTTCGAAAGGATAACTGTCCCATTTATAACATGATTCTTCCTAAATTATACATAGGTAGCTAAGCTATGTAGAATTTAGGACCAAATAATGTAACTCTTGGTTCAGCATTTATGTTTCTTCAAAGAGTTTTATCTGGTTTAATTGTAATAATTTTTGTCACAAAGTCAGGCTGTTTCAAAAAAAATAATAATAATATAAATTTCTGTTCATTTTTCGAGGATAAATTAAAATTTTCTAAGATAACATTTGGACATCTTGGATATATATACTTGGGTTTTAAGTGGGGTTCCATTGCAATATGGTAACAACTTAGTATTTGATCATGATAAAATTGATTAAATTCTTGAGGTACTATTAATGTATTTGTTACGTAACGACTAATAGTAGAGAGGTGTAATGGAAATGGAAATAGACGTAGATTTTTATTATCGTGGAAATATTACAAGGTAGATTTTTCACACGGTAGAAAGATAACTTTTACACTTAGGTTACATCCATCGTACCTAAGGTAAATACAAACGGAAATACAACTTAGATAGTCCTAACTAGAGTTTATTTATTTTACAGCAGGAATCCATACATCTGCTTAACCTAGAGGTCATTCTTTGGTACTACTGGGCTCTTTTAACGAGTCTTCATTCTTTTGCATCCATCTTGGCCTTCCAGTGAGCATTGTAGTTTGGACAATGACTCTGGTAATGCCCTATCCCACCACATCCGTGGCATTTTATGGATGACTGCTGTTCCTTTCTTTCCATAGTTTTGCAGTCACTTGTCTTGTGGCCTGTCTTTCTGCACCTCCCGCATATTGCAGTGCAATCTCCGGTGTGATGCATCTTACATTTTAGGCACAGAGGTTTATTTCCACGGTAGTTGTTTCGGTTGGTAGGGGTGGTGACGTAGTTTCCTTCAGTTCCTGGGTCGAGCCTTTGCTGGCGAAGGTAATCAATGCGGTCTTGTAGATGATTGCGGGTGCAACCATCATTGTGAAACTCACATTCGTTGAGGGTAAAGGGTCTTTGCTTTTGGTTATTTTTCTTAAGTGCAACATCTTGCCTAATTCTTTGGGTACATGTGCGGATAGGTTTAGCTATTTTCCTTGAATTCTTTAGGCTAGTTGGCCTACATCCCATGAAACGTTCATGGTTATGCTTGCAAGGTATAACCTTCTTTCTCTCTTTTCTTGTCATGTCATTTTCGCTTGAACGGACTGTTGAGGTTATCTCTATGACTACTGCAACGATTTTGTTTATCAATTCCTCGATGGTTTTAGGGGTCATGATTGTTGTGGGCACCACACTGTTCATGTTGTCCATTTCCTATGAACATTACACGAAACGTTGATTTAGTATTCACTTTATCGTTAGAATAATCCAAATAGCAAGATATTTGTATATTAATGCTAACAATGTGATCTTAATACGAAATCAAATCAACTGAGGATCATAGAAATACGATGTGTCTAGGTAGCATCGTAAAATAATAATCAACTCTTGACATGTGATTGTTAAGGAACAGTTGGATTTATTCACAACAGTTGAAGTTTAACAACGTCCTCTTCGTTCATCAAGTTCTTTTCTAATTATTCGTTCTTAGAATTACATGTTTTATTGTTTAGTCGTGATATATTAAATGTATAGTCACAAATAACGTCATAATAAGTTGGAATACAACTATCAAAATTGACATATTTCTAATAACTTGTTCGATTGATTTTTGCAAAACAACCAATACAAGATCTTTTATTAATGCCTCATTGATTCATGTGGGTTTTTTTTTTTTTTTTTTTTTTTTTTTTTTTTTTTTTGTTTACCTAAAAGAGTAACAAGGGTGAGGTTTTGCATGGCGCTGTGCTCTTACAGCATCATAGTATGGTTTGGTGAGAAGAATTTGTTTACAACAGAAAAGTATAACAGAAGGATAGCTATTATACATTAAAGTCGATTACAAGCTTTGAGAGTTACAGACTTATTGGAAATACATAAACTACTAACCAAAACTATTTGGTTTATTTAGTACATCCACGATACTTAAGATCAGTTACGTCTCTGACGTAGACGTCTAACTTCTGCCTCAAGATCCAGTTGCGCAGCTTCCATGGCCGAGAAACGTTCTTGGCATGCATTCATCTGATTAGCTAACATGTTTTCCAAGGCCGCAATCTTTTGGCTTTGGGTTCTTGCTGTGTCTCTAGCTAACCATAACGCTCTTTCAATGTCTTCAATTCTAATGTGGGTTTGAGTATGGCCTCTACCTAAACAGCGGGTTCTGGCATCCAAGTTTCTAAGTTCTTGTTCATAGTTGTCCTTCATGTTGCCAATATTCACTCCTAAACCAAACACTTCTCGTCTCTCAGCATCGGTCCTCTTGAACAGGGTATCAATGTTACGGTCGAACCATTCAAATCGCAATGGATGTAACTCTTTTAACTGTTCAGAGTGAGCGTTTAGTATGCTGGCGTGTTGGTGAAGGCGAATCCATATGGAGTCTCGGGTGTTTACATTGTAGTTGGGAGATTTGGGTGAGGATACATTGTTTGGAACATCTGGCATGGAGAAATCTGAGGTATTGGGTACGGGAGAATTTAGGTTGATGTTTTCCCAGGTCATTTCTTGACGTGAACTTTGTCCAAATTCAAACGTTGGTTGACCACCAATCGGATCTGAATAGGATTCAGTTGCTCTTCTAAGTTTCTGGCGTGGAGGTGAATGGGTAGGTGATGATGAAGATGAGTTCTGAGTAAGTTCTATATTGGGTCGGGGTTGTGACATTTGTAGATAAGGATCTTCAGTATTTGGTGTAATATGATAACTAGGTGCTACATGAGTGGTAGGAGTGGTAGTCTTAGTGATATCAACTGGTAGGGAAGACATGTTACTGTAATAATCCATATATCGTAGTATAAGTAACTTACTAACATCAAGTGGTGTATTAAAGGCATAAGGTAATCTAGCTGTGCATGGTAACTATCAGGTATGCAGGGCTTATATATGATAATTTAACGAATAACATACCGAGCACGGCAGCAAGCAGGCATGGAGAATTTAAGATAACATGGTGTATAGTTAATTTATTTGAAAAAAATGTAGTTATAGTCCAACGTTTAAAAACATTTGGTTCTCTATAACCTGGCTCTGATACCAAACTGTAACACCCCCAAATTTGATTTGTGGCAGCGGAAGATTAATCTGGGTGTTACGGTGAGGATCGAAAACAAACTTTTAAGAAAACAGCCTAAGACGGCATTTTTAATATACATAGGTCCATAATACAAATCCAGTTATAAAATATTACATCAGAGTGCTAAGGTTTCATTTAAATAAACATTATTTTAACTGGATTACAACTTTATTATACACCATTTATTGAAGATAGGATATGCCTGCTCCATGCCTTGCCGTGCTCCATTAATTCCCTGAGATACATGCTTAAAAGTCAACATAATGTTGAGTGAAATCATGGAGTTTATAGTTTAAATATCAGTTCAATCATAAGTAAGATTGTATTGGAGATACAATCAGTTTAAAATATTGATATTGCAGTTCATATATCGCCCTAAGTCTCATGACACGCAAACGTTAACAAAGTATCGCCTAAACGAAGGTGCACACCAAATTAATGATGAGAATTTGCCCTCGAGTAATAGGTGATTTTGCCAATTCCTATTTCTCTCAAATATAATGCATCGCGACTAATACGACTAGCAAAAAGCATTCCGTCACAGTATTAGTGGGATAGGTCGTCAGCCTCTAATAGATCTATTCATTATATTCGCGTTCACCGCAGTGATTAATGGCTCATGATAAAGGGTCTTGTGGCAACATGTGTACTTAGGCATATATCAAGTCAGATAGCATACAGAAAAATACTTGTGATTTATTTATAGCATGTATCCCCCTCACGGAGTTTAAAAATTATAAAGAGTTTAAAAAGTGAGGCCATGACTCACCTTATGCGTTCCTGGTGATGGTAAAATAATTCAGAGGTGATTATAACAACTTCGATATAAACCTGGTAATTATATAAATATCTGAGAATCTTACTAATTTCTAGTGTATATGTGTATGAGTGGTGGATGATGATTATTCTACAATCTAATGAAGATGTTATATGCTTATGATGCTCGTACTCTCGTAAGATTATAGTTTCAATATATAAACAAAATATAAATATGAAATATTTCTATCGCTATTACTAATATGCAAATATAGTGCAAATGTGCATATAAAGTAAAGCTATGGTGCAAAAATGAAAAATAAGATGAGAATGACAAGTTATAATAATTATTCCTTGGTCTTTCCAAATTTTACATTTTCTACCCTAACCGTGGGTCGCGTTACGTCGTTAGTCCTTATTCAGTCCGTAGTCCAATATCAGTCCAATACTTGTCCAATAGTCCATATAAGACTTGAAGTTCAATATTATGTCAATTTCAGTCCTTCACAACTGTTTTTACAGTTTCAGTCCTTAGTTTCCAAGTTTGGCAGTTTTAGTCCTTTACGGTTAGGTCGCGTTACATTTTTAGTCCTTTTCACGTATAAATGACGGGAAAAATATTCTGAAAATTTTAATAACTTTATTAAGTTTATTTTAGCTTATTTCAATTTATTATTTCATAAAATAAATTATTTTTGCACTAATGGGCCATGTATCGATTTGTAACATAGCCCGTTAAGAGTTTTAGAGGCGAGGGCTTGAAAATAGTTTCGGGCTTGGATTCGGGCTATTTTTAGGATTCTAAAAATATATTACTCGGGCCTGTTGGGCCTTGCTAACGCAAATTATTGTTGGGCTTGGTTTTGGCCCAAACCGAAGTTATATAATTTTCTGAAAATAGTTGATAGTTTCATGTGGAGGTCGATCCAATTTGAATTATTTTGAGCGTGATGTCGAGCTTATGGGTTCGAACTTAGAACATGAAAAATGTAGTTTGCTAACTTGTCATTCGAGTGGTATAAAAATATGAATAGGTTATATATGAGATTTCGAAAATATGATAAAGGTTTATGGGCTGGTCGAGCCTAATAATTCTTGTGAAATATTCTATGGAATTTTCTAAGTGTTGCACTTGTCGAGTGGTAATAAAAAGAAGTTAATTTAGGTGTCGATATGGGGTTACGAGAGGGATCTCAAAACACAAAATAATTAGCTTGCCATGTGAACTATCGAGATGTATAAAAACATGTAGGTGTTGTGTGAACGGTTTTATATTAAATAAGTCGTGAAACGGCGGGTTCGAGTGAATTTCTTTAACTAGTGATGTCGTAATATATTTTCTCTTGTTTTCTTTTTATCCGGTTTAGCGTGAGTTTATTATTCAGGTTTAGAGTGACATTTATGGGACGGTTATATGTAAGTGTAACTTGGGTGGTTCGATTCACTTAAGTTTCGACGTGTTTCCTCTATATTTGGTTAGCCCGGTTGAGATCAAATGGTCTTTTAATGTTCGAATAATAAGCATGCATCTACATGAAGGGTTACTATATATAATTTGAGCAAAGTGATGTATGGCGTGTTTTATATGTTAATGATGAGATAAGTTGATGACAGTGTGCTATATGATATAAAATGGAACGTTCAATGGAGTATTAGATGAACATGCATGTATACGTGATATGATTAAAAAGGGAGGTGGAGACTTACTTCACCCTTTTGGAAAGGTGGTGAGACGGACTTGGCTTGTTCGACTGACACACGAAATGAACAATCTTTTTGCTTTGGACGTCCTATTCTTACACCGGTTAGTTCACTGTTGAACAAGGGTGGTTTTTACATGAAGATAATTTGATAGGGAATTTGGGTGTGAAAGATATGGTGGGGTTCGAATGAAGTATAATGAAAGGATAATGGGTTGTAATCGTTCCTTTAAGACTTGGTCGGATTGGCTTTGCTCTCAATATAATCGACAGAAAGGTTCTTTGTGATGTTTAAGGAATATAGTGATGTTGATGAAAGGTGATGGTGATAGAAGATTGGTATTGGACGAGTAGGGTAGTTTATATAGAAAGAAAATATCTCACATGTATAGAATATGATTGAGGTTACTGTTAGGGAAGGACACTTGTGTGATAATTTCTTCAATTGAGTGTAAGAGTGGTTAATACTTTGTATTTTAGTTCTTGTTTCTTTAGTCCTTCTACGTGTATTGTTCCAATGTCCACAAATTATATTTCCATTTTACTTTTACTCTTTGTATTATCCGTATAGATAAGTTTGTGTAGGAAGGTTACAACCAAGACATGTTTATCGTTGGGTTGCCCAGTACTATATTTAGTTGTGTTTTTGCTGTCTCAGTGGTGGGTTTGAATGTATATTATTAAATGTAAGTCGTGCTAGATATAATTAAGGATGTCGAGTTCTTTTTAAAAATGGGTAGTGAGTAAGGCAAGAAAATAATGAAGGTGACTAACGAGTTAATCTTGATGTCGTGGGGTTGATGGGTTATGAATTTGAAGTTGGGTTTTGTGGGTTGAGATGTATAATGGCAGTGTTCGAGTCTCAAGTCGTGCATGGACACTTTTGCTTCTAGGTGGTATTGATCGAGTAATAAGAAAAGAAACAAAGGAAGTATAACATTTCAAGTAGTGGTTTAAGTGGTTGTGATATGCCTTGGATTGGACTAGTTCGATAGGTTAGTAGAAATTATGGTTTAGTGGTTGTGGGGTCGAACGAATGTGGCCCAAATTAGGTTTATAGTATTAATTTTAGGATTAAAGTTTGTGTCTTGTTTAAGTGTGGTATCGAGTGGGTGGAAAGAGGGAAACAAAATATACAACAATATTGATATGTGATCGAGTGACTGTGGTGTTGAATTGGGTAACAAAAATAACAAAGGAACTACACCATTAGCAAAATTGGGTTGTGATGATCATTTAAGTTGGTTAGCTCGATGGGCTTGCGGGTAATGGGGCTAAGGAATGATTTTTGGGTCGAACACATAAGGCCCAACTTAGTTTGTAGAGGTAATTTAGGATTATATTTATAATTAGTGTTATTAGGGTTTAATGTTTTAGTTAAATAGATGTAGGTGATAATTAACTTTGATAATTTGTAATGAATGAACTCATCGAATATAATTACTTGTTGTTGAGTATAGGAAAGTGATGTTGTGTCGTAAGATATAATTTCTAACGTCGTTGTGTTAAGTGTATATATGTGCGTATATGCAATGCATGGCTACTATTAATGATAATGAAAAGTTCAAATTTCTAGCAAAAATAGGCGTTGGGAAACATAAATACGAGATTATTATTAATTACTGAGATTAATTACAAGGGTTTTCACAGGGTTTTACATCACTACCTATATTTAAAGGAGTTACGTTGTTGTGCTCAATATAGGTTCTAAATCACAATTTTCAATTTAAGGTGATTAAGGTGATTAGACTTGGATGTTCAAGAAGTGGATATATACAATAAAGGATGGAAGGTTGGGTATATATCACTACCTATATTTAAAGGAGTTACGTTGTTGTGCTCAATATAAGTTCTAAATCACAAACTTAGTGCAAGTATAAGTCGCGAACTTGTCCTTTATCAAGCTTCATCAAGTGATTGTTGTTTCTCAAGCTTCTAATGGGATTGTAGTACAAGATCTTCACAAGAGGTGGTCAGACTTAATGACGGGAGGTGGTTTGTTCAGAGACGTGTCTTAACCTATGACACTTTCTATAGCTAATCATATTTCATCAAGCGGTTTTGGCATATTATGAGCTTCAGGGAATTTTTAATCTGCTAAACCATTGATGAGAGACAAACGAGGGGTTATTACAAGAGAGTCTTTATCACCATCTTCGTTGAAGTAGTTTTATTTGTCTTTTTCCATGTATTGTGCCTGAAAAATTCACAAACATCATGGACTCTCAGCTTTGGCAAAAAGGTCATTGCATGCCCTTTTTGAGGGGGAGAATTAGCACAAGTTTCCTAGCGGTTCCGTCTCCAGCGATGTGAATCTTAGCGGTTCCGGTTACAGCGGGTCAGATCGTATCGGTTCAGTCTCCAGCGGTTTGTATCGTCTCAGTTCCGGTTACAGCGGGTCAGATCGTAGCGATTCAGGATTCAGTGGTTCAGTCTCCAGCAGTTTGAATATTAGCGGTTCCAGTTTCAGTGGTTTAGCTTTCAACGGGTTGGCTCTTAGCAATTTTCCTAAGATTTCAGCGGTTTGATACTTACTGTTGTGCAGTTTGTTCTTGAATTTATTTATCGGTTAAATCTCAAGAATTGTAAAATCCTGTACACAGTACGACAACTATTCCATGCACTGCACCTGATAACATCCAGGCAGCTGGGTCAGGCAGCTATGTTTGATTGGACGGCCTATGAGTCTTGGACACTGCTAAGAATTTGCGCATGTTTCTTTCCCCTTTGACTATTCAACCGCACAAAATGATCACGAAGTTAATTTGGTATTCCTTGTTTGAGATTGAAGTTGAATTTCACGAAGGCGTCTACTTAGTTCATCTTGAAGTCGGGGTTGGTTGGATGCATGATCTTCAATGATAACTTGCTCGTGCTTAAAATTTTAAGTTGAAGACTTGGGTTATCTAGTTACCAGCAGTCGGGGTAACTATCACTTAAGAGTCATAGGAGTACTCAGTGTCACACGTCAATGACGTTGTCGATAATCGCAAGAGGTGTTAATGTCTCATACTTTGGTTGGGTATAGAGTACTTAGAGATTTTACACCGTTCTTCCAACAACAGTGCAAGCTTAGGTAACAAATTTGAGTAATTCTACTTCTTTCGCAATATTGGTATTTCGGATTTCCTGCATCAAGTGGTCACAAATAGTTGTTTGTGTACGAGGTTAGATAGTTGGACAAATGCTTTAAAAGTTGTGATGCGATCTGTAATTCTCACGAGATGTTCTTAACCCAAACTGATGTTCACCAAAACCAATTCAGTCATGCCACATTCAATCTGTTACTATCTCACGGTTTCTTCTTGGTTTTGTAAAATCCCGCGAAAGAACTTATTTCTCGGTTTAAATCATAGATTTGTAAAATCCCGTGATGATGGGCTATGCGCTCTTGACCATGATCGGGTTAAAACCATTATCAAAGTTCAGCTATTATATCACAAATGGCTGGATCGAGGCATTTAATCGACAAGATCTGACTACGGCGTTAGTTCAGTATTATTTATTTGAGGCTGAAGTGAAATTTCATGGGTGCGTGTACTTAGTATCTGAAGATATCGGGGAGGTTGGATGAAGATTCTTCGAGATCCTTGTTCGAGCTTTCAATAGTTACAATGAAGAGGACTTGGATATCTAGTTTTTTTTTTCTTTCTCTCTATTACAAAATAACTATCACTTTAAGGAGTCACGTTGTAGTGCTCAGTGTCACACGAAGTTGTGGATATCCAAGAGGTGATGTACGTCTTATACTTGATGGTTGGTTGGTTGAAGAGTATAGAGTACTTAGGGATTCGATGTTGCACGAAGTCTCTGCACCGCTCTTTGTCTCGCATTAATACAAGTTTAAGTCACAAGTTCGGGTTATGTTACTTCAGTCTCAAGTTCATCATATTGGGTTTTTCTCCATCAGTGGTCACGACATCAAGCCGATTGAATGATAATGGGGTTGGTAACAAGTTAGATGAGAGAAGTAGAAAAGAGAGATATGACGTCTGTACACATCAGTGCAGGCCTCGCTCTTCATCATAATGACGTCTGTACACATCAGTTCAGGCCTCGTTCTTCAAAGAAAAGAAAAGTGTACGCTTGAGTGCACTTTATCTTCAAAAGAAGAGGAATCTTCTTATTTATGACCATTCTCATCAACAAGTTTCATGCTCTTTCCGTGCTTATTCAGTCTTCAAGTGGATCGGCGCATATTGGAGTATATTTTTATTCATGTATTCAACCAAAAATTGCAGTTGACAGGCATATGCAATTTTTGAGGGGGGGGGGGGGGGGGAAGGGTGAATAAACAACATGTCAGTCTTCAAGAACCGTCAAGCGGAGCCACTTACCGTTGATGGTATTCATATTCACTAGTTCAATCATCAAAAATTGCAGTTGGCAGGCATATGCAATTTTTGAGGGGGGGAAAGGGTGAATATTAATCTACATGTTGATTGATGATTGAGAAATGGTCATACGACTCCTGAATACGTCAGTTCAGGAGTCGTGCAAACCATGTTTCTCCAACACTAT